>VWZS01000240.1:1595948-2011874 GCA_013397075.1 Rhabdornis inornatus | reverse complement strand
GGAGGCGCCCGGGGGCCGGCCGGGGCCGCCGGCGGGGCGCACGCCGCTGGGCGAGTTCATCTGCCAGCTGTGCAAGGAGCAATACGCGGACCCGCTGGCGCTGGCCCAGCACCGCTGCTCCCGCATCGTACGCGTCGAGTACCGCTGCCCCGAGTGCCACAAGATCTTCAGTTGTCCCGCCAACCTGGCCTCGCACCGCCGCTGGCACAAGCCGCGTCCCGGCCCCAGCGCGGAAGGCGCCGCCTCCGCCCCGCCGGGCAAGGAGAACAGCCCCGAGCGGCGGCCCCGCGGCCCCGCCGCGCCCCAGCCANGCAGGGCTTCCCCTGCAAACACTGCCCTGCCACCTTCTTCAGCGCGCCCGGGCTGGCGCGGCACGCCAGCAAGTGCCACCCGCCGGAGAGCAGGCAGGTCCTGCTGCTCCAGGTGCCCGTCCGGCCGGGCTGCTAGGCCCGCAGCCGCCCCGGTGGGACTGCTCCGAGAGCCCGGGCTAGCCGAGCGAGCCCTGGCCACTCTGTAATTCCTATGGAAAGTCGCGGCTCTCACGGCTACGACGTCGGAGGAGCCGCCCGGTGGCTCCCGGCCGGTGGCTAGCGACTCGCGCCCGCGGCGTGCTCAGCCCACGGGCCCCGCTGCCGGCAGCGCTCCCGCCGAGCCCCGCACTGCGGGCAGCGCCGCGCAGCTCCCCAGATCCCGGGGCGGCCGCCGGCACAGCCACGGGCCGGCAGCAACAGGCGAGAAGCCCTGCCAGCATCTGCCGGGAGTCGGGCAATGCCGAGGCGTCGGGTGGCGGCCCTCCGCCAGTACATCTTCGGTAGCGACGGAGAGAAGTGCGGCTGTATATAGGGTATCTAAAAAGAGGAATTATTTTTCGTGGGAAAAGGAGCCTGATTTAGTGACCTTGCTTTAATAGCCTTAGCCACCGAGCTTCAACATTCGTGGTGTTTTGTTTGCTGTACGCTGTACTAAGATAGCTGAGAAGGTAAATGTTCATATTAAGTCAGTGTCAAGTCATATAATAGCTAGCAAAACGTATGGGAAATTAATCGTGCTGTCTGCTTAATTGAAATACGAGGTGTTGATTTTCTGTAGCTAAGTACGCATCTCCTGCTTACACTGTGTCTCTGTACTCTAGCAACTCTGTGGCGGGCAAAACACACTTCTCTGGCAGCTGCCCGTTCCAAAAGCTGCTCCGCTCTGTTAGTGGCTTGTTAGTGCAGCACGGACAGTAGCCAGAAGGGCAGTTCGGTCTCACCACGGTGGGCAGCGTGTGGCCTCCCAGCTCCTGCATCGCAGGCAGGTGGAAAGCACCCTGTGTGAGGCTCGCCTTTGCAGGCGGCCTCCGACCCCTCTCCCTGCGAGCTGCGCTTTTAATGTGAGCTCCTCCGAGTTTTGTGAACAGCTGAAATTAGGACATGAAGCAGTCTTTAGACATGTTGCTAAAGCGCAGGTGACAGGCTACCTTCTTTCTCCCTAACGACACCTACCTTTAGCAAAGCAACCCGCGGTGTGTATTCCCTGGCTTTGACAGTGCTCTGGCCAAATGCTTTGAAATGCTGTTGAATTTGCCAGCGATTGACACTTCAGCCAGTATTTGTTTGTTTATTTATTTACTTATTTATTTTTTCCATGAGTGCTTGTTTCTAAATGTCATAGCAGATGGGGCTAAAAATAAGGACAAGGAAATTCAATAAAAGATTTAAAAGAAAGCTCATGCCTTTCTTGAATTCAGCAGGGCAAAGTGGGTCAGCTGGAGACTTCTGAAGAACCAAATTGATCCCAGTTGTAGTCTTTGTTCTAACACTCTCTCTGACATGAGCAGGCAAAATATTTCAATCTCTTGATTAGCATCCTCTAAAGCAATTATATCTGTAATTTTACATTTTGCTACACACAACAAAAGATGTATCATGCCCAAAGGCTGCAAGCATAGATAAGTACTTTATGTTAAATGTGCTTCATGGACTTTGTCATTTTAGTTCCAGAACCTGGACAAATGAATTAATACAATACAACTGAATGCAGCCAAGATTTGCTTTCTGACAAAGGAGGCTAAACTTGCAACTCACTAATATGCCAAAATAAAGCGTGTTATTTTAAGTTATGCATTTTTCTGTCGTTTGTTGGCAACAGAGACTTAGGTAAAAATGCCTGTTTATGCAATTAAATGAGTTTGCCCCTGGAGAAAGTAACGTTTTGGGTTTTTTTTTTAAATCATGGTTCTTTCTCTCCTTGGGTAGTCAAAGATGAAGGGCTTCAGACCACATAAACGTGATGATTATTAACTGCTCCTACAATTAGCACTTGAATAACCAGCCTGCCAGAGGGAACAACCTATGCTTTGTATTACCGGCAGAGCTACATGCAATCAATTTACCAGATCTGGGGAAAAGTTTTCAGCTGGGCATTCTTGAGAACTTGTGTGTATTTTTAATACAAAGGAAAACTAAGCAGTGTATTGCATTTAACTGCTCCATGTGCACGTAGTACACAGCTCTTCTATAAATTGGACTAAGAATCTAATCAGTGAGGTGAATGACTAATATACAAAAGGTGGTAAGAATAATTTTATTGGATTATTAAATAGCATGTCTTCTCTTCAACCATTACAAATTTGTAGATACTACATGAATGACAATACATAATTTCTTTTTTTATCGTTGCCTATATGATATATTTACACATGCAGTTAGTACCGATGCCATGCTACATTTTGTTAACAGCATTTTGTTGTTTACTAGACTCAAAATGTGAGCATTTAATTTTCTGTAGGAAAATACCTCTGGGAGGGTGGAACTCGTGTACTAATCTGCGCTCAGAAGGTTGAAATTACTAGCATTTCAGGCCAGGCTCCTGGAGCATGTTCCCTTTTCTTTCCTAGTAACCATCATCACAGCAATGAATTTCTATCAGGAAAGCATTTGCTTGTTTTTAATTTTTTTTTAATGTAAGAAAAAAGAATATACATGGAGATGGAGCAGCCTAATGATAACGGCTAAAACTCATGAAACTCAGTAGCATTTACTATTGGCACCACTTGGAAAAGCAAACATTATAAAAATATTTGGAAGCCAAGCATAAGTAGAATTTCAGCACAGTGATTTTTTTTTTTTCCTGGCATAGATTATCTGCAGAATTATGAAATGACACATTGCTTTATGATGAAAGGGTGCTATGAGCGAATTATTTCATTTGGATTCTGTAATACTTGAAAGGCCATTGAACTATTTTATTCTCAACATAAATAATCTGTACACATCTTGTGCATTAACATTGTGACATCTGACAAAGACTTTACAAATGCAACTTCAATTTAAAATTTTACATTCATTTTCAAATTGTACATATTTCTTTCTTTGTTACAGAGAAAATTGCAATGGGGCACAATAAATACAATGTAATCCAACTGCAGTCTCCAATTCTATGTTGATTCAAGATCAACTAGAGTTAAAACCCAAAGTTAATCATCCATAATCATCCAAGTAGGTAAAAGGTGCAGGGTACAAACTGCATTGCAAAGGAAAAAAAAAGGCAGACTGAAGGCTGATATAAAAAACCAAAGCTAAGATATTAAAGTAAAATTCCAGTGTCACTGTTTAAAATAAACGTATAGAAAAGGAGTACGCAGGGCATGGGCACACACACACGAGAGACATTATCCTTGAAAGGTGTGAGCAGTAAAAAAACCCAGAACACGGTGAGTCACTGTGGGAAGGGTGGCCAATTGCTCTTCACTAGAAAGCTGCAGGCATCTTGCCACTTAGGACTTGTTGGCTGAGCCAGAGGAGCGGCGCAGTTTCATGGACATGCGGCTCTTGCTAGTCCGAGGAGACATTGGAGAGGCTAAGTCTGTTCCATCCACCTGTGCTGTTGCTGCTGCTGGAGTTTCTCCCAGCTGAGTCTCTGGGCAGAAGCCTGCAGAGGACAGCAAGAACCAGACGGGTCAATGCCGCCTTCTGCACTCGCAGCGTGGGATCTCTTAGCAAGGGGCAGACAGGAATTTCAGTGCTGCTGTCACTGCCACAGCATTGCCTAGCCCTTTACCAGCTGTGGGTGATGGTACTGCTCATGGAATTAGCAACTGCCACAAATCCACCCCTACAGAAAAGATGATTCCAGACCACTGAGCTACGGGACTGCAGAACCCCCTCGCTCTGAGCAATTGAGGCAGCACTGAAGTGGGCAGTGTCCTCCTGCTAACCAGGAAAGCAAACAGCTCCAGTTCCCTTGCAGGGATGGGGAATCATTAGTCAAACCACAACCCAGAAGAATCCAGTCTTTAATGAGAACATGAAGGTTAACAGCTCATTGCACATGAAGGGAGCTCTAGGAATGCTGCTGAAGAGGTGGAGCGAATTGGGGGCAACTGAGAGAGCAAAACATCTTCTCCCATACCAACTTTAGTTGGTGCTTCAAAAGGCAAATTCCTACAGGGCCCACAAGGCAGAAGCTTGAACAGATTGTACTAACTGGATGCACTATATGTTAACGTTTCTTTGTAAAAGGAACAAGATGAATTTGAGACAATGGTATGTAATTCATTAGCCCACTGCCCAAAGCTACGCTGCAGTGGCCCCACAGAGTCCTCACTGCAAGGGAAAAGGCTCTTTCCTACAAACAGCCTGTCTCCAAATCTTCCACAGATGTACAAAAGGAAAAGGAGAAAATATGAAATCAAAATTACCTTCTCCTTCCCATGCTACAGAAAATTAATACTATGAACTCCCATCCATAAAACTAAACTGCATTTTCATTAGCCATTTACAGAGACTGACAGTGTGATTGAACTCAACTACCTCAGCTGCCTCTGAAGGCTTCTAACCCATATGATTTTGAGACAGAAGCCTGGTCCAGCAGGTGTCAATGGGGAAACCCCTGCGGACTGCAGTAAGCCAGAAATCACTTGCTATTTCTTCCACATCATGCTATTACTGGTAATTCTTTAAAATAATAATGCAATAATCAGAACTGAAGATCTCTCTGCCCCAGTATACATTTCACATATAAAGGGTGCAAAAATCATTCAAAACTGGTCATGATTTATTTTGAAAGATGCCTCTAAAATCAAATGAGGTCATAACGTAAGAAGTCTAGGAGCAAATTTAAAAGATTGTCATAAACCTGTGGTATTTAGCAACCTGGCTGTTCTTGCCTGGTCCCTCACCTGCCTGCTCCAGAGCAACAGCACGGTACTTTCTATCTTCAAACTGACATGACCCATCAGAGTGACAGGGGAGAAAAACGGCTGTTATTTGTTCCCCAGCTGGTGACAGTAATTTTGTTCATGAACTAGGTACTTCACTGCCAAACAATCTGGAAAAGCATGATAATGCCTGACTCACTGTGCCTTATAGAAAAAGGCAGGCAGGAAACATGCATTCGCATTTTCTGAAATTCTATCTTGTTCTGATTTTACAAGAAATTAAAGCATTTCAAATGGTGGAAATTAGAGAATAGAAAATAACCGTTGTTGTTTTGCACAGCATACCATTCACAGCTAGCGTGAAAGACCTTCCGTTTCAAGCCTTTGCCCTTTACCTTGATGTGGCCAATGCTTTCTAGTGGAGGTTTTGGAAGGAGAAGAAATATCACAGCATTTCTTTCTTTGTTGAGAATGAAGAAGTGATGAGGAAGGAGGAGTGGAAAGAAGTGAGGAAGGGGGAGGAGAAAAGATAAAAGATAACAGGTGTGAGACATGAGACACGAACCGTAGAGATTGAAGGGTATTAACAGATGAGCACAGAAAACGGAATTTCGAATTTCATTATGCAATTGCTGCTCATGCTACAGGTTAAAGAAAGTGATGAGTTAGTTATGTGCAATGAAGCAACAGCTCTGAAATACGGCATCATACTTACCAACTAAGCATTACAAGAAAAAAAAGGAAGGGAGAGAGAAAGAAAAGAATTCTATGACATTATCCAGATCCAATAACCTTATTAATAGCAACTGAGATACATCCTAAACACTGTCTGAAATGCTTGCTTAACATCGATGAAAACAGCTAAATACTCACACACATACACACAACTGAGAAGGAAAAACAAATGGCAATTTGATATATGGCTTCTGCTCTCCAGCTGTTTCACATTTCAATATTTAACTGAATATGTTAAAATTATAGCCAGTCTTAACATGAGACTCCTGAAATCATGTAAAGAAGCAAAAGCAGCAAGTTTTAAGCTAGTTAGTCTGCATTGAAGGGTTAAACCTTAGTGTGAAATTTTATCATGGGTTGTTGGATAAAGAAAACCTCAGTCTGTCCCATTATTTCAATTAAAGTATTATTCCAGTCATTGCTTAAAATTTTGTTTCTGATTCCTGTGGACAAAAGCACAAATTTGTATTTAACCACATTTTTTTTAAAGAAACTTAGAGCTATTGAAGAACAGAAGTCATGTAAAGTGATTTTCACATCTGAACATACTACACCAGAAGAGTGAAGAATAACAGCACTTAAAATATATTTGAAGTCTGACAGAAATTAACAGATTAATTAGTAACTAAATTTCTTTAGGTTTTAGATAAGCATATATATACATACATACGCTCATACACACATGTGGATGTTAAACATGGTATATAAAAATTTTGCAGGTTTTGCTTCCCCTTCAGAGTTTTACAATTTTCACTATAAAATGCTATTCTATTCTATTTCTCTCCACAATTGTCCTGGTTCTGGTCAGGATGGGGTAATTTTTGCAGTAACCAGGAGGGGGTATGGCTAGGACCTGGAGGTTACTCTATACCATCTTGTGTCATTTTCTGGAGAAGGGCTCACTTCTGGGCCATTGTAGTGTGGTGGAGGGAGTGGTTGGGTATTATTCTGGGGGGTTCACCTACATCAAATTGTTTGCCTCTTTCTTGTACCCTCTGTCATTAGCACTGTTGTTGTTACCGTATATTTTCTTGTCTCATTGCTGTTTCCAGTAAAAATTGTTCTTATCTCTTGAGCTTTACCTTTTATGCCTCTAATTCTCCTCTCCAGCCTGTCGAGGAGAAGGGGAGTCATGGAGCAGCACATGGTTTGGAGCAGCGCATGGTTTCAGCGGGAACACAGAATTGGAGAATACCACTCCTAAAACACAACAGCCCTCTTTGGTGCCCAATGTGAGGCATGAAGGGTTGAGATAACAACCGATCTGCCCTGAGTTGAAAACAAATTTGATCTAATCTGATTTGGTGTATTAGGTCCAGACCTACTGGTCACAGTGTTGCTTGGTCTGCTCATGTGGGTATGGTACCTAACCCTGTACAAGTTTTTGTATATCCACTATGTGCTCATAATGGTGCTCTTTTTCAGGGCAAGGAGAGGGATCAGGATTGCTTTGTTGCTATACTATGGGGTATCAGTTTAGGTATGGTAAGATAAAAGACAATGAAGGTCATTTGGGATGTGTATTCAGTGTTTCTATCCTATCCTTACTCAGGCACTAGCTCTGAGAGTCCATTAATAATCACACCCAGTCTGTGGAGGAAAATGGGGAACATTACTTTCCCCAGCTTTTCACCCCCTTTTCCTCCTTCAGACCTGTTAAAACAGCTTTTGAGAATTTTGAATTCCTGCTGGATGTTAAGGAAAGCATATTCTTGTTGCTAAGTCTGCCATGTCTCCTCAGTGCAGTCTACACCATATTTAGAGTCAGGACAGAGACTTCTAGGGAGGTTGTTCAGAAATCTGCCCTGAGGGTGGATGGCCATGAGAAGAATAGAGTGTGGGAGAGAATGGGCCAGTTTTTGAGGTAATTCTCTGCTCCAATGGTTTATCAGTTCACTTATGCAACCCTGATAAAGTGACAGAATATTTGCAAGGAGAATGCTGTGGCAGCTCCAGAGAGGAGCAATACAGAAGATGTGTGTGCATCTACACGATGTACTTTTACAGCCAACTTCTCTACCCAGGCAGTGATGTCTTGCCACAGTTCAGTGGCCCAGATGGTTTCCTTCTGCACTGCCAATCACTCTTTTTACACCGTTGTAGCTACCCCCACAGAGCATTTGCCACCATGCATGAGGCAGTGTAGACTGCTGGCCATTCCTCTCATTCAGTGACACCTGAGGCTAGCTAGATGGCTTTTAGGCTCTGCATCCTGACTCAATCCACCCTGTCCCTCAATAGCTTCTGCAATTCGCCATGTAGGACTCCATACATCATCCTTCCATATTTGGTGTATGCCTACAAAATGCTAGGAACCATCAGTGAAGAGAGTGTATCCTTCCTGTTTAATTTTCTGGCAGCTGATGATATGGGGGGTTGGAGTTGGGCTACTGAAGAACATTGCAACAACGGACAGCTGGATCGTGCTGCCCAGATTAAAGTGTCTCAGGTGGATCTGGACTGGAATGTAAGGGTGAATTATATCTGACTCAGTGGGCCCATAACACAGGTCATCAGGGAAGAGATGCAACATCCAGATGGGCTTGTGATTGAGCAGTGGACGCTATATCCCAGGTTATCCGTAACTGTGAAACATGCACTGCAATCAATCAGGTTCAATGGGTACAGCCTCTTTGGTGTGGGGGATGAGGGTTGAAATATAATTGGAGGAGGCCTGGCAGATTGATTACATCACACTCCCACAGATCTGCCTAGGCAAGTGCTATGTGCTGACAATGGTGGAGACAACCACTGGATGCCTGGAGACACACCCTGTGCCTCACATCACTGCCCAGAACACCATCCTTGAAAAGCAGCTCATGTGGTGACACAGCACCCCCAAAAGAACAGAGGTGGACAATGGGACTCATATCAAAAATATCCTCATAGACACCTGGGCCAGCATGATACTGAGTGGGTGCATCGTATTCTGTATCTGCATCAGTCTCTGGGAAAACGGAGCAGTACAGTGGACTGTTAAAAAACCACATTGAAAGCGATAGGTGGTGAGACCTTTCCCTATCAACACTGGCATCTGCATTTTGCCCAGCCTCCCTGGTTAGTTATCACTAGAGCATCTACCTTGCTTGCCCTGCCCAATCAAAACCTCAGTGTACTGCAGAAGGATATAAAGTCCCTGTGGAGCATATGACAAATGTGTTAGGGGAGACACTTTGGATTAATCCTGCCTCAAGCAAAGGCAAGCCCATCCGTGGGATTGTTTTTGCTCAAGGACCTGGGTGCACTTGGGACAGGGAAACACAATGTGTGTCTCCAGGAAATTTGATTTTTGGGTTAGAACAGTCTGTAATCTTGAATTGTATAAAAGTAGTTGCTGAATGACACTGCCACTGTATGCCAGGACTACTGTGGACAGTGAGCATGAACACCTCCAATTGTGAGCTGCTGGTGCAGCTTGCAACCACTTGACAGCACACCAGCCCTCCCGCCCTGGAAGATATCTAGGATGGACTGAACCCACAGTCATTGACTAAAGGAAGTCAACAGATACCTTGGAGGGACGGTCATTGACTATGGAAATGATACCCATGCTTATGTATATATGAAGATACATGAATATAGTTGGAAGGTGTAGGATCTGGTCATGATGGAGATGATATAAGAATAAGGGGCAGAAAATGTCCTGGCCAGGACAGGGTTGATTTTTGCAGTAGCCAGAAGGCACCATGGCCAGGACACATAGGTTATTCTACGCAACTTTGTGTCATTTTCCAGGGATGGGGGAAGGGCTCCCTTCCAGATCAGAGTAGCATGGCAGAAGGAACAGTTGGATATTGTCAGGGATGGGGTGTGTTTGTGTCCATGTGAATTGTTTGCCTCTTTGTTGTACCTTCTGTCATTAGTATTGATGTTGCTGCTGTCCATTTTCTTATCTTATTGTTGTTTCCAGTAAATAGTTATCTCAACCCGTGCCCTTAATGCCTCCAGTTCTCCTCTCCAGCCTGCTGAGGGGAGGCAGAGTGATCAAGCTGCACATGGTTTGGAGTAGTTTCAGTTGGAACACTGAATTTGAAAATACCATTCTTAAACCACAACAACAAAATATTTAGTTATCCAAAATATAAAAATAGGTTTATATATGAAGGCTTTATGGACAAATGATTTGAAGCCAGAAAGTTCTATAAAATAAACACAATAGATGTCTTTGGATTTTTAAGAGGCAGAAAACATCAGGAAGTGACCCATATTTTTCTGCTCTTAGATTGGACAAGTGACAAATACCATAACCTGATCAGCTATGATATTTTGGGGCCATAATGCAAAGCCATTCCAATTGCTTCTGAACAAGAAGGCGGGTCAACAAAGTTGAAATGTGACATTTTCACACTCCATCTGAAAAACTTAGAATCTCTTAATGATAGTATGTTGGTTATTTGACTCAGAAATTAACTATTTAAATCTAAAATTGAATCCTAACTACACACAGACTAAATTGGAAGAGAGGTGAGATGGAGGAATGTGGAGGTATCATAACATATGCACTGCCATGACTAATCTTGTGCATCAGTTCTGACTTTCAAAGGTGAAAAATTCACCAAGGAGAAGCCTGAAAGGGTGCTGCATGGTAAGACTACTCTCAGTTGTTCTGGTTTTATCACACCTCATTGTCTGGATCAACACTGCCCTGAGTGCTGTGTCTGTGAATGACCACAGGGGAAAACGTAATTTGTTCATGTTGGTAAATTTTGATGGTCTTCTGAGATACTTCAGCATATCCCACCTGACCTTCAAGGAAGAGGGCAATCATTTTTGTACAGCTTGTGCCCTTCACCACCCTTATAAATTTCAGTCCAAATCTGGCCAAGTTGTTCATCATGCTCAGCAACCTTGCTAGAATCAAGTTGATTAAGTCTCTCACTAATTTTGTGAAACGAAGAACAGAAGCAAGAAGCAGATGTAGAAAGACTGCAAAAGCATCTGCAAAGCAAGGCAAAAAGGTGAGGAAGAGATGGTGTAAAGACCTGGGAGACCAGAACGGGGTACAAGAGAAAGAACTAAGAGGCATGAGAAAGAACACAGCAAAAAAAGATTAAGTTTATGGCAAAACAGCAGCCAAGTCCATGTCCAGCGAAGAATGCTCTTCAGAACCTAGCTGGAACCATGTGTGCTAGGTAAGCCTATTTCCCTCTGCCAAATAAAAATGAAACCCACTGGCAAAATTCCCAGTCTTTCCACTAAGACTGAGCGGAGACTGAGGCAGAGCTAAGAGAGCTTACCATTCCTACAAACTACTGTCCTATCTCAGTCTGCAGGGGGTGGTGGTTCTAGAGGTTGCTGTTTGCTTATGTATCCTGGGATTGTTAATCAGTGTTATAGAAATTCTGTTTTGCCCTATACTTTAAAACAAAAATGGAAGTAATTACACAAGGCAAATGTCACAAGAAAATAAAATAAAAAAAATTTAAAAACTAGCGAGTGTCAGAATTAAAATTTAATTTTATCCCCTTGTGTATATGCATGGGATGCTTTTTAATTTAACAATCATACTATTTCTTCAGTCAACTAATTTCATTAAATGTAGAAAGTTGATCTGTTTGGGTTTCTAGCAATCTACACTGAATCTACCATCTCAAAGTGCTGAGTGTACCTTCTCCCAAGTGGTTGACTCTAGGACAATAGTTCAGAAATGCGGAAGGTTTCATCTTCACCCATTCCAATATGAATTCTTTGAGAAATGTCATTAAGTTTTGAGGTTTTGCTCTGGTTTAGAATATAAAAAGAATTCTAAGTTTGGACTGGAGAAAGGATAATGAGAAATTCTTCCAGCCCTGCCAGACACAGAGCCCTCACTTCTGTATTTCAGCTTCACTTCCAATCACAAACCACCACCACCAAGTGTGACTCAGATCCTTCTACAGTGACAAAAGCACCATCATTCTCACCTGTGAAGAGGTGGTACAGGGCCAAAAAGATTATTAGTTTCAACGTTTCACACCAAGGAAGCAGCAGAAGAAAATACAAGCTGTTGCTCGATTTGCTTACTTTGGGAGGGGGCAGCAGAACTGTTCTGAATGCAGGCTTGAAAATACAGGAATGATTGTTGGGACCAAAAAGCCTGATGCTTTTGTCACAAGGAATACACTATGATGAATGTAGAGGGGCCTCTTCTTTAGAAATTTACTGTAATAAGGTACCAGTCTTAGTAAGAAAGGGAACAAAAGAAGACAGAAAAAACGAACCCAAGATGTGAGTACATTTTAAAGATCACAATCTTAGCATCATGAGGTCAATATGCCCTTCAATATAATTGAGCTTATCATTGACAGTTCCCTCAACCTATCCTGTTGTCACAGAGATCTGGTTCACTCAATATCTGCATAGGACAAGTTACTCTATTTAGCAGAGTATTTGCAGTTACTCAATGTAACAGAAACAAATGCAAAAGGTAAAAAACATAGAGGTAACTGAATTGCATTCTGTGATTAAGTACAGGTAAATCTCAATTTCTTTAAATGTACATATTCACGACACTAGTCAGGTTCCTACACATGGGAAGGTGGACTTGTCAGATATTTTGACAAAGCAAACTAAGCTTCTAGATAAAACAGCAGGTGCAACAATCACATTGTACTGAAGAGCAGTCACAATAAAAAAGGAAACAGCTTTTGCTGATGTCTGAGCCTTTGATAAGTCCATCTGAGAAAACAGTTTGTTACTGAATGGCATGTTCTCTATTTGCTCTGATTTTCATAGCTCAAATGAAAAAAACCTGGCCAACGGGATCACAACAACAACAAAATGGTAACACCGGTGATGGGCTGTAGCAGCCTCATAGTTTCTAAGATCTTTCTTCGATAAAAAAAATGTATAGAGTATTTTATGAAATTAAACATATTCGGAAGTTGTAATCATGGAGATCATGATCCAATAAAAGAATTAAGTCTATAATATCTAAAATGTGGATTTTTTTTTTCTCTTCAGGGCAATTATTTTTTATTAAAAGAAGCCACATAGGTAAATGAAATATTTTGTATTTAGAATATGTGTATTGTTAAGAAGCTGGTTAGAAATTTTCAGATGACATGGACACATCTGGCTGGGAGCTTGCAAGGTTTTGTCTGAGTCATCTTGAGGGTGATAAACGCATGTGCATTCCCAGGCAGAACTCCAGCACCACACCTGTATGTAATGCTGGCACAGTTCAGTGCTCTGTACCTCTTTTAAAAAATTCACCCGTTGCAGGGGCCCTGGAAATTTAGGGGTATCTATTTTTTCAATAGCACTGCTGGTGAACTCTTCCTTGGGATGACAGTCCATCAGAAACTTGGGGCATCTGCAGCAATGTAGCTCACAGGTCTGCTAGAACTGGAAACCAGTGGTTTCCAGGCTAACCCCAAGCCCTGGAGTAACCTTTTTGGCAGGTGACTGCAGTGTTATTTTATGCCTGCCGCAGGCTTTAGAATTTGTGCCCTCTAGAGTCAGCTTGGAGGCAGATGGTTGGGTGCTACTCCATGACTCCAGGCACTCTGTCCTGCAGCTGAGTATCAGAGTTCCAGGAGCCCTAGACAGAACAGGGATCAGGCTGCAAACAGGACTGCCAGAGCAACCCCAGCTTCCCTTGGCTGCAATGCAAGCTCAGAGTCAGACAGGTGTGGGGCCAGGTTGACTGACTGATGCTGGGTCACACTCTGCTGCATGTCTGTCCTAGGAAGCTGCTGGCTGCTCCTGACACTGATGTCTTGGTCACTTCCACTGCACAATGCAAGGTCCAGAAGAATGTGGCTCCCAGAACAGGACATCATATTTCATGGTATGCAGACACACACATGCATATGTGCAGATGTGAAACACATCACAAGTTCCTATTAATGAGATTCCTACAGAAAATTGTTAACTTTGATAGGTTAAGTTAAAATCAAGTTTCTAAAAAATCATAACCTCATTTCAGATCATGCTAGAGGGTACCAAGTTTAAAAGAATACAGGATTGCCACTGTAGAGAAGTATACTCTGATGCACCAAACTAGCACAGAAAAACAGCCTTGCTTCACCCTGAAAGAATGAATTAGAGAAGAGGGCAGAACGACTTGGCTTAGAATGAGACATCTGTAAAGGAATAGGTAGAACTTCAACAAGTGCACTAGAATATACACTAGCCATACAAAAGTATGCAAAAGTCTGTATTGCCATACAAAAGTCTGGTGCTGAATATTCACTAGGAATATTGACAGGAAATGTGGCAAGAGCTGGTATCCCTGGTTACTGTTTTTAATGTTTGTTTGTTTTCAATGTTTCTAGTTACAGATTTTTCCTATTCAAATGTTTTCATACTTTCAACTACATTGCTAATTTTTATACCGCTTTAATTAAACGACTTAAGTTAAATTTTGTTTACCTTTGGCCTCAACTATTTCCACTAGCATAATTATACCACTTATACTTTGAAACTGCACCTCATTTCTAGTTATTGTTTTATTTTAAAGTAAAGGAGCCTCAGTATTTTAAAGTAAAGGAGCCTCAACATTTTAACATCTCTCAGTCATTCTTTCTGTGGTCCTACCACAATTCTTGTATAATTCAGAATTGATTTCTATATATATTTTGGAATTGAGAAACAAATTTTCAGATAACAACTTGCCAAACTATTCTTACAAAATTTATTTCATTTAGATTTACAATTTTTCCAAGGAAGCACTTTGATTATTATTAAATAAGGTTTTTCTGAACAGGGGATTTCGAGATTACACATTCTTCTTCTCCATCTCTCCTAGGTTATCACTGCAGAATGTCTTACAACATCAATGAAAGACAGTACAGGGTACAAAACACACCACTGCCATCCAGTACTATTTGTTCATGCTGAGAAACAAAGGTCAACACAATAAAGTGTTACTCATTCAACAGCTGTCTCTATCATTAGTTACCTTAATCCCAGAACCAGTGTTAGTGCTTCATGCAGACCTGAGGTTAGTAAAAGACTAAAACTTTTAGAGGATGTAGTGGTCATTTCTCAATCAGTGTGAAATTCTTTTTAGTGTGAACAAGGGCAACAAGGAAAGTTTGCATACAATTTGGTTACAAGCTTAGTGGTCTAGTAAAAGTAAGAGGAACAAAGGGTTTTTTTGGACACTTTGTCTTACCTTCAGATAAACAGAACTGATATTTAATGATCTAAAAAGAGGGGAAATAAAATAATGAAATAATCATAAGGAGTTCAAGAAATGTCAGAACAGGAAGGCCTTGAGTTACTAATTTTCTTTTACCGATTTTCTTATTAGTAACAAAAAATGCAGTATCCTCTTATAAAACAGGTATTTTACTGGAAAGTAAAAATTACCTTAAAACCAACTTTGTGACTAATAGCCTGGGAACAAAATTAAGATTGCGAAGCCCAGATTTTCAGTTTAAAACTTTACATTCTAAACATGTAGTGAGCCTTGAAACTTATCTTATGAGGAAGGTGCACTTAAAAATGTTTCTACCTGAACTAGCCTAGATGACTGCACCAACATTTCCAAGCAGACTTTATACAGGGGATTGTGATAAAATTTGCTGTAAAACTACAGGTTCTGGTTGCTATATTGAAACATCTTGCCAAATCTTAATGCCAGGCATTGGCTCATGATGCCAGAAAACAGAATAAAGATTTAAAGTCAAATTTGCCCATGTTCACAAGCATGTATGTTCTTTCCAATTAATAGCAACTCTTCATAATGTGCAAAGGTCTGAATTTTTAGTCTTTATAAGTAAGGATACTGCATTTCAAGTAAGATTTTATAAGAACTGTTTCTAACTTCTTACCTGTCTCTGAGGGCAAATGGTGATAAGGTGCTGGGCAGAAAACCTGAGCAGCAAAATCTTCAAATGTTGTAGGCTCTAGATGATGTTGAACAATTGTTTGCAGGTATCGTGCTCTCTCCTCATAACTGAGTTAGCCAAGAATTAAGGATGAATTTATATAATGCACTCTAACTGCTAAATATCAGTGCCTAGTAATTCAGAATTCTTGTTTTTGTTAAATACTTATCATGTATTTCAGTGACTGTATGCACTTATTTTTAATTCTTTATATGACTGTGATATTGTCTGATGCACTGACATAATATTAAGTATAAGACAAACATGATTAATGTACACCTTATGGTTCAACTGTATTCTTTTCATGTCTGATGCAGAACTTCCTGAAATTGTTTACAAACAATAACTTAAGTACTGTCTTAAGTAACTAATTTGCCTGTATTCCAGTCACAATTAAATATAAAAACATTTCAATTTTTAGGAGGTGTGGCATGAAACATACCTTAGCATTAACAAAACAAATGACTTTGCACTTTTCCATAATAAACTGCTTTCATAATCCCTAAACACACACACATTTAAGACAAATATAGTGAAATTTCAGTATTGGGAAAAACACCTTGTCAATGATGTCATTAAAACTAGCAAGAGTATCTGTAAATAATTCACAGGACCCTTAAGTACCGGTTAACAGAGTGTTGGCAGGGCACTGACAGTAAAATAGGGCACTTCTTCTTTTTTCCTGTGATCTCCCCCTCTAATATTACTGACAAGAGACTGGTATCTAGAAGTGTTGTTTTTGAAGAACCCTCTCCAGGCTTCTTGTTCCAGCAGGCCTGATTGTGCTGTTAGCACAGAGAGAGCGAGAAAAAGAGAGAATATTTCTGCTGTTCATGAAAGCAACTATGGAAATGGCTGTCAAAATGTAGAGCAGCAGGCAGCAACATACAATTATCAAGAAAAACTACCATGCTGACTTCATGTTGTATAGTTGCTGAACTGAGAAATCACTTAACCTTTTCTCACACAACTTTCAGAGTCCTCCAGCTGGACTCAGTATGTTGAATGAGGCAAATCTTCTCCAGCTATCTTATATAAACAGAATTATCAGAAATTTTCCCTGACATTTACACTAGTGTCCACTTTTTTTTTTTGTATTTTATTTGCAGATAGTGAGATAATTTTCTCCTTACATAATTCTGTTTTCCAAAAAAATACCCCAAAGAAATCAGCATGCTGTGGAGGAATGCACTCAAAACAGGTTTCTTTAAAATTCTGGGGTCTGATTTCAGGTCTGCTGCTCTTTTGGAGGAATCAGGGACAGTGAGGAAATGATCTTTCTGAACTCAATTTCATCACCTGTGACATGGAGATAATACTCACATTGCACATATTTTTTAGCAATCCAAACATAAAAGCTGTATTACATATTATAAGCATTTTTAATTACTAGTGGTAACATCTAAAATAAACAGTGATACTATTTTCAGTTATGACAATAAAATTCCCAACATCCAATGAAAGTTGGAAACAATAATCTTCATATTATCTTACAAAACTACACTTCTACAATTACAGAACTCTTCCTACTCAATTTTTTGGCCATTTTTTCTGTACAATATTTACTGTAGGTTTTACAGACTGTCTAAATACGAAAAAATATAGAGAACATACTATCTAGAAACAAGTTTCGGTAAATAAAATTATTTCTATCATATTTTCTTAGACCATAACTTGGTTACATAGTGAAACTGGAAAACAGTTTTCCCTCCAAAATCCATGCTCTGAATTCTTTCTGCATCCAGAGACAGCTGAACCACAGCAGAAGCCTCAGGTTTGGAGAAGCTATAATAGAAGCACTGGGACAAGAGAAAATATAAAAATCTCCCATTGTAATGATTCTTAGGTTGGGGGATAAACACAGTATTGAGCCTGAACAGAGGACAGTAATATAGCACAGTTTTTAAGAGGCTATGTATAAGTGGTAGAGGATGAAACTGATGGTTGAAGTCTAAATAATACTATGTATCTCACAACTTGTTGAAAAGCACTTTTTTTTCATTGGGGGAGATTCACAGCTGCTGAATTTTCTGCAGTTAATAGAGTCCTTTGATTCACAGCAGTGCCCCTTGCACAAAAAATACTGGCCTTTGTGTATTACCAGAAACTAATTTTCTATTTGGCTGAAAAGGGAAAAATGGGGTTATTGCTTCTCCCTCCTACAGAGCTTTTCATTATGCCTGATGCACTCAACTTCTAAGCTCTTCTGAGAAAAAAAAATAACTGAAGAGGCAAGAGGTAGAAAAATGAGCTTGTTAGCACATTAGAAGTGAAGTATCTTGGTGGGCCCTAGAAATTCCCAGTGGTGTGTTAACTTATCACTCTATGCATGCTGGCACTGATAGTCTCCCAATTGATCACTCTCTTTTCGCACCAAAGGTGCTGCCAGGAAGCAAAGGCTGAAGGCCCACAGGAGAACAGGCTGCTATCAAAACAAGCTGTTTTTAAAAGTCTGCTTGAATGGGTAAAATGTTTCATGAAAAAGTACAGTAGAGACACCTACTTGCTTTTAAAATGCTCTACTTTCAGAGGTCTCTAAAGGAAACCTTTTAGTTTATCCTATTATATCCAAAGCTTATACACAAATAAGGCAAAATGAAGGAAAGTTACTGCTTTGAACATGACAAGGACATTCTTTTTCTCTAGTCTTGGTACAATCTCCTAACCAAATACAGAGGTCTTGACAGACGCTGACTGAGGACGGTAATGATGTTTTTGTTACAGTGAAGAGGATATGCTTATATCAGTTCTAGAAGTCTAATTCAAATGCACAGTTAGTATATCCAGAGAAAAGCAATTCACCTAGCTGGGTTGCTGCTCATCCTAACAACCCCCAAAAACATTTGCAGCTTGTTAAAAACATAACCCGCCTTACAACCAAAAAAATCTGAGGCAAACGCCAAGTCCAAAGCTTGCTCTACTCTGCACTAAGAAATTACACACTGTCCTCAGAAGGACTCTGTTTCTCTATTAGAGACTGCATAGATGAGATACTTTTATCTTCTATTCATTTATATTTTGAGAACATCCCAGTAATTTCAAAACTCCAATTCTATATGCTTTTGTGGCTGAGATAATCTAGTTCTACACTGTATTTGAATGCAACTGTCTGCAAGAGTGACCATAAACCCACGGTAGCTAATTTTTACATTACTTTTAATAGGCTAGACATTTATTTCTTTAAAAAACTGCTCTCTAGGAAAGACTTATTAGCACTTACAGATTGAGTGGCACATACAAACTCAATGGCTACTAATAATAGGGCAATGCAAGCTGTATTCTTACTTCAAGTAGATGTTGCCACTGGCATCAGCAATTAAGATGGAATGGCAAGGATGCACAGACAAACCAATGGAGAAAGACTGGCACAGAGAGTGACAAAACACTTAAACAACAGTATTGTGAGCTTTTAGCCTCTGAAGAAGGTGCTAACTGGAACAAAACAGAATGAATAAAAATGTATGATATACATTAATTATGCAGGCACTCATCCAAATGTGTCAGCTAAAATCTTGCAGATGCATAACTGCAAAAAGCATAACAAAAAAATAATTACTTCATTATACTTTTTCAGAAGAACCTGTTCTGAAAAATAGAACCAGTACCTGAAAAAATCAGGAATCATATTTTATAGGTCACTCAGGATGTAGTCACTTCAGCAAATATTTAATTTACATTATGATCCTTTTTTCTTTTTCTCTATATCTGTAATTATTTCTACTAATAATTATCTGAAAAGATCTATTATTTAAAAATACTGTACTTCCCATTATTAGACCTGTTGATTTGCACTTGGGAACAAGCACTGAAAGCCTGGCTATCAGATCACCTACTTATGCCCAATCTTTCTGAAAAACATCATTTCATGTCTTCACCTAAGAGCTCTCCATCTCTGTTGATTGTATCACTTCCAAGCTTTAGATTCCTATGGCAAAATACATCTACATCTTGCAGACTCTTTATGCATAATCTAAGCTAAAACCTTTTCTAGCCATCTATCTGAACAAATTACCTAGGCTCTTACCTCACATCTCAGTTACTGCCATATCCTTTTCTCTGGTCTAAATAAATGCATTTTTAATCCTTTTATAATCTACTCAGAGCACTGCAGAATCCACTTTCTGGATATACTACTTAGACGGTACATTCTCTCAGATACTGCCATCAGTCTGCCACTCCCTAGTGCAAATGCAGGCTACTAATTTGAACTTTACAGTCCATACCTATTCCATCCATTTTATCAAAACCACTCACCTCCAGTCAGTTAATGCAGTCACTCTCACTAATCTTGACATTTTTTGAAAGGCACTTTTGTACTTTCTTCTATGTGGCTTATGTGTAGCATCAGGTCTCCACAAGCAATGCTCCTCACAAACTCTCCCTTTGCTATGATTATTGATTTTTTTACAATTTACTGTGTCATTCTGACTACACATTTTCTTTCCATTCTTCTTCACACTTCTCAGTTTTACAGCTGACTAAAATGCATTTCAATAAATCTATCTAGTATTTTTTAGTTAAGGACTGGACGCATGATCACTGCTACAGTCATTGAAAGAATACCAATCCTAAAGTGACATTAACCTGATGCTGGAAAAAATGATGAAAAAAAATAGTTTAAACATGGAATAAGATTTCCAACACTTTATTTAAGGATATAGCCCTTCACAACTCTGTAATCTATTTATTACCAGAACAACTAAGTGTTAGATTCTCAAATGGGCTGAAGAGGAAAGTCTACTGCATGCTCCAAAAAACATTTGATAACAAATGCTTCCTGAGCATGGACGGGAATCCAGGGACTCTCCCAAGAAAGTACTCTGATGATTAGATTATATAGATGAGCATGCACGTTTCCTGTGATTAAGAAGAAATCTTATTTTATGAAACAAAGAACAATTTCAGCAGTGTTGAAGCAAGACACTTTAATGAAAGCTTTATGAATAAAATCCTCCCTCCTCATACTTGTGTCTTTGTATATATGTGCAGTATACATGTGTAGTATACCATGATATAACTGCATATTATCATATCAATGTATGTAGATGCTTTGGTTCCAGACCTGGGAATAAAAGACAGGGTTTCAATGATTGCCTTGAAATACCTCTTAGGAAGAAAGCTAGAACATGCATTTCTAAATAGCAAGATGGATTTTTTTCAGGTTAAATTACAAACTCCTCTCAGAAATACATGTACAGCTGCATCCCTGGCAGTTCCAACTGTTAGCAAAATCATCTAAGAAGTCAATATATACTGATATGATTCTGGAGAATATGACTTTGTTAGCCAGGCATTTGGAAAATAATTTAAGACAAGTAGAAACTGAACTGCTGCTCCATCCTTATATGGAAAATGAAAATCCTACACCCAGAGATCCCTGTAGGATCAATGGACACTAGCATAATTACATATATACACAATTTACATAAAGGAGACTAACAATATTTTAAGAAGAGCCATATAAGAAGGAACTCTCTTGTTTACTACATTTTCCCCCTCAGCAAATTTAGAAGCACACATCATTTTTTATAGGAAAAACCCCCAAATCTGTAGTATTGTCAACATACAAAAATGCTCCTAGGATATTAGGGACCAAAGTAAAAAAAAGAAACAGTGAAACACAGTGAAGATCATATGTTGGTAGGAGATTTTATGTTTTTTGCTCTCTGGTCTGAAAAGGTGTGCAAACCCCATAGAATTAATCGCTACAGTTTGAGGTACTTAAAATGATGAAAAAATTTATTTGGCACATTTCTCCTAATAAATTTCAATTCCATACATCAAAGTGTGAAAGGAGAATGGCCTCCCCTACAAAGATAATAAGTATAGGTTAGGATTAAGGTTTTAAGCTGAAAGGAAAACTTAGTCCCAGCAGAATTTGACTTCTACAGGAAGATGTTTAGGCAAAACCCACACATATCACAGAAATGGAATTTTTTTCTGGGAAATCTAACTCTAAAAGAAGAGACTGTGCAGTGGTTGTCAAACCAGCTGAACTCATACCGAGTCACAGCAATTTGTAGTCTTTGTTGGCTCTTAGAGTTAAGGATGTAAGTCTGGCTGCTATTGATCCAGTGCTGGAAGCCCTGCAAATAGCAGCGTTTTGTATGTAGGTGGGTGATCAGTATCAACTGAGAGGAATAGTTAAAGTTCTCTAATATTCTGAAAAGTAACTCTATAGAAGTGGTATCATGGTGTTCCCTATTTATAATATTTCAATAATTTCCACATCTAGTCTGCACAGTATACAAATAAAGAGGGTTTTTTTTCTTCCAGCTGCATCTTCTGTTTACTCAAGTCACCTTGATATCTCAAAGTCAGTCTGGGTCCTTTTGTGTTTCTTAAATAGTGTCAATATTGAAAATGGCAAATAAATATTTAGACAGGTGCATCTGTTTACACAGCTATGCTGTAAATGAAAGAAGCTTCTGCACATACAACTGGACTTAGCCACAACACCAATGATTCATAAGGCAGAATTCAGTTCATTCTCCTCATACCTCATGCAAGTTATTTAGGTGAAAGAGAAGAAAAAAAATACTATGCTTGACACTACTATGCAGGTGAAAGAATGAAAAATTTTATAGTCTTTTAAGGTGATTTTTTCCTACTGAACCACTTTTTCAAGACAGCTCTTCTGCAATAAAATGTACTATATTTTCTTACTCATAAAAATAGAACATAAACCTCAGAGAAATGAAAAATGTATTTCAAAAGTAAATTTGTATGTTGCATTTCATGAAAAATTATAAAACTGCAGAAGAGGCTCTATTAATTATCCAAAATCAATAATTTTAATAAGTAATGTATATGTTACAACCTACTAATTAATGTAGATACCTCAGTAATAAAATGAAAATGTATATGAAAAACAAGTAACAGACCAAGACTGTAGAATTTAAGCAAGCCTAAAATGTGCTATCTACCATATTTAATGACATTCTTTTTCAACTCAAGCTGTAACTGCAAAGGGGTTTTTGAGGCAATTTCTGAGGTATATTTCTTAATGAAGAAAATAAGGTATTATATAATAGACACATTTACACAAACTAATTCCATCATTCCAGATATTGCAATTTGTTTCCAAAACATAGTTGCATCATTCTTTGAATAAATATAATGAAAATTACTTTTAAGTTTTTGTACTACTAAACAGTTCAAAAAATCTGTGATAAATCATTATCAGGCACTTTTGTAATTTGGAGGAGTTTTTTTATTTAAGACTACTTATCTTACAGTTAAAGGAGATAATTTACATCATATCTACTCCATGGTTTTATGGTTAAATGTCCTGTAAGGTAGGTGTAGGCTAGATAAAGCTGCAGCCATTGAGTGTTTCCAAGTAAACTGTATTTTTTTTGCCTAGTTTACTAACATACTACATATCGAAAAGCATTGACTTTATCTGAATTAATGTAAGAATCTTAATTTTTACAGTGTGGGTGGTTTCAAAATTGCTAAATTACTGCAAGAAATTCTAACTGATGCTGACACTTTCATTAAAAAACTCAACACATGTAACATTCTGCAAAACCGTCCTAGGAAAATCCTTGATGCATTGTTTACTTTTATGTTGTTCCACAAAATCTTACAGCTCGCTAAATTCATCAGTGGTTTATAACATCTTCTAGGAAAAAAAAGCTGTGATTCATCAGTGCAGACAACTGTGCTTTAATCCATTTCTATAACCATATTGCCAAGTCTATATTGTTTACATTGCGTCTCAATTAAGAGACAGGCAGGACACCTGGTACTTCTTTATCTAAGTCCCACGGGCTGCCAGATGACTCAAAATCCATAACAGGTGCTAAGGCAGTGTGAGTGGAGCACCATTAACACAAGCTGCAATTGGATAAAATTTGGACTACGCTTAACCACTTAAAACACTCAATTATGAAATGAAAAATGTAACCACTCTGCACCAAGGTCCTTTACAGAAGGCTTATAAAGATATGTAGAATTAAAGTGCAAGTGAACTGAACTTAAATTTTAATTTCAGTATATTCTTTAGAATACAAACTATATAAAAATGAATTATATAAAAATGTTTGCGTTCTTTTTAAGACAATCATAGAAAAATAACTATTTATTGAATTAATTCTAATTCTATTCATTTGCTTAGGCAGCAAAAATGACAAAAATTATCCTCAGACTTCTAGGAATTTCAAAATTAAGGGAAAAAGTGTCTGAATTAAGACTACTTATCAAATTCTCCAACTCTGTAGAACCCAGAAGTTATTTTATTTTAAGGACTTTGGCAAACAGGAACATCTTATGGAAGGATTTAAAAACCAACAAAGGTTCAAGTGAAAACATGTATCATAGAAGATACTCCTTTGCACCAAAAAATCCCACTGCAGATGTCTTTTCAGCACTTTTTCATCTAAGGTGACTGAACTACATATTAAGCTTAGACTCTGATAGAACACACTGCATGAGAGAAAAAATTAGTATCAGAAATTTTACAGTGGACAATTACTTAAGAACTATCTGTATCTAAATGTGTGGTAATCCAATTACGTTTCTATTTAATATTGTAATTATCAAGAACACAATATAGTGATTTTATTACCACAGTAAGCAGCTACAAAGTACAGTAAACTGTCATTTAAGACAGTGTCAGAGTATCTATGATAAGCAGCGCATTGGCTTAAACTAATGCACTATATGCCTCTAGGGAATGACAGGCTCAGAGACTGGGTTTTAACATCAGAATCTATCCATTAATCTTGACTTAAATATAATCTACTCTGCAGTAAGAGGAAGAATGGGCATTCAATGAATTATCTGTTTGAAATATAGCAGGAACATACTAATACAAACATATAGCAGAGAGTAACGTTTCTGAACCATTTATAGTGTATTGTTGGTTCTACAAACCCTGAACCGCATTTTAGCGTATAGTTAAAAAGTCAGATCAAATGGCTAGCAGGATGGGAAGGACGAATACCTCAGCACTATGACTTTGGCTGGGTGGTTAGAAGAACAATGACAGTATGTAAAAATACTGCACTCATCCACGTTTTAGTAACAGGCTATGGACATGAAAAGAAAATAGTGAAGAAAACAGTGCTGAAGCCCCTGTGCAGGCAGAATTCCCACTACAACTTACAGGGAGGATTTGTCTTACTAATGCATCCAAGATAGGAATCAATGAATCTGTAAGGTATGTTGTGCTAATTGTTTTGAAGCCCATCACAGCTGCCATGGCTTCAGGCTCTCCCTGGAGTGACTGAGCGCTGCTCCTGCGGTCAGACAGGAGCGCTCACCTGGCAGCTGTGGGTGTGCAGGAGGCAGCAGGGGAGGCACAGGGCCACCGGCCATGGCATTGAAGTTTATTAAAGCTGTTGTACCAAACAAACCAAGGAAAGATGTTCAGGTGTGGGCTGAAGTGATGACTGCAACAAATGTGGAATACTACAGGCCAGAGGGGAACTGCAACCCCACAAACTAACTCCTGATGTTGAGAGAGGGATTCATCCTCATTCTGACATCCAGCATTACATCAGTTTTAACTCAAATAATTAAGGTTGATAGGTGTAAAGAATACAGAAGTAAAACTAATTCCCTACTCGCCGGTATTAGCATGAATGCTTAAGCTTACTGTTTTCATACATTCAAGTATTTAAATTTCTACTTTAAATACCTTCTCTGCATCTATAGACATATTAATTGATAAGAAAAACAGCAAATGCTTTTTCATGAAGAAACACTCCAAACTGCAAAATTACACAAATAAAAATTGTATTAATATTAAATACTGTCTAGTAAAAAGACTGCACATACAGGTATATGTGTTCATTCACCATTCCACACTGCCAGTAACAAAGGAAACTTCTCTAATGAGAAATTCTGTCATTAATTCCAATCTGTACTTTAATGAAATTTACAACTACCTTTTAAAAATTTTACAGTTGATGAGAATGTTTTCTTTTTACCTTGGGTTGCTGCAGTACCAGTAGCAGATAATCTACTTATAAGCCTCTTTGGAGGGCAGTAAAGTCAATTTTAAGAATGATTTTAAAAACTCAAAGTCAAGCTTCTATTTAAATGGAGAAAACAAATATGAATTTTCAGTTATTTCCCTCTTTTTATATTTTGAACAGCAATTAGCAAAGCAGCCCTTCGCCCTCCTCCCTAATGCTGTCAATCTGTTGAGAGCAGCCTGCAGCACTACAATGGTACTATTGTGAACACAGTCTGGGCTTCCTTCCCATAGAGAGTTAAGTGGGCAGTTCCTGCTGCCCATGATTGGTGTCCAGTGAAACAATACTTAAGAGCCAGGTTTTATCAGTTCCACGCCAAAGAAGTGAAGCCAGGGAACCCAAGCCTTCATATCATGCTGAACCATATGCCAACCCTGCTGGCCCCTAAGGTTTATCACTAGGAATCAGGATCCATCATGTCCCCTGTGAAATTTCACTTCACATACCTTCTGTGAAATGCATGGCTTTGCTGAAAACTGACCTTTTTCCACAACTGGCATGAACAGATGGATGGTAACTATGGTTTAGCAAGCTGAAATTAAACTATTTTCTAATAGCATGCATTCTTCTGTGTTCAGGAGGAGAAGCATTCAGAAGGAGATAGATGTATGTATTTGTGACCCATGGATTTATTCAGGTGCAGTTAATCAGCAATTAAACTATTTTCTCAATGTCTAGAAAGTATATTGAGATTAATTTGATTGGCCAGGCTATGATTAGGACGCATGTCCTTCGGACTGCCATATGGTAACTCCAATTACTGTAACACTAACTTTTAATCCTTGCTTTATGTTAGCTTATTCAATTTTTCTACTATGTGGCACATACAAAATAAACTATAATATTATTTTTATAATTTTGACCCTGATGAATATTTTTACGTGAAGTACATTCCATCTCCACCTAGATATTTCCACATACTGCCAGGTATTATATACAAGCCCTTTTTCAGATCTGCAGGAGGATGAAGCCAATGTGCTATGTGCTAGTTTCTATTAATCTATTTTTTTTTTTTTTGGTACCTATGATCTTCTAATCCCTCTGTTGGCACTGGAAAGCATGCCCCAACTGTTTTGATTACCATATGCAGAATGATGCAGAAACAGTTTGCCAATATCTTATTCAACTCACCCAAAAACATCACTATCTCACAACTGCTATGGTTTTGCCAGTTTTGGTTGTTATAAATAATCTCCCACATTTCCCACCAATTTAAATATCAGAATCAAGCACATGGAATGCCACATACTTATTTTTATATATACATGGCTTTTTGTGTTTTAACATACAAACCTTGCAAGTTGTTTGCACATCCCTTATCTGCTATGAGGGTGAATTTATGAAAAGAAAAGGATTAAATCAATACACAATGCTGTTTTTTGCAGCATAAAACCAGGGCTTAAATAGTTTAAAAACATTTATTTCTTTACATCTTAGAAATAGCAAGAAAAATTGTTTAATCTTCCAGGATTTTATTCACAGACTTCTGAGATCTATCAAAGAAATCTGTATGAATTTTAACACCTTAAGGGGGCAAGAGTCTTAACATTTTAATAAAGGGCTTTTGTTACCCAAAATGTTTAATTAATTAATAAGGTTAAGTAGGTATTAACAAAAAACCTGTCACTTTGTGTTACACACAAGGCAATCAACTCTGCGTAACATTGGATTAGTTTTTCATTCCAGTTTAAGGACTTGAAGCCTTCTCCCTGCAAATTTTTTATTAAAAAGGGATTTACAGACTTTAAAAACACACTTTATAATGAAAGAGTGATTTCACTACTAACTTTCAACTTACAACATACAAAAATTTCCTCCCTTAAAAATATGCCGTAACAAGAAAAATTTCCTTCCCTCAAGGGATTTGTAATGACATATCCAGACTCAGAAGTTCTAGGAGGCTGAAAAAGCAGGTCACTGCTTTTCAGGATAGCTCACTGCCCTCCTTCTATTCCAAAACAGAATGCCACTGGCATAAGCCTACCCATATTTTGTTGAAAAATCAGTAGAACCAGTATTTCTCCTTCAGATGGGTAAATTACATTTATGAAAGAATGTAGAAGTAAAAGAATCTAGAATGTATTTTCCCCAACAATACAAAAATATTTGAGTCTCCCCCATAAGTGTTTACAACATCAACAGAGCACTCAGGTCTTAATAAATCCAATTAATAGTAGAAAACTACATTACTACAGTCAATCAGTTTTGCTAACTTGTTATTTTGTGTTTTTACCACTTTCAAGACAGTCTCATGTATTTCATTAGGGAAGAGTAGCTAATAAATAAAGCCGTACTGCTGATATGAAATATGTTGTAGATATCTCGTGATAACAATAGCATTATTAAACCCATCTGCTCAAATTGTATCCCTTTAACATGTGCTTCAGGCCAGGCAGTTTCACCTCAATGCCTGCAGAGGCCATGGAGCAGATTTTTCTGGAAACTATACTAAGACATATTGGGAAGTAAGGTGGTGATTTGAGACAGCCAACATGGCTGTCCTAAGGACAAACCATGCACAAATTTGTTGGCCTTCTACAACAGTGTTACCACATTTGTACATGAGGCAAGAGCAAAAGAGATGACAACAGATGTCATCTAGCTGGATCTGTGCAAGGCATCTAACATTGTCCAACACGATATCCCTGTCTCTAAATTTGAGAGACATAGATTTGATGGATGGACCATTTGGTGGATCAGGAATTGTCTGGATGATCACACTCAAAGAATTGTGATCAACAATACAATGTCATGCTTCAACTTACTCCTCACATTGAAAATACATGAAAACCAAGTGAAATTTTGTGAAATTATATTCATTACATGAAAATGTAGAAAACATAGCAGCTTGGTACACACATCTGCAAGTATTTCTCCAACAGTTATTTGAAGTGTCTATATGACAAACACTAAGGCAAGAGTTTAAAAGCCTACCACAAATGTTGGCTCAACCAGTTGTCTCTGGTGGCTAAAATCAAAGGCATTTAAAGTGATGCTTTGGAATTATTCATTGCGAAACAATCCTATTCTTTCAACAGGTAACTAATAAATGATGGCTGAGAACAGGCTTGCACTACCTCTGAAGTCCAATTGTTACTCAGGACACTGCCTACTTTTGCTCCCTGGTGTTGTATTTTAACTCTAATTGCATGATCAAGCCAATAAATTGGACTCAGGGGACAAAAAACCCTACAAAAGTACCTACCCTGACAAAACCAGAGGTTTCAAGAAAATGCACTTCAAACAGAACTGAGGCAAGATGAGACAAGCAAAGGAGAGGTATCAAGGCTTGAAAGATAGTCATTAATACTGACAGATTACTGTAATTCTGGCTGTCAAGGTGATCGATTTAAGCAGCATATGCCAATCAATACTCTTCTCATTTACTGAGCAGCATGAGATATATAGTTAGGCAAGATGCCCCTAAGACAGAATTTCAAACCATACTTAACGAACATAAATAGCAAAATTTATGCTTTGGAATCTTAGCTCTTTTTTAATTTAGCTTTTTTTTTTTTTTTTTAAATTGGGCAAACTTCAACATGATGTTATTAATACAGAAGTTATTTTAGATTATTCTATTACACTGCATTGCCATTCTGCCAATTCCTTTACATAAGATATTTCAAACTGTACTAATTTTCTGTATAACATATTAAAACATTAAACTTGAACATGAACATTCTTAAATGCAGCAGTTATTTAAGTACCGTGCATTTTGCTTTTTTTGGCATTAGTGGTTTGTCATTCTGAGCACTTTAGCCATTCATGGCCATACAAGTAACCTGGTATTACATCTTCCTGGTATTTTCACAGCAATTTTCCTTACAACAGCCTCTTCTTGTTCAAAAATACTTGTGAAATCACAGGAAAATACATAAATTTGTGTATTACTTTGGAAGAAAAACAGAGTAAAGATACAGTCATTACAGTCGTTGCATACCTACAAGGAGGCACTCAGACACACACAACTCTATAGAAATATATAGGTACAAGACTTCCCTCTTATATTTAGGTTTCTTATAATGTACAACTGTTACATGATTCCTTAAAACTGAAATACCTGAATAATCCATTAAAACAATCATATACTTCTACATGTCTTGGAAATCTTCAGTTTCTCATGTTGCATCATTGTATGAAGGCATTTAATTAATCAATCACATTTATAATTATTAAAATATTAAATAAGTTGTCAGCAGAACTAGGATCTGGGAGAACACCCAGAGCAATTCAAAGTACAGGAAAGACTGAACATCATATTCTGTACTTTATGAGTCTTGCTTGAACTAGGAAAACAATTTTCAGTGCTAAACAGGAAAACAGATTTCAGAAATAACTGTTTTCTTCGGGAAAAAACAGCAGGGGTCATATGTTGAACTCATCCATGCCTCTTACTTGAAATCATATCAGATAAGACTACAACAGTAGGCATCAGGGATGGAATAAATATTCACTGAGATTCTGAAGTTTGTAATTATATGTATAAAATATATAAGGTAGTTTTTAAAAAGTGTATCAGGCATTATTTTTAATGTTGGTATCTTCTCACCTGTGATGACAGAAAAAAATGAGTAACAGGTATGTTAAAAGCTTATTAAATGTCCTGTATCAAAAACGTATTGCCAGAAATACAGCAAACTTTCCAGACTCTTGGCATGCGGCAGATGAAAAAAATTCTAAACCAGAAAATAGTAGAAGAGTAATCATAATTTTATGCATTATTCCTTCCACTACACCAAAACTACGAGAGCAAGCAACACTTACACCTCTCCCATTTGATACACAGTTGACATTGACGCAGGATCACTCTATTCACTTTTTTTTCTTGGAGATGGTCATGCAGCTTTTAGATAGGGAAACTGGCAGTGCCAAAATCAGTGCTAGCCAGTTTTAACTTCTAAGATTCTGTACTAGTAAGAAATCTTCAAAATCTTCACAAGTTACAGTTTGAAAGTTCAAATGCAACAAATATTCTTAATTAAGTGAAACAAATGTAGCCAGAAATCCGAAGAATACCCTTTGCTCACTGTATGTCATTAATAAAGAACACTTTCTTCACTTTTCCAGGGCCTGCAATTCTGTCTTGAGGCAGGAAACAGTCAAGCAGGAACAACAAACAGCAACACTACCAGTTCTAATAAAACCTTTTCTTGGGGCAGTTGAGTATCACCTCAAGAAAAAAAAGCTTTTTCTGAGTTATTAGTTTCTAATACAGAGCAGACTTTTAACAAACCACTCATAGACATTACTTTATTCATAATAAGTTACTGCCTTTTCAGACACCATATGAGGTTAATACCTTCCCTTTCTCTAGAAGACAACTGTCAAAAGATTAGCTACAATACATCAAGTACCAACTGATTAGTCATACAATATCAAGAAAGTTAGGAGGATGTCAATTTTTCAGTTTTGATAACAAAGGTTAATTTATCTAGTAATTCAGATGACAATTACTCTATAAAATTTTTAGATGGAATAATTAAAGCAGCATTATTTTCACTGTTTAAATGAATTGGTTTCGTGTGACCAAAAAAAATCTCCAAATAGAAATGCCAGTTCTTGGCACTAGGTCAAAGACACTGCAGATTATTAGAAAGAAGTGAAAATCATGCTATGACGATTAAGAATAAAACAGTCATGCATATTTCAGGTATCCTAAAATATCTATAAATTTCAGATTTAAAAGATATTAAAGAGGTTTACTTACTGTGTGTTTAGCTTCTTACTGCATGTCTTAGGTAGCATTTGTAATAGGGGAATACTATGAAAGACAGAAAGTGTCTGAATTGCACTATCTGAAGTGCAGATAGTTTAAAATAATTGTCAGACCTCCAGAATCTGTGTACAATGAAAAAAGTGACACTTTTTCACAATTGCAATTTCACTCCCAGGAGGTTTCTAGTATTTGTCCTGCTTTGTTGCAATAATGGTAAAAAGTTGGATCACTGAAGGTGCCTACTACGTCAAGGTGTACCTCTTGGCATCTGGCCAACATCTGCTGTTTATTCAGGAAGTTCAAATAAAATTGTATATGAAGTCACAATTTCTACTGTTCCAAATACTTAGTACTGATCCATTTCCCACAGATCATTGATTCCGAATCCAGAATGTGACAAAGTGCTTGGTCTGAGACATGAGCCATGAATAAAACTCTTCATATCAAGAATTTCAATGCAATTTACTAAATAAAGAGTACTTAACAATCCCTAAATATTGTCCTTCTTATCCTACATCACAGTGAAAACGATTGTTTTCAACATTTAGTCCCAGTATTACACCTGCATTCACAAGTGTTAGAAGTTTTCCTAGCATATGTGCAGCTTGAGCATACTCAGGAGATAAGCATGCACTTCGTAAGACAATGGCAAATGCAATGAGGAGAAGAAACACATCAGCTACGGGACAGAGAGGGAGTTACTGCTGCTTCATTAGCAAGACACCACAAGTATTTTGTGTTTGTCACCTGCTTCTGTGTGCATGTATGCCACCTGTTCCTGAGGGGGTACTAATATAAGAGAGCCAGGCCACCAAAAAGTATTGGGGGCCCAGAGAGCCCTTGAAGGAGAAACTGAAGCAAATTCCACACACCAATGCAAAAACTCCACCCAAAATAAAAATATTCTCTTCACACAGCTGCAGCAATGTGTGTCAAGAATCAAACAAAGCAGGACACCTGCCATGCATGACTAATGTTTGCTGATAAATTTAGTGAATTTTTAATCTTAAAACATGACAATATGGAAACATACTATAGTATTCTGAGCAAAGAATAAAACCACAGAGCAGATAAAACCTTTAAAAATCATTAACCAAATCAAATCTTTGGAGTATCTAAGTATCCTGTCAGAAATGTCAAAGTAACGTCAGAAAGAGGAAGATGATTGACAGAACATGTCAGCCTCAGAAAGCTACTTCGGGCCGTACAACACATACTCAAAGTTGGAGAAGACTATAAGGAGGAGATGACCAGAATTTCTGGTATCCACGCAACCATTATTATACCATTCACACATACTACCATTGCCACACTGTGATTAACAGACCAGCGCATTAAGGAAAAAGTTGCAATCAGGTTACGTGAAGAGGACTGAATATCCCTGCTGATTACAAATGACAGCTGATTTTTTCAGTCAGGTCTGCACTTAGAAAATGCACTGTCTCGGAGGGGAGATAAGCTCTCCTTGGAAGTAGCAGGGTCAAACTCAGTGCCGATTTTTTCTCATCCCATACACAAACAAATCAAAACTGTCTTAGTTTAATTAAGAGTTTACAGTGATCCATCACCACAAGATGTACAAGGTGATATTATAATCATTCTTCAAAAATGGATAAGCACAGGCCCACATATATATCTTTAACTCCATACTAAGTCAAAAAGTGCTCACCAAGTATTAAACAGTACCAGAAAACAAACCTCACACCTGCAGGCAGAGAGACATCCATACATTCATGCTGGCTAAATTAACTATTTCTGCTGGTCTACTACTGTAAAAAGAAGGGTTAATACAGAAATGTAGTACCTAACATCTGTCTTGTTTGACAAGTCTCAAGTATTCTTGTGCCCTTGAAATCCACAGTCAACTGGATATCTATTAGCCATCATCCAAATTCCTAATAAACTAACACTGCTCAGTATGTTAGAGATTCAAAAGTAAGTAAATGAAGATCAGTTTCAAGAACATCACTTCAGGATTCTCTTTCACTGACACTGTTATGGTCCTGGACTTGTGGAAATCCTTGATCATCAGCTTCACTCTTCCATTTTGTGTACTTTCTGAAAAATAGCTTTTTTGTTCCCCTTTACCTCCTTCTTCAAATGTATTGTTTTCACCACTCTGAGCTCTCTTTTTCTTTGCTCCAGCAATATTCCAACACAAGGAAAGGCCACCTTGATTAGTGAATCCTGTCTGTCTTCCACAAGAGACATTAATTCCGCTAGTGTCTCCAGAGAAGCTATTTAACCACAGACCATAAAATATGCCTGTTCCCCACACCCTTTAGTCCACTACAAACTTAAAAGCCAGAAATGAACTGCTGCAGCCATAGCTAAAATATCCCAGAGGAAAAAAAGCAGGAGACAATAAAGACAGTCCTTGACGTCTTCAACTCTCTGCTATCACAGGAACATAATTAGATTCAACTTCCAAATGTTCCTAGATAACAGACAATGTCCATGTTACAGGAAACATCCACCACTCTTAGCCATTCTTGTATGAGGGAAATTCCTTCTTGACCTCGAGTCTGGCCATGGGTTGAACACCAAGAGCATGTCCATGACATTTATAATCAAGAGGTTTTTATACCACTGAGACTTAGGCAAGACTTTGAAGTTTAGCATTTTTTGCTGTTCTCCACGGACACAACTGACTCCATCACAGCCTAATTCAAGTCAGGATTCAAGTTTGTAGGGTTTTTTTTCTAATTTCACACCAAGTAAACAGCTTTTAAAGAACTTCCCACAACCCCATTTTAATTTTTAAATTATTATACTGAACAGTAAATATAAGATACTCCAAGCCAGATGGAAAAATAATTCCACTGACAACTTAACAAAGCCACCCTTTAATATCGGTGTCCAGTCAACCGGTACTTCATAAGCTTACCAAGTGATGACATGAAACCCACCAACCAATGCTATCTAAGATCTAATACACATAATGCTTTCCACTTACCATGCTAACAGTACTAGGAGACATATCAGCATTTTAATGGTGGCCACATTATGACATAAATGATATGCTGTGCTTTGATGCATATTAAAAAGTACAATTTGGAGAACTGAATTAAAAATGCAGAGCACAGCTCCATGGAACTGGCCAACTCCTACACATTGAACTGGCAAGCTACATCCAAGGAATTTAATAAACCTTTAATATTCTCTGCAGTTTAAACATACAAGTCTGTGGGGCTTTTTTGGTACTGGAAGTTTACTATTTCAAAGTAAATTGTTTTCCAATTGCTCATCACTATACATCAATATAATGCTCTAAACCATCACTTTTGATGGTTGATGATGATAATGATAATACATTTCAAATTTTTTGAGTAAGCTACTTGAGTAATGACAGAAAGATCAGACCTTTTCAAACATGAAAATACAATGAATCAACGTGTGTCATCTACAGAAATGGCACAAACATCACTTAATGTGATCACATAAAACACATCCATCATTCATCTGTAAATCCATTTCATCATATCTAATCCAAAACTCTGCAAGTATTAACAGTCAGCTATAGAAAAAATATTATTTTAGCAACAATCTATCACTTGACAAGTACTAGTATTTACAGCTTGGTTAGAAATTAAGCACAGAATTCTTCTGGATCAACATTTAAACTTATCTTTCAGTTTACGAAATTCAAAAATTTCTCGTCGATTTAACTAACAGGTTGATTTTAACTTGTTGATATAACTAACAGAACTCAATCTTAAGTAAGGAAAGGGGTATAAGTGACTGACTTACCTTATGTTTTTAAACTTATGGCTGATAAATCTATTCTTTCAAGAGCAGCTTCTCTAAAACATAAAATTTCAGTTCCAACAGCAACGACAAGAGACAGCCTTTTCTGTCACGTTTACAAAGACACTAACATGATTTTGACATCAACTTGGTATTCTGAGCTGAATTAAAAAATCTGTATGATGGAAGTTTAATAAACTTCTCACCTTGAAGGAAAGCAGCATTCTTGGAACTACAAAATAAAACTAAGTCACACTAATACTGGATAAATACTTACTATCTTAAAGAAAGAAAGATTATTAACATCATGATTTTGCTATTTTAGAAAGAGTATTCACAAAATGGCCATTAAATTAATTTTGTTAACAAAAAATGACAAGTCCATGCTACAAAACATTAGAAATAGGCAATTTTTCAGCACTTAATCTATTCTTTATTCAATTAAAAAAGGTGGTCTTCATCTGAATGCTCTTCTATGGGTTTAAGCTCCTTAAAGGCACCATCACCATTTAAAAAAAAAATCCCTATATTAATCTGAAAAGAAGAAAAAAAAAACCCATGAGTATCACATCTGTAGAACTGCAAGGGAATGTATATGCCTTGGAAACCATTTGAGTGAAAGGATACAAGTTTTGGTATAATGGGATTAATGATTTCAATGCACGGCTTGCATTTATAGCTGTTGCACGAACCATAATAGGCAGAATTTTTCCATTCACAATAGCACCATCAAAGAGTGGACCAAAAAATGGAACCTGAATAAAAAATTAAGAAGTTCAACATAAAGCAAGACAAGATCATAGCTATAACAATTAGCAATCAACATTAACAATAGAGCACTCAAATATATGTCTTTTCCCCTCCTCATGGCTAGATAATCAAACCAGTTATTGTGTTGCAAGTCAGTCCTTTTCTCTTGTGGAAATATACGGCCATATAACTGCTTGATATCCTTGGCAACAGATAACACAGCATTTGAAAAAAATTAAGCAACTATTTGAATACTATGTCTCATCAAAGATAATTTCCAACATTTGCTGCAAAAATCCTAGGAACAGTCATGCATACAATGTGTATGAGGTTGATAGGCTAGATGATAATATTATAGATGGTAAGAAGCAAAAGAGATAATTACCCAAATTCTAAAATATTTTTATCATGGCTCTAGTTATTAACATGTCTATAAGGACCAACCCAGCGTGAAAGTGTCATACAGCTATTGGTGGATTGACCCTCACCTTCTATTTCCTTTTTTTTTTTTCTATTCTTCTTCCTTTCTACATTATCTAAACAAAAAGACTGTAAGACTTTTACAGAAGAAATCTGGGGTGAAAGTTTCACCTCTTTGGAGCCTAATTGTAAAACTTTATTTCTGAGATCAGTAGGAAACCTCAATATTTAGCATAGCTAGCCCCCTAGGTGAACAGAACAGATAGATCTTTTATTTTGCCATTACATTTCTCTCTAATCAATCATTATTTTGCAATTAAAACAAATATTCGGTATTAAGTATCTTCATTTCCTGTACATGTGAATAAAGTTCTGAAGATGCTGACATAAAGCAGAAGAACAGCAAAATTTGTCCATCAGCTCAGCAAAGGGAGCAGAGTGTACACTAAATATTCTTCCTGCTAAGAGGAAACAAATGCTGCAAAAGAATTTTAGATCCTGGTATTATTTTTGCCATTAGTCATTTACTGTAGTTTTGAGAATACTGAAATTTAATGGAAGGCACTTTTTCCACATACAAGGACTTCTTTTTGGACTAACAACAATCCTTGTTTTCAGCAGTTTTTGCTTTCCTTCTTAACCTGCATGCTCCCGATAATACAACTATTGTAGTTAAACTGGTAAAAGAAAGAATATACTTATCAGTTAAAAATAAAAGTAATCCAACAATAACAAGACTATTATTTCATGCCTATCAATAGATAGAGGCAATCATCATAATGAGGTAATCCTATTTCTGTCATAGCTCATTTATTAATATGAGTGCTTGTAGTAATAATTTTATTAAAGTATAGAAATTCATGGCAAGTGACATCACACACAGAAGTTAGGTAGTACAAAAACCCATGACTACTTTTACTCAGTCAGTTTAGTGTTCACAAACCTAAACCACTGTTTTATGAACAGGGTCAGCACTGACATTTGAGGAACAGTCATTAGAAAGAATGTGTGTTCTTATGAATGAATGATCTTGCTTTACTGAATTTGTCCCCAAATTCTTGTGTGGAGTTAAGAAGAAAGTAAAAAATAGGTTGGAGAGGAAAAAGGGGGTATATGACATGGATAGAGGAAGTTGGAACAGGCCATTAGTCAACTACCTTGGTTACGCATCAAATTTGATTATGAAAGTTTGACAAGTTTACTGTACTATTTAAATTATTATGCAGAATAGTCTAGCTTTGTTTCCAGATTATGTTGTTAACAGATACACTTTACAGTATCAGGCCTTTGCAATTTCAAGTTACTTATTTTACTGTGCACTGTACTCACTGAGCTCTTCCTTTTCCCTCCCAGCACCACTGCAACTGTCCATGCTTAAGAGATCACCTTGTTGGATCAATCTATTATACCAAAACCTCAGATTCTAAGCAGAACTGAGTTCATTTTAAACACGAGAAGGAAACACAAATGAAAACAAACCATTACCTCAGGCTTTTTCATGATCTGGATACTGAACATATGGTTTTTCATGGGATAGATAACTATAAGAACGTCACCAAATTCTGTTGGAATTATTCCTCTTCTATAATCTCGAGTATGTTCTGACCAGACAATGTGTACTTCATCATTTCCTAAATGTCTTAGCTGAAAAATCAGGGATAAAACACCATCAGTTTGAATATTCTTAATTAATATTCTATAGCCATACAGCTCTATTACATGTACATATTTAAAAAAACAAACCCACTAAAAACACGTGAAGAAAAATGAGTAAAATAATCAAATTACACAACAGTTGTTTTACAATTTCAGTGTATTAGTTGACAGCACTGGTTTGTGCTATAGATTTTTATATATTTGTGTTAATTTCTATTTAAATTAACAGATATATGAGTATCTGTTTCCTACTGGAAGCTAAAATTCTGTTGGTATCTCAAGAATGCAGAGTGGTTCAATCTGATTTACTAAAATGCGTTCAAGATTGCCATCGCTGATCGGCAGAAAATTACTAAATTCTGTATAAACTTCTAAAGTATATGAATGGAGATCTGTTTAAAAGTTACATATCTGAGAAGTTAACCTCATCATTCTAGCCAAATTCCAAACTGCCTACTACAAACAAAAAGTTTTTAAAGGAGAATAGCCACTGCATTCTCCATAGCTCCCAGATAACTAAGATAAATGCACATTTTCGATGAAACCTGGACACCTTTGTAAAAATAACACCCTGCTCCCCTACAAACCATAAAATGGTTCTTGATCTGGCTCAGAATGGCCAAATGGTTTCCTCAAAATCTGTGCTGTATCCTCAGATGTAATCATATAACCTGATTAAGGAATTCCTTGAATACTCTGGAATTATCTGTATTGAAGAACCAAGACACTCCTTCTGACAAACAGTATCATCTGATAACAAATGTTCACATCATGTAGAGAGGCTTTATATGTACTGATCAAATTCATTCAGATTATTAAATGTGAGATTCTTTCCAGTAAGAGTTATTTCTGAAAATTCAAACTGGAATATCTTTTTTATCCCCCAGTGCATCACCAGTTATTGACAAGTGTCTTCACCCCTGTTTTCAGCTTATTTCCACAGCTTTAGGTAGGTGGAATTTGTCAAACAATCATCTTGATCTTATTCAAAGGACTTCACTGTGAACTGCTGTTTAACATGTAACATACAAATGCCACTCTGAGTACATACAAGAAGCTATTCTATATAAAAAAGCAACAATTTGCCATACACTTTCAGAACACAATTATACTTTAAATAAAAGCAAAACACATGCGCCGTATTCAGAGAAATTTAACTGCAATTAATTCACTTGTTTATTTTACAAAACCTCCTGGAATGCTACCTTTGTCTTATCTGAAGGCCTACACCAGTTGTCAGTAGCAGGCTCAGAAAAATAAAAAAAAAAAGAAAGGAAGCTGTCTTCTTTGTTAAATTGTATCAGACTGAAGAACAGGGTTGTATTTTTATTAAAAAAAGGATTTTCTTCAATGTTGGATTGGGCAAAGTACACGTGGTTTCAATACCCTGTCCCTTCTTTCGTGCTCAACAAGTAATTTGTTTTGTCTGGACCAGACTGTACATACACCTACTCTAAAATGGCTGTGGTGCCTTTGAAGCCAGCTGTTCTTGCCTCTTCTGCAGATGGCTGAATTATTTTGAATAACACTTACTTAGGGACACTCCTCCACCAACACTTAAACCCAACACAGCAAAAGAATTGGTTATACCAACATCCACTACACTGAGCTTTATTTTACTAGATCATAATAAAGCCAGACAGCAACCTGAATAGCTGATGTGCAACAAACAGCAGCTGAAGGACCCTTGGATAAGGGTCCTTAACAATGGCAAACGTCACAAAAGACAATCAATTGCAAAATTGACCTTCTCCTACCTTATAATCATAGAATCATTTAGGCTGGAAAAGACTTCCAAGATCAAGATCATCTGTTAACCTAACACTGCCAAGTCTGCCACTAAACCATGCCACTAAGCACCACATGTATATATCTTTTAAGTACCTTTAGGGATGACAACTCCACCACTTCCCTGGATAACCTGTTGCAATGCTTGACAACTCTTTCTGTTCACAAGTTTTTCCTAATACCCAGTCTAAACTGCCCCTAGTGTAACGTGAGGCCATTTCCTCGTCCTGTCTCTTGTTATTTGGGAGAGGAGACTGACCTCCACATCACTACAACCTCCTTTCATGTAGCTGTAGAGAGCAATAAAGTCAGTAAGAACAGTAAGAGAGTGACAAGAACCACACTTAGTTGTTCTTTCTTTCCTGGCTATAGCTTGGAGGACTTGATAAGATAAACCCCAAAACATGCAACAAAAAAACCCTCCAACCCTCCAAAATCATCAGAAAAGCAACTTCTCCTTCTTACCTTTTAGTTTTGCAGCAAAACATTAATTAAAGAAACCTTGCAGTGTGGCATCAGAACAGCCCCATCCATTGATTTTCATCAGGGTACAGTTCTCTTTTAAGTTTACACAAGGCTCAGCTCCATTACAGTCTCCTCTAGCATCACTGTCTAATAAATCATTATCCTTGGCCACCTCTCCTTTGGCCACAGTTAACCAACTTCTCTCTTCAGGCATGAGAAAATTTTTAAAATGGATCACAAACATGATCTGAGGGGGAAAATATATGCCAGGTTTTTGTTTCAAATTCAACTCATTTCACTGTACTGGTCTCGAACGTAGCCCAAGAAAACTTGTTGGCACCTTTTTTCGAAGCATGACAGGAGGGGAAAGCAGGGCTGTCACATCTTAAACTGGCTATATCACCAGAGAAGCCAGTGAGGAATTGCACCTCAGATTAAAAAAAAAATTTAAAAATCCCATTTTGCTTCCTTAGCAAAGTGACAGTCAAACTAGCTGTCGAAATATGACAATGATAAGGTATCAGGGACTGACAGGCTCACACTTAGAAGGAAGTGAAAAGCTCAGGAAGAATGAGGCTGCCCAGCCAAAGAGAAAGCATGAGGCAAATCAGTTTGGACATGACATGTTGTGGAATGTAAAAAACCCACACCTAGACGGAGGGATGGCCATCTGGAGCACTGACTGAACTCATTGAACCAACTGCCAAAAAGCAGAACTGGGGCTGATACACCATCACTGCACTGCACCATTCATAATTCAGCAATATTGAATTATTTACTAAAAGAATTTTTCCCCTTTAACTTGCCATCTTTGGACTCAGAGACAATAAACTCATTGACTGTTAGAAACAAGTGATGGTGACAGTTGCCCCTGTGTACCTGTTACTGATACCTGCAGTTAATCAGACAGGATACAAGTGCTTGCATTTCTGTGAAAGCTACCCAGATGGAGCATCACTACTGATGCATGTTTTCACACTAGACTGAAACAGATTTTGCTGTAATAAAAGTGTACTGTGTGGTTATTTCAGAAGGATTACTGACAACAAATACGTATTTTTGGACGCCAAGTGTACTGAAGCCATCAGCAACTTTTGTGTCCAATTTCAAAGTTTGCTTATTATTCATACATATGTGTGAGAATACATTCCAGCCAAAAGGAGAAACCTCTTCAGAGGAAAACGAAAATGAATCAGGTTATTTCAGAGTTCCAAGTCCTGTCAAATGTATTTCATCTCACAATTACTATCAAGAATGATCTGGCAACGACCCAGTTTGAGTAAAAGCTAGAATGGCATCTCTGTGACATGTAATGGTTAAGAGTCAAAATTGGAGGATGCAAGTAGGTGGATAATGGTATAAAGTATGAATGGTGGTATATAACAAAAAGTACTCAGGATCAAAACCTTGTTTCTATTATAGGTGGTCAGATGACTGACAAAAACAATAAACAAGAAAACAAGGTTGCATGTTGCTTATTTTCTATTTATGTCTGGAGAATAAGTTCTGGGTAAGTAATTCTGTTTTTTTTTTTTTTGAAGTTTAGATCAGAAGAATCTCTGACATTACTAATAGAGTGCTCCTTATTGCTTCTTTCAGATGTCCTTGCCTTGGTCAGCAAGAAAAGCTTCTGAAAAATTGCGAATAATTTGACTCATGAACACCACTTGATTCATGGAAGAGATCTGATACTTGAAGTAGACTTGTAAAGCTTTCCTGGCTTATTTCATCTGCTAGGTTTTGCATAAACCTTTTAGAAAAAGAACTTCAGATTTGTGCTCAATTTTTCATTTGAGGATCCTGAAATTCAGCAGTGCTAAACAACCAAGATCTCCTGCAAGCACAGCAAACATTTTGAGAATCCATCACTCACTGTAATTATTACACCACAGGAGACCCAGAGCCTGACCTTTTTCAACTTTAATCTGGATTCTTTATTTCTTTGTATTGAATTGGAAGCATCACAGAATTCAGTGCCCTGGACACCAGCAGGAGAAAGATACAGAGCTACGACTACCTCTGCTCATTGAAACCTTAAGGACAGACAAAAACATGATTTCCCAAGAAGGTGTGGTCCCAGTGCTATCTAACAGAATGGGATTTGGTGCACACAGAATGGACAGCTGTCAAGACTGAATTGTTAATGGTTAATTGGTTATGGTTATCCAAAACTCATCACCAGTTGCTGTCACACTTATTTCCTGACCTTGTTTTCCTGAATTTACAACTTCTTATGTGCATACATCACAGTAAACCTAACAAAGTGCAAATCAGCACAGAGACATAAGTCACTGCAATAATATAAATAATAAAAAGTCCTAAAATAATGCTATACTTTGAGCAACTGGTGATAGGCTGGGAACACCTGGAACGATAGGTTAAACACCAGTATTCTAACACTCTAAATGCAGATCAAACTGCCCTAGAGTTCCTTATCTAAGCATAAGACATGACACAAAATAGAGATGGACAAATGCAAAGAATGTGTTTACAAATGTAAAAAGGTGTTAAAGATTAGAAAAATGTTGTTTTTATCAACATTCTTCAAGAATGAAAGTGTCAAGACCAGAGAAAGGAAGGTTCAGCAATCAAAATAACAGTTTATGATATAAAGAATAAAATTTAACTGTGTGTATGGAAAGGCTATGTTGGAAGAAATGTTAGGTGGGAAAAAGAAGAGCCGTAAGCACAGAATAAATGTAAGAATCCAGAAAGTGGACCAAATTAAAGATGATTTCAGGCTATGGGCACAAGTGACAGGCACAATGGTCATGTTATCTGTGGTGATCCGGAAAGGTGGCAATGAGAAAGAGATTAAGAGCTCTGTTTTAGCCATTTTAAACCTGAGCTGTCGGGAAGACAGCCCTGAGGAAATAAAGGAGACATACAGATTTTTTTTAGGCTTGCTCTAAAACTCTACTCCATTAGAACAAATATATAAAAATGACCAACTGTTAGGTTACCTGAAATTTCAAATTTAACTCAAAATACTTTAAAATATTCTTACTCTATAACCATCATCATGTGTCAGCTCTCCTAATACATTTATGTTAACTGAATACAAAAGAAACGTGAAATAAATATAACCAGGAGGGATGATCAAATCTAATTTTGATACATTAGTGTCATATGCTGTACATGTTACAATAGCAGCCAGACTTTAAACTAAGCTGCAGGCTATACTGAAATTTCCAAATGGCAGATTGTTCTAAGTGATACCAAGTATAATTGAAGTAATAAACGATAGTAAAAGCAAAGCACACTGTCAGGAAGAATTTAAGTATTTACTTTTTAAAATTAAATGAGTTAGGTTTGGAAAGGCAAGACAAGTGAAATAATGCAGGGCTCAATTTACAGAAAATTCCTTTTATTTATCTGTTACATTAACCCTTGAACTCTTGCCAAAATTACTGTAATTTCTAATACCCACTTACCTAAAGGAGAGAGAGAAAAAACTATTATATTTTCTTCTGATAGAAGAGCTAGCCTCAACTTTTTTTCTTCTTCAAAAATGGAAGTGTTTATTACAAAAAGAATGAAAGGAGCAGAGATATATGAAGTAATGGCTTTATGCAGCTACTTTTGTCCATTTAATGTTAACAGCACTACTGTCTACAGTGCACATACCTTCTAGGTGAACCTTTCACAAAACTTTGTCTCAATAACTATGGTGTGTTTAGGGTTTTTGTTTATTTGGTTTGATTTTTAGCAATATGTGTATCTAACCATAACCAAAAAAATACTGTACTAATAATTCACATCTATAAACATGTTAGCAACACAACGAAAAACCCATAAATACTGGGAGCTGTAACGATTTTATGTAGTTAGGATCATGTCATGCACAACTTAGAATCATGTAATACACCAAAAGCTCAAGATGAATTAGTATTCTAATCACTAACAACATTACTACTTTTTATTTACATACTGCGTGTATAAAACCCTCACTTACAATGCCTTCACTCCTTTAGGACGTTCCTCCTAAGGAAGGAGAAACTAGACAGGTGATAGCTCATTTATGTGCCTCCACAAGCTAGAACTGAGTCTTCACATTATTTACTCCTCATATTCTCTGCAAGCTTGTTCTTGTAAGGTTGGTGTAAATACTTTTTACTCTAACCTTTAATTGTAAGAAAACCAGAATGGATTGCATTATCAGCATGAAACCTTTAATTTTCTATTTGCAAATTAAATAGTTATTTTACATATGAATTTCAATCTTAAGTTCCTTTACACAATCAGAAGTTTTTCATCGATTCTTGAATTCACGTCTTTTTTGGCTGTTGTTCTTATCTTCAGAAACAAATGCTTCAGAGGATCAAGACACAAGTTTAATTTACTACTCTCTAAGACTGATGGAAAAATAGTTTTAAAATGGCTTAGCCCCTGAAACAGCAGAATCTTGATTTTACAGTGGCTCAACTGGCAGGAAGAAGTTTTGTTTTAATTTAATTTAATTTCCATTTATAAGATGAACCTATCATGTACCTCTAGGCACATTTACAATATAAAAAACCTCAGCCATTTGAAGCCAACTACTGCGAGTTTGCTTGTTTTTTTCCCATTGAATAAATCAGACAAAAAATCACATGAAAGACCTGTAGAGAATCTCAAATCTCAAGTTTCTCTGAAGGTCATGAACAGTACATGTACTCAGAACAATTAGAACTGTTAGCACTCCCATGGCTCTCAAGTAATTTTGATAGTGTGTGTGAGCTGATTTCATAAAACAATCCTTTTGCTGGTATGTTCAGTACAAGCAGAATGAGTAGTTGTTACGAATAGTAAATAAGACTGTTTTCCTACTCATGTCTCCTGATAGCACTTGCTGGTTTATCCCAGATGTAAACTTCAGCTGATGTTTCTCTCAAGTTTAGGATGAATTTCTTATTTCATCTCTCTTTGCTGCTGGGTCCTTGATATCTAATGCTTCTTCCCATGAAGTCATTACTTGCTGAGTAGAAGCAGTAAAACTCTCACCTACTCCACCTCCTTAACACAGCCTATCACCATTAAACATACACAAAATGAACAGCTTTTAAACATGTCTTTATTAGATTTGATTGGAATGGGCCAAAAACTGTTAGGGAAGGGAGCAGAGAGAAAGAGGCTCATAAGCCTCTATTCTTGGGAAAATATACTTAAGAACAAAATCAACACACTGAGGAAGAACAGAAAAGAAAGCCACAGAGAAATAAAGTAGCTTGATTAAACAGTCAACCAGTATTCAATCTATTGATACACTCTACACATCCATACAGACCTCAAATATTCCAAATTACTGATAAGTGAAATTGTTGGTAAAGCAGGAGAGAAATGGGCAAGCTGGAGCTGTTAAGGAGCCCAGCTGACACAATTTTCACAAACTGAGTCACAGGAAGCCTGGACCAGCACTGAACCTTGCCCGGCAAGAACAGCTATACGTAGATACAGGGTGTTCTGTGGTGGTGTATCCCTCCCTATCCCCTCGGACTGAACTATCATCTTAGAATGCCTGTTAGGCCTTGGCCCTCACAAACAGCACCTGGGCTAAGCTCCTCTTGAGTGTATGAGAAACACTGCCTGGTCCCAGAACCTGTGCTATCTAATGAGCTCCTATTTTTTAATAAAGAACCTTGGAAACTTGTTTTTCTTGCATGAATAACAGCCCAAGTGGAACTGGTAATTGAAGTTGTAATCAAACTTTCAAAGAAAGTTACCAACCCAAATTTTGGAGAGAATGGAAAATTACTGTGACTAAATTCAACTCTCTTAACAGCCCTATAAAAGCAGTTGGAAGTGAGACCCTTTGAGCTCTCCTGGACCACCAGCTGGCTGCAGCCAGCAATCTTCCTCTGAGTGGGACACCTCTAAGAAGCAGCAAACTCTCAAGTTTGCTGTACTCAGAGGATCACTGTCCAATGACACCAATGGAGCCTGGGCCGATACTCCTGCTGCTCAAGGATCAACCCCTTCACTTGTTGAGAATATGCAAAAGAATCTGACATAAGTAGTTCACTGAACTCAAGGAGAATTTTTTATGTTTGAGGTATATACCTCATACACAGTCCTTTAGATCTGGGTGAATGAAAGTGTAAATATGCTATAGCAACTGTACTATGAACGTTGCTCTCAGATTAAGTACTCCAGATTTTTAAGTTAGGCCTACAAGTGAGCTATCGCTGTGCAACGGTAAATTCTATAGAACCTTTGGTTAAATTGTTTAAATTAAGCTATCGATGTCAAGTGCTGTTAAGTTTACATGCTGGTAAAAGCTTTAAGCCTAAACTATTGTTCAAGTCTGGAGCTAAGTTTGGTAAGGGGGTCCACTCTGAACCTTGTGACTCATTGGGAGGATCTTCCTCATTGCTTTCCATCTTTACCCTTTACTGTCCTCACCCTTTTTTCATCCCCAGCCTCCACACAGATCATACTTGGTTGATTTTAGCTTTAGATTGATTGATTAATTTTTATTTTTTAAAAGTCTGACTTTTCTCTGTGTGTTTTAAGCACCCAATAGGCAGTAGACTGAATCTTGCCAATGAACTGTGCCACACTTTTATTTGACTATTGAACCTGCTTTTGCCAATGCCTTTAGTGATCATTCTTTGAGCTACCTAAAATGCTCATTCATGACATGCTCCTGGAAACAGACATGAGATCTTGCCTCTGTGTTCTGCCGAAGTCCACAGCATTTTTAAATTATTCACTATTAATTATTTTTCACTGTGACCTGTCTTCCCCCTTTCCAACACTTTGTAATGACCTAATTCAAAGTGATTATAAACGAACTTTGTAAGATTAATTACAAGCTGTGTTTTATAAAAGCAGGTTTTTGTTTAAAAAAAAAAAAAGCCAGTCAACTTCAAAAGACCCCCCCCCCCCCCACTTTGTTCTATACTAAAACCGTAGCAACAATCTAATTTTAAAATTAGTTATTTTTGCTATTAACCACTTCTATAAATCATTTAACAACCTTAGTATTACCCTGACTCTACTTCAGGAAATACAGAACAGAAAGGATGCAGTATCATAGGCACACAAGCAAAACCATTTTTAATGAGAAAACTCCACACGAACCAAACCAACCTCAGACAGAACAGTGAGAAGTTAGGATTCATAGTCAGTCTATAATAAGAACAATAATATTTTTTCTTCAAGTTGAACACAAAGAAAAAGAAGTCATTAATAATTGAAGCTTGCCAGAGGCATGGCTATTTCTCTCTTTACTAACTGTCTACCATCTAATTTAATTACAAGTATTAAAGTCCATGCTGAGGTCAACCAGCTTCAGTTCCTCCAATATTACACTTCAACCAGTGCTCATTAACGTGTCTAGTGAATGGATTAGCACATCTGAAGACGTATGTATGCAGGATGGGGGGACAGTCTGAGGATAGCTAATTGTTCATTTATAATAGAACACATGTTCGAGACTGTAACTTATTATCACTAATGTGGAATTTATTAAATTCTAAAGAAAAAAATACCAGTACAGAAAACCATTTTTTTTCTTAATGCAGCTATAAGAGATCATATCACTGTTGAGAATCTGTGCCTCCCCCAGGACAAAACACCTCATATACAATAAACATTGTCTTCATATTTTTAACTTTTTTTTTTTAAAGGGAAAACTATGTTAATAACCCGCACACGACTCTTAGATAAATAAAAAGTAATCTCAGAAAGTACTCCCCATAAATTTCTTAATTGGCATCTAAGGTTTCAAAAGTACTAAGACATCATTCAGATGTACTACTTTTTCTTCTTCACCTACCATTATTTCCCTGCACTTTTCCCCACTATACCTATGTTCTTGCCAACAATTGCAATGATGGTAAAAATCACCAGTATGGTAAAATTAGAAATTGGCAGAGAATATACCAACTTAACAGGTTAAAATGTTATGATATTTTACGGTGTTTTGTTGTTGTGTTGGATTTTTTTTTAAGTTACTGTATTTTCTTTGACTAATTTCTCTAGGTTTATTACCATGAGAACACTTTTTATTCATAGATACCTACCTTTTTTGTTAAAGAGTCATCTGAATCAGAAGGCATTCTTGTTGACACATGGAACATTACTTCCACTGTTGAGGTAGCAAAATATGGAGTGGTCAATCCAGTGCTTTTGTTTTTTTGCAGTCCTCCCATAAAGCCACAATGGTTTGTGAGATTTACCTAGAAACAAAGACCAGGAAGCTTTACAAGAAAAAATTATCAAGTAATAAATACACTCTTTATACTTTAAAATGCACTTTTAACTGAACTTTAAAAGTGAAATAATTTTCCCAACAGTATAGTCACACTTTGTTTCTAAAAGAGTTCACACTTGCTGACTAGACTGGAAATCAACTGCAGTGCATTAGCATTCTATATTCCATGGTCACCACAGAAGCTACTGGAAAGATGAGGTTAGAAGAAAGGAAAGACTATGTAAATAATATTTACTGCATTATTCCCTGATCATGTCAGTGTAGTCACGTACATGTGCTTTCTGAATTTTTTAAAATTCTCTGGTACTACATCAACCTTGGCCTGAGCTCTGGAAAAACTCTGTGAAACAGCCAGGGAATTTAGTACCTTCCACATATTTTTTTGAGAAATTTTCATTCTGCATTGATAAAAAAAAATACCCACAGGAAACTAACTGATAATTTGTAAATAAGTTTTAAAGTCTTAGATCAAGGGGAAACAGTCTGACACTGAAATAAGTAAGCGTGTTTAACGTGCTGTTTCACCTTTAAAACAGTGACTATAAAAGGTTGGTTTTCAGATGTGAATACATTTAATCTCTGCCCACATGGGATATATTTGTTTTCTTGATACTAAAGGATGCAGAATTTAATGTTAAAATATTAAAATATTAGTTGTCTCACTATGAAATATTAATCCAAATTAGAACTCTTTAACCTAGCTAATACTGCCTAAGAGAACTAAACCACTAAAGAATGATATTTTATGGTACTAATGTTATTTTTTTTCCTCCTGAATGTGGGAAATAAACATCTATGTTCATGAAACTCAGCAGACTTGTAGCTTTTTTCCTCTGTTCCTGTGGGAAAGTCAGTCATTATCCACACAGTTAATCTGGCAGTGTCCTTTTAGACCTAAGGAGTAAAGAAATACAAAGAACAAAATAAGATAGACACTCATATAGACACTCCTGATGAGCACAAGTTGCAAGAGGAGCAAAAAACCTGCAGCTTCTTATACAGCCAGCCAGGACCAAAAGCCATTCCTGTATTCTGTGCAACAGTGCCAAATTGAACTTTACAATGGTAATTAATCCTGTGCATCTGAAAGAAACATGGAAAAGAAATCCTTGTGATAGTATTGAGCAAGTGACTAAAGAACTGCAGGCCCACATAGATGGGGTAGATCACAATATTTCTGACTGCTGGAAGAGAAGTAGAGTGGAGTGTGTGAACTGATACATGTCTGCAGTGGAATGCAGGAAGAAGAGAGTACGTGAGAAGCTGCTTGTCTATACTTTTTGAAGTCCCGAATTTGAGCAAAGCTCAAACTTCAATGGACTTAACACATTACAAGCTTACAGGGAAATCAAGACACCTCCTAATCAGTCCATGAAAGCCAAGTACAGGACTGCACATTAAAGAATTATCTTTGCCTGCACAAACTTTCTTCAGTTATTGAGAGCTTGAATTTAAATGGCTAGTATTGCTGATGAAACTAAAACAGGAATTGTTCTCTAAATCTCATTTTTAAACGGGTGTATTTCAGTACTTGTGAGTAATGCTGGAGAACCAAAGACTTGTAATATATTAAGGTATCGGTAATTGTCTTTGTAAAAAACCTAGGATAAGAAGATTTAATAAATACCTCCCAGCCAAGACCAGCTACAAAATCCTCATAGGCTTGACTTCCCCCAGTATTCGTAAGAATGGAGTGTTTATCTTCCTGTCCCTCAGCAACATAAAACACTGCAATCTTGTGTGTCTCTCGGCTGTAAAACAGAATGACCATTGCATGACGGTGCCTTAACTAATATGAAATGAAAATATGCAAACAATACACACAGAGCATGGCTTTTAAAGCATAAAAATTCATATTGGAATTATAGTACAATTATATAGCTTCTTTTTGGATATCCCCTATATTTTCATATTCTCATTCTGTCCTTTCTAGTGTCATCTCCTCTAGAGCCTAAAGTTTTGCTATACATGAGCAGCATTTACCCCTTTCATCACTTCTAAGATGCAGGATGGTGCTGGCTGTACCAATTGGTAATGGAATAGGTGAGCTTTTGACAGGGCAAAACCTGTAATGTATTATTCACACTGCACTGTCCATTAACAACAGAGCCTTCTGAACACTGTGAAAATGCAGCTTGTGCAACTGAATGAAGAATCTTCACATATTTTTTAAAGATCATCATCATTTAAATGTCTTCTGTTGACAGGTTGTCCTTAGACACTGAAACAAGTGGAGATGGTTTCTCACACTTCTACAACTTCCACTAGGTTTTGTTTCAACTTCTATGAAAATAAGTCTAATTTTAATTCTGTGCTACAATTCCAACTAGAGGTCCATGTCTTCAAATACTGGGACCATTTGAAACAGCTAAACAATCAAGCAAAGCTTAAAATGTGGAGACTCTGATATACCAAAGTTTTAAAATAATTAAATGTTATGCATATACAAATGCTCATAAGTTATTTTGAAATTTGTTTATCTCATGGTATTCTATGTGCAGAATTTGACCCTACAAATAAAACCAATGCAACTTCAATATAACAGAAAAAACTACAATAAGATGCAAAATACATTAATAATTAAAAAACCTATTAAAAAAGTCAGCTCAACTCTCACATCTATGCAATTAGAGCCATTTGAGTAAAAGCACACTTAAAACAAGTAAGTAGGCAGTCATTAAAAGAATTTACCATTGTCTCGAGTCCAAATTTCTGAGCTCTCGAAGTAACTTCTCATTTTTCTTCAGGAGATGAAAGCTCCTTCTAAATAGAGAAATTTGTAACTCTTTTATTACCTCTTCACTGATGGATACAGAACAGTACAAGAATGATACAACAATATATCCAGGTCCACTCAGGAACAGTCAACACATGCTTCTGTCTTTTCAACAGTCCTTTCTTAATATATAAAAATTAAGACATCTTTAAAAAAATATACAAGCAATTTTTCTTACTACAGAAAATCTTCTATATTCATTACAGCCCTGAGTATAATCTTAATTTCTTTCCACTTTCTTCTGTCAGCCCATTGGATCCGACTGGGATCCATTTCTTCTCTACAGAAGAACCATAAAATACAGATGTTTAGTGACAAAAGACACTCCCATTGGTCTACTGCTATAGGGAGTTGGTGCATTCAACACAGAACTTTTGCTACCCTGAACTGCAGAGCAGGACTTAGCTCAGTAATCACTCAGCCAGCTGTAACAATTTAAACAAAAAACAAAAACAGTATGTCAGGGAAAGAAAGGCAGTTTTCATGTCTTTTCAACTGTGCTTAAGATGTTTCCCACAAAACATTGTGGCATTAAGAGCAGTCCTGTTCAAAACCAGACTGCCTTGAGGAATTAAAGACCCAAATAAGAAGGGTTGTAACACCAACATTTTGTCTGATTCCAGTAATAACTCAGTGACACAGATTATTTTTGTTTTACCGAATATCTGTTTCCCTTCATAGTAGGAAAATATACCAATGATTCTAATGTGGAATTTGAAAGCAATAGCAGAAGAAGATTTCAGAAAGACCCATAAATTCTAGGATGCTAATATTTGCACATACCCCCATGCATATGCAGACATGCACTTAACTACATCTACCCAAAATAATGTAAAGAGACATTACTTCTGTAACTGCCCATGGTTCTCTCCTGTTGTTCTAAACAATATTCAAACAGTACTCAAGCACAGCCAATGTTGAAATAAATAGTAGGGGACACATCTTTCTCATTAGCTAATACACATGCAAGGCTTTGAGCCTGCACGCAAGCATGCTTTTAGCAGACAAAGCAGCAGGACACTGTCCAGTGACACAATAGCTGAGAACATGACACTTTCTGAGTATTATTCTGGCATTAAAAGGTAATGATTTCTGCAGCAACATACATGGGAAGCAAAGAAAATACATCACTCCTTCGATCTGCCTTCAAACACTTTCTAAGGAAAGAATATGAACCACAATAAATGCAACAGATTCCTCCTTTCTGTCTCTCTAAATGACAGGCTGAAAAGCAGAGGAAAGCTGCCATTTAGGCCTTAACTGCACATCCCCTCTCTTTTCTTAGCCAGCCTGGAATATTTTTAGCTTAACGAACTCTATGATCAAGGTAAGAACAGCACATTTCCTGAGGAAAAGTTCTTAAAATATGAGTAGTTTTTTTACCTTTTATCCCACGAATTCATCCCCAGTATACTGAGAAGTAATCTACAGTAGTAAAATGCTGACTGTGGCTTTTGTGAGGTTGGCTCGTCCTGCTCCATAGCCCTCATATTTACATCATTGAAATGCTTTTCAACAAACTCTCTCTCTTCTGTGTGCTGTTTCAGAATCGCATTAATGACATCGTTCTCCTGCTTTTCTGAGATGCAGACTGGTTGAGGAGCAGGGATGTTGAGTGAAACACCAGTTCTCTGTAAGCATTCAGGGCTTGTAACACCTAAATACTGCAGCAGCTCATCAAGAGCATCTTCTTCATCCCTAATTGTATCCCATGTTGGTACAGTGTCTCTAAATTTCCTTTTAACTTGGAGTGTAATTCCATCTCTTGCAGATACGTCCTCCACATGCTCAAAAGATGAAAGAGCATCTTCTGGTTTATCTTGCTGAGATAATGAAAGTGCAAAAGATGTTTGTTGTGAAGATCCACATAAAGATGATGGTCCATACAAAATGGCCGAATCCCACGAGTATTTGCCAGACAGATCACGCACTATAATTCTAACATTTGAATTAGCTGATGCAAGTCCAGCAGACAGTCCTCCCCCCGGCATGTCGTCTTCTGCTTGGATTTGTATGCAAGACACCAGGGAAGTATTGTTTAATACAAAGAATTGAAGATTTGGGTTCTCAAAAAGTTCAGGTGAAAGCTCAGGACTTTCACTGTATGGATTGTCATTGTTTTCACACACTTGACTGGTCAGCATAGCCGGACCTCCACTCATAGGATAGTGGCCTAAGTGGTTGACTAGATGTGTTATCACAGTACGAGCAGCAACAGATATTAATCCTTGTTGCATGTGAGTTTTCACTGCAAGAGAAAGACCACAGGTTTTAAAAGAAGAGTTCAGAAAACAACACAGATTTATGTGTTTCTTTTGGTCTCTTCCTGAGAGAATGAGCACTGCAAGCTGAGGATACATGCAACTCAGTAACGGAAAAATACATATTTTGTTGACCATTGGTCTTGTATATAAATAGCATGAAAAATCCTAAAACAGTTAAAGAAGCATCTTCATTATTTTACAGCCATGTCTATGTCTACAGATTATACTTCCCTTCCCACAGCTTTGTTATCAGCACTGTTCTTCTAAAATACACAATTTCTTATCTAGTGAAAATAAATCTTGAATTGCTGTTGAAGTAGAGATCATAACTGTGTTGCAAGATGTCCATTCCAACTGCAGTGTATTTTTATATTTATGCACATCATTACACTGAGAAATACAAAGGAAGATAGATGCACAAAAGGTCTAATCCATCTTAATTTCCCTGGGGAGCATATAGCTGTAGGTTAGCTTGAGAATAGCATTGAATAATTTTAAAGTACAAAATCAAAGACCAGGCTGTCTATATTGAACATGATCTAACATTATCAAAATTTTCAAAAACAAAATCTCATGCCAGGACTGCATTTTAAGAAGCTTCAGGTTAGAAAACCTTGGGAGGGAGAAAGAAAAGTTAATTGTGCCCATCTTATGTGAAATTCATCCTATGAGATGCACTGGTATTTCAATATGGTTTTTGCTGCCTCCTTCTTTGCTGCATACCTTCCACTTCCACGTTATGTCATCTAAATTAAAAAAAGGTATTTTTAATGTTTATATCACACCCTGCTAACACAGTACTATACTGTTATTGAATTATTCTTATTAAGTCCACCCTATATGAAGTACATGAGCTAGACAAAGTGACTCTCTCAGGCAGAGAAATGTCAATTGGTTCGGTGGACCCACTGAAGAACCCATACACAAAAATATTACACTGCAGAATAAGACTGATGGAAGAAGGAACAAGATCAAAATGGCAAAGTATTTGTTTTCTGTATGCTCTCTCTTGTAGCTGGGCATGGATGCCCTGAATTTGGGATTTACAAAGGGAAGATTAAAAAACTGTACTCCTCAGGATTACATTATGCATTTTTAATTACATTAAACATTGAAAACTTCTGCAAATGCTTCCCATCTTCTTTCTCACCAAAATCCATCAAACCAGAATGTTCTGAACGATGTCACTTTTTCATTCAGCATTTACTGAGAATATGTAACCTCTTGGGCATAGAAGTAAGGTGTAATGAATTCATCTCACTTTATGTTGGATATTCATAAGCTGCAAAACTAATGTTTAATAAACAAATTTACTTTTGCAGTTTCAGATATCTTAATTGGTTTAACTGGAAAAATAAAGGCAAATTTATGATGTGTACTGACTGCCATTATAGATCTTCAGTTTCTGAAGATGGATGCATTCAGCAACTGCAAAAATAAACAGGTAGCATGTATATGCCATTCTTTTCCCCCAAAAGATTTGGGTGCAGCATGTAAAAGACGTTTGGGATTCTGGCTATTCTCTTCCTTTAGGAAGTACTACATCTGAACTACAAATAGGGAAACATTCCATCCAGTTAATAGATGGCAAAAACAACATAACATTTACACAATTCCAAAACTCATATCTACTCATGTATTTTAATAAATTAATTATTTGAAAATTAATATAAGCAGATTAGAGATTGTATTTTTATCGTCTATAGCCTTCTTGGGGTTTAAAATTTACAAAAAAAAAAAACATTCAGTGACACTGAATTAAGTGTCCAGATATTGGCAGCATACGAGGAAATTAAGTTATAGTGCCATCTGCTGAAATATAAGAAGGAACTGGAAGCAGATTTTATATAAAACAAAGAAAAAATAAGCTAGGTGCATGAAGAGTCATTTATCAGCACATTATTGACTAGCACCTGGACAATGCAGAGGGTGGCCCATCTTTGTCAGGATATTTATACCAAGTATTTAGCACTTACCACTGCATAGATAAATAAGGTAATAATTTTCTCAGGTTCCCAGGAGCAGAGACACAAGCTTTCCAGAGACCTGAAGTCCCACTCTTAAAGGTTAAATGCCACCCCGTTAAGTTCTGCTGAGAAACCTGAAGAAATAAGGACCTTGTAGCATATGTTATTACTATTGCTGTTGCGTGGAAACCCTAAAGATCTCAAACCTCACCATGGCTGTTTTGTGCCTGTGTGTGTGAATGTACTCCCTTAGGAGTGTAAAGAACATACGGAAGAATGACATAGTGATATGAAGAGGAGAACAATTAATTTAAATTTGGAAGATCCATTCTCAGTCCAATACAGCCTTGCCCTGAAAACTTTGCACTTGAATTAAAATCATGAATCTGTCATTGTTTCTTTTATAAAATACGAACACTACATCTGAGTCTTCTCTCAGAATACAGTGCTGTTGATCTAAAAATGACACAGAAAACTTAAATTAGAAGTATCAAGAGAAATATACTGAAAAGTAGACTGTTATGTTGAAATAAAAAAAAGCAATCCTGAAACATTTTTGCCACACAGGAAATCAGATTTTGATGATGATTTTCCCAGGAATAAAAAAGAAAAAATTCCAAACCTAGTAATGCATTTTGAAATCATGAAAATTTTAAATTAACTTTGCAACTTAATTTATTCCTAGAAGCACATCTCCTCAATCAGGAATAACTGGACATTCAATATATTAAAACCTTAAAATGAGTACCTAAACCATGCTCTTTGTTTCTGGATGGCAAACGAAAATATGTAATAAGGCAAGTCATCACAGCTTTACCACAAATTCTACCAACTAAGTCATATCTTTACACATTAAGGCAGTCCAGCTCACTGCTTTGTTGACTTGTCTTCCTGAGAGAACACATCGCTGCTTTCTTTACAGTGGTACTGCCTCTGGTTTGGGCAATGTAATTTAAATGTGTACATGATCATTTGATAATTTACTAGAAGCATGTTATACTATTTATTTTTCCTAGTCCTGAAATTACCTCTTTTGTGGAAAGGCTGAAGGTCCATCACTACTAATTTGTATCTGTGGCATGAATGAAGGATTCCTAATTTTCCTTAAGATGTGCTATTAACTTTTTAATTCAACTTTGGCTGAACAGTTTTAAACAGCTATGGTTATGAGGTAGAAGTAAAAAGTAATGACTGAGGGTGGAATTTAACTCTCCTCATCCTTTTAGCTGTCTAAAGAATGATGACCTGTACAGACTGATTAATCTCAAATTGGAGCAATGGGATGAATCACTCTCTAAAACCACTTATTTTTCCTTCATTATGTTTAGAGGGAGCCTAAAAGTGTACCTCTTAGCTTAGTTTCCTGTATTTTACCTTAGTTTAAGCAAGTCTCATTCCTTTCTAATTTTAAACTTCAGTCATATCAACATGCATGCAGTAACAGAGAACCCATCTCTAGAATATTCCCCACAAAACACAAACTGTGTTAATCTAGATGCTCTATGTAGAAAGTATTTTTTTAAAGTGTGCATTTTGTGTCCTTTCAGTAAAACGGCAAACAGCAAGGCCTTATAGGAAAAGTACTTTATATTTCTACTTTTTAAACAAAAGCTATGACTAAACATCAGGCAGGGGAAGTACTTTTCATTAGAAATTGAAAAATATTAGAAAAAAATGATCAATCTATGTAAAAGAATTTAAAATATATTTGGAGAAATATGACTAGTGGGGGAAAAATCAACCAAATCAGTAACTGATAGACCACTGTATCCATGTAATGTTACTAGAACCATCCAATTACAACTACCTCTAACAGATTTGTGATCCATGAAGAACAGCTTTCAAACTGTTTTTTGTCTATAATTGCAAAAAAATTCTCTGTCATACATGCTTATGGTCCTGAAATGAAATGGAAAAGTTCAGAAGTAAGTTAGCAGATTGTGTCACTATGCAGTCCAGGTTGGCTTGTGAACATCTAAGCTGGCTAGTTAGGCTAGTGGGTTTGTGGGGCACAGTTTTGGTAGTGCAGGGGTTACGGGGGGGGCTTCTCTGAAAAGCTGCTAGAAGCTTCCCCTGCGTCTGACAAAGACAATGTCGGCCAGCTCCAAGTTGGACCTGCTGCTCACCAAGGCCGAGCCGATCAGCGATGGAAGCAATGCCTCTGGAATAATAGAGTTAAGAAGGAAAAAAAAATTATTGGGTTAAAGGAAATTGCAGCCAAAGAGCAGAACGAGAATACGTGAAAGCAACAACTCTGCAGACACCAAGGTCAGTGAAGAAGGAAGGGCAGGAGGTGCTCCAGGCACCAGAGCAGAGATTCCCTGCAGCCTCCAGTGCAGACCATGGTGAGACAGGATGTGCCCCTGCAGCCCAAGGGAGTTCACAGTGGAATAGAGATACACCTGCAGCCCCAGGGGACCCCATGCTCAAGCAAGTGGGTGCACAAAGGAGGCTGTGATCCTGCGGGAAGTCCACACTGTACCAGGTTCCTGGCAGGAACTGTGGTGCTGTGCAGAGAGGAGCCCATACTGGAGCAGGCTTGCTGGGAGGACTTATGACCCCATGGGGGACTTATGCTGGAGCAGCCTGTGCCTACAGGACTGAGCCACATGAAGGGGATCCACAGTGGCACATTCATGAAGAACTGCAGTCCGTGGGAAGGAGTTGTGCTAAAGTCTCCTGTGTGAGGGCCCCCATGCTGGAGCAGGTGAAGAGAATGAAGAGTCCTTCCCCTGTGGAGGAAGGAGCAGCAGAGACAATGTGTAGTGAACTGATTGAAGTCCCCCAATCCCCATCCTCCTGTACCGCTGGGGGCAAGGACGAGGTAGAGATTTACAATGAAGTTAAGCCCAGGAAGGAGGGAGGGGTAGTGGTATGATGTTTTGAAGACTTGGTTTTGTTTCACATTATCCTATCCTGATTTGCTTGGTAATGAATTCAATTAATTTCCCTAAGTCAAATCTGTTTTGCCCATGATGGTGACTGGTGAGCGATCTCTTCCTGTCTTTATCTCAATCCATGAGCCTTTCCTTATATTTTCTCTCTCTGGCATAGATGAGGAGGAGAATGACAGAGCAGCACTGGTGGGCAGCTGGCATCCACCCAGGGTCAAATCACCACCACCACCATTTGTATGCCTGTACTGTAGCTACAGTAGGTTGCTGCCGACATTAACTAGAGGAACAGTTCATCAGCCTTGACACAGACAAGCTAAGTGATTCTTTTGAGGTATGAAAGCATCAGACTTGATGCCTGCAAGTTCTGATGATGCAATAAAAGCTCCCTACTGATGTCCTTACAGAGAGTTGCTAGAAGTTCATCCTGGTTTAAATGTAACAGTTTAATATACTTAATACCTAATTTCACAGTTATTCTTTGTATATCTCATACTAAAATCTACCACTTTACCAGCTACACAAAGGAGAACAATGACAATTTTACAGATAATCCTAGGTTAAGAGCTTCCTTGTGAGAGACAGAACTTGTAAAGTTACTGAAAAAGAGAGGCCAATGATCATCTTTTTTCTCAACATACGCCTGTTCCCAGAGGATTTAAGAAATCTTTGTCCTGCTGTTTATTTCATGGCTTGCTCCACACTTCTCAGTAGATCCTGTCTCCACTAGACAGCTGTGTCACTCTAAGTCCTGTATCTTCTTGGTCTCATACCACATTATGCTGTGGCTAAGTATCTGCAAAACTTGTGACGGATCTGACCTTGAACAATGGAGGCATAACAGGGAAAATCAATCACATCAGTTAAAAGCACCCTGTCTTAAGAATTCTGTCATTCAAGCACTTTCAGCTTTGCTTGTGACCTAAGGAAAGAGTCTTGCAAATCCTACCCTGTTTTGTAGAGCTTCCCTGAATTCCCTATAACTTCTGCCCTGCTCATTTCCATTCCTTCAAAAAAGATACTATGATAGCCCTTTTACTCTGCTACAAGATGCCGATCCATTGGCATACTGTTCTGCTGCTAGCTTGTACTAATTGACCCCCTGTCTTGACAGAGACCCAGACTGGTTATTATCCACTAGTTTTACTCCTCTTACTCCTCCAATAATGCCAGGGAGAACAGACACTGTGCAATCAGTTAAGCACTGCCAATTTTATTCTCTGCCTGGAAATGGGGACTAGAAGTGCCAAGGTTGCAGAACTGGGGTTGCATCATAATGCTGCAGTCCGCCAACTAAATTTCACAGTCTAACTTACAATTCCAGAGCCCTGAAACTTAATTCATCTAGAGAGATAAAAGGAACATCTGAAATTACTTTTTTTAAGAAATTTAACAAGAAATCATAAAAGAAAAGATCATGGTTGGAAATGCAAAATGAAGATATTGATGCTAAGGCTTTGTGCAACCATATTCATTTAAAGAGAAAACTATTCAAGGTTGTCTTTTCAGATTGTCAGTTAAAAAAGCCACACAGCATTTGCTTCTAACCCATAATTACAGATTATTATGGAATACAAAAGATGCTGGGCATAAAAAGCTACTACAATTCACTACACTGTAATAGAACATGCAGTGGAAGTAAATTTTGGCAAATGCTTTAAATATTAGCTTTACATAATATGTATAGGTGAGACTGTAATTAGGACAGAATGAATCCTTCGGAGCCTCTTTCATTCTGACCCTGCAGATGATTACTTTTTACTAATAAGGCCACAGCCATTTGACGAAAAGCCAACTATAGTACCTTGCTTCATTCTTCAGTAAATTTAATAATTACAGCTCCTCCTGCCAGTAGTTCTCAGATAAGACTTGTTCAATCCAATACTGAGCTTATTAGGGGACAGCTCTATGTTTAGAATTCTTTGGCCAAAAAAGTACTTGAGGATGATGAAGCATGCCTTAGACAAGGGCACAATGATTAGCCATTTTCTCTACATAAAAAACAGCACGTAGTCACTACAGACCACAAAATCACCTGCTGTTAGCACACAGCTGCTACAAAGAACTGCTGCATTTATCTGGTTCTTAATACCCTAAAAAAAGCCTAAATGGAACAACTTAATACAGAGGCAGAATAGCACTACACAGAGTTGCTTGTATCTTAATCTCATCTTTTTCAATTTTCTTCCCTATGTAGCCATTTGATATTTACTAGATACACTGCATAATACATGATAGCCCTCTCTAGCTTAGATTCTCGATTCTTTATTTTTATTTTTGAGTTGTGAAGAAAATGTTAATTCCCATGTCTCCTAAGATTGCAACCAGATGAGAGAAAATCTCTTTTTAGACAAACCAGTGGTTTTAAGCAGTGTAAAAAGAGATCAACAAATTATGATAGGCTAAAAAATTCACAGAATTCATTCAATATTGCAATGTCAAACAGGAGCAAAAATCAAAAATACTCCTAGAAAAAGGAGCAAAATCAAGAAAAAAATAAAATTAATTTACTGAAAGTAAAATGAAAAGCAACATTTATCCAGTACTTAACATTTCTGCTGATATACAGAGAAGAAGAATCCATATCATATCGATCTGGTGTTGTTCAGAACATACTTATTTCAGTTAATCAAATGGTAATTGCTCAAAATTACATCTGCTCATTCCGTACTAATGGTTCTTACCTAGTGTCTACATATAGCCAAAAACCTGTGCTTTAGACCAATACTTCAATACTGAAAGCCTAGACAAAATCATTTTGAAAGAAAATATATTTAGGCAATTAGACAAACCTTCAGTGACTGGCTGAAGTTTAGAAGACCTCTCTGAGTCTGGAGAATGCAGTGGTTCTGGTTCCTTTAAGCTTTCTAAATGCATAAAAGGATCATAATCCATACATGCCAGATCAGAAAGGCTCAGAGGAAAATATTTCGGGTTGCTAAAACATTGAGAACCATAAACACATCCATGCAGAACCTAGAACAAAATCAGAATTTCATTACATTAATTACTGAAATTTATACTTTATAGTTTTGTAAGAAATGGAGTTTATTTTTATTTGCATTTTAAAAATCTATTTGTTAGAAAGCAGGCATGCTGAAATGTTGGAAAATTTTAGATGCTTAATGTTTACAGAAACAAACTCTGGTCTGCAAAGAAAAATATTACCAAAGTGGAATTTATCAATAAAGAAACAAAACTTACAAAAAAATAAAGCTACCTTTATTTTTAGATCTCCTGTTTTCTTTAATTACATATGCTAGGTCTAAGCTGCTAGAGGTTTTAATCCCTTTCCCTTGCAGAAAGGATAAAACCCCCTGTGTTCCTAAAGACAGTAATTGTAACTTAGCGCTTTTTGCTTTGCTTATTGCTAAATGAAATTGCTTGATATAGAAAAGTTACATCCTTTTGTATTAAATATATAGTTAGTCTTCTACAATACAAGCATCTGCAATCCATATGACATGCAAAAAAAAAAAAGGCTTGGTTAACCATCCAAATGTACAACAAAATCTACTATTCCAGATATACTAAAGGTCAAGCTGTTACAGTGAAACATGCAAGAACTGACCAGCAATCCATATTCCAGGAGTAGAATGGAGGTCAGCTTACAGAAAACTTTTGCCTTAATTTCCATGAAAACTGACACTACCTCCATACATAGAAATTCTTAATAAGGGAGCAAAGAAACATGTACCTTATATATACAATTAAGAACAGATCTTTCAGTCTTATCATTTTCTGCTCCTGTAGCGTGAAGAGGCTGCAGCAAAGTCTTCAATGGCAAGGCCATTATCCAATCCAATAAGCACAGAAGTAAAGAAACCACCAACTGGAAAAAACACTTCCCATTACAAATCAATTAAGCCAGCACCTGCTACTTCATATTTATCACTTTATTTTATTTCTCTGTTTTGTCTTCTTTTTTCAATTCAGTAAAGTCAACCTTCTGCAGTAATGGCAGGTCCCACCTGTTAACCACTGCATCTTCAAAATCTATGGCATCAATAAAAACTTTGGCAACTGAGGTATTCAACAAAGGCCATCCATTCAATAGTTCCTCATCAGAATAAGACTGTGAGCAGATACCGTACTTAAGCAGCTACCCACAGTTTTCAAAGTTGATTTGTAGGGCGTTATTTTTAAAATGACAGATAACACAGGTCCAAATTAAGGCTGATGCACCATTTTGCACATAAATTTCACTATAAAGTGAATCAAGGATTACACAAAATGGAACCAATTCACCTGTATTTAGTGCTTTATAAATGACAGATAATGTCTTTTACAACATATGAATAATGATATGCAGCTCCAGGTACCATCTGAAAGAAATCCAACTACTTTCTGTATTGCAGGTTACTCAGTTAGCAAAAGAATCAACTCCCTCTTGAGATGTTTTGAAAGATGCTAGAACAGAATCAGATTAATAACAGACACAAATCCAAACCAAATCATCAATAACTTACTGACCAAATAATTGTTTTTGATTTTTAAAACTCAGTTGTGGAAGAGAAGGCAATTCAGATAAATATCTACAAGATTCTCTAAAATATTTCTCAAGGTAAATAGAAGTCTTTAAAAAAATCCATTTACCTGATTTACTCATTTCACATAATGCATTCCAAGTTTGTCCCTCAAAAGTATAATAAACCTAATGATGAAGAGCACTGAGTCTTTTTATTTTTAACCAATTTTTAAGAAACCCATTAGGACTACATTTGTCAAAATAGGTTAAGACAATTATATGATATTTGATATGATCAAATTGACAGTAGCTGATAAGAAAACTTGGTCAGTTATGGAAAGCATCCTCAAGTGGAAAAGTGGGTAGCTTGGCATAAGAGTGTAGTTCTACAATAGCCCCTGACTTCCTGCAAAGACAGAAGATGAAACAGAGCCTCTGAAAACCAAAATGAGCAACAGATGAACTCCAACTCCTTGTGGGAATGGTAGCCCAGAATGATGGAGCTGTCAGCAACAAACTGCACCGAAGTGCCCAAATTTAAATGACCCAACGAGGCCCACAGCAAAGCCAACTCAGAAGAGACACAGCTTTCAAGAGGCAGAAAGTACAAGGAAATGAAAAATACTTACCCTCTTGTCTTGCTCATAAGAAGAAGCTTCTGTGCTGGGTAGCAGATGTGTAATAGTTGCTATCAGAATCTGGGGAAATAGACCGTATTTCTTTTAAAATAGAACTTAAGCATTTAAGTTTAAAATAATTTTTAAGCAGGTAAATCTGACATGATATTAGAATCATGGTTAAATTCTATTACAATTATTTTGAGACACGTTACAGTATCCTTGACAATTTTTTTAAAACAAAACCACTTTTAATTGAGTTTTGCAGAATACATTGAAGGAGTATGTTCTGTTTGACTGACGTAGGTGCATTAAGGACAATGAAATTACACAGCCACCTCAAATATTCAGGCATGAAAAGAACATGACTCAACACACTAGCAGGATGCGGGTTTATGTATGGTGCTATCTGAGCTACATTATTTCTCAGAACTACTAGAATTTCTGTGCATGCTGTCTCTATTTGATCAAAAATGTCCCCAGAGGAGCACAGAAATGCTTGCTGTATCTCTTAAGAAGCTTTCACATGAAAAGAACCTGGAAGCCTTCTGTCTTTTCTCTGTGGTTCAGATTCACAGAGGCCATAGTCTACCTCCTTGTCGCGGGAAGTGTATTTAAAATATTATTTTTGCTTTATACTGAAACTCTTTCATGGATATGCAAAATACAATTGTAGATCCATATTTTAAGCAATCATCTTCTCCATGAACTTAAATATACATGCTTGAAGAGATCTAATATTAAAAAACTAAAATTCTATTTACTGACAACATTCTCATGACACTTTTTCTCTGAGAAAAATCAGGCACGTATGACACGTTATACGTCAATACTGGAGTCAAGAAGTTAAATGTGCTGCAATTCCCTACTGATAGTGTTAAGTAAGATTATGTTTATATTAATTCAATGCTTTGCTAAATATAGTTCTCAATATCCAGGTGTTTAATTTTAGGTTAATGCATGGTAGTATTTAATTTAAAATAATTGAAAATTTCAATTAAAAAAATTACTTACTTGAATAATTCTTAAAGGTGAATCAGCTTGATACAGTTGAAGTCTATGTACATAATGTATCAGCATGTTCAGCATACTGCAGGCAACTTGGGCTACTGTTTTGTTTGGAAACTAGAAAAGAGAACACAGCACAGTAACAATGACAAAATGATCTCATGTAAAATACATTAGGCGGTCAGGTGGTCACAAATTTCACTGGTAGTTTTATACATATAGTTCCTTAAGTATCTATTTACCAGAGGAACAGAATTAAATTCTACAAAACTCCAAAGGAACTATTTTATATTCATGAACAAATGTTAGCAGCTAACACCAAAGTTTCGGAACAAACATCCAGCAAGTTGCACACCAGAAAGGGGAGAGGTGTCTCCTAACTAACTTCAGACTGGTCAGTACAATATCATGAAGCCAGGAAGAAAGACCTAATTTCTTGTTAACTTACTGATTATTAAGATTAATGAATTACTGCAAAGCCCCCCAAGGATCCAATTCTGAAATCAGAGGTCTTTGCTGAGAATCAAGGCAGGGGAAGAGCCACATGCCCAAAATGCAGTCTGTAGTACTAAACATGAGATGAACTGTTCTTCTACCTGCCAGTGACTTCTGTGCCCAGCTCATGTTTGAATGGAAATGAATTCACCTTGGCTTCCGTGCTTAACCTTGCTTTTCTTATAATGGCAAGAGAAGGTTGCTGCTCTGGAGCCTGCCTTCCACAGTTACTGTGCTGGTCAAAACAGAAGGGAACACATTTTCACAACTAATTACCAGTCTTAGGGGGGAATGTACACCTGGTCTACACTCCTAAGTGGGAAAACATAGAAATTAAAACCAAGGGATATGTTTCCCTAAATTATTAATGCACAAGACATGTAATTGAGTTTTCTACCTTCACTACATTGCTTTATGGTGTGCAGCAAATGAGAAGGACAAAGTCAATATTACAAGTGAATTCCTGCATTATGAAGAAAGTAGTTTACTTGTTTCAATCTCACTACATTCAGCAGTGAAGCTGTCACAGGTATGTGCTGCAAGATGGCTCTCTACTTCTGAACTCAGAAAAGGGCAATTATGCCGTAAAAACATTTAGATGTAATTTCTTGGCATCACTGGCTTTTTTCTGACTCAGACCAGTTCTATTAACCCTTCAGGGAGGGATGCATCTCATAAAACTTAAGAAACCCAAAGCTTTAAGAAAGCTGAAATGCCCAAGAAATGAAGCCTGAGCAGAAAATAGAAATTTTAGAATAAAATTTTTGAATGGCAAAAACTTAAACTGAAAATATACAGGAAGAAGACTGTTCTGGGTCAGTGCTTCTTCTAAAGTAGAGCTATCAATTTTTAAATTTAAAGTCTTGAAAGGAAATGGTACAAGCATAAGGAAAAGTCTGGAGTACGAAGCTTTAATTACCTTTTTTTATTTGTGGTATCTTTTTGTGGTATCAAAAAGAAAGACTATGAATGGCTCTTGCAAGTTATTCAGGGAAACGGAAACGGGAGTACACAATGGGTAGTTAATTCTTGTTCTGACTTTCCCTGTTTCTCAGTGGATACAGTTTCATGTTACTCTTGGCTTTTAGCTCAAAACAGTAAACATCTCACATCTCCAAATCTTCACAGACTTTGTGACAAGACTATCGTTAGTTTTTCACCCCTCATGAGACAGCGTCTCTCCATGCTGTGAAAGTACTCTGTAAGAGCACAATAAGCAGGGTACAAATTCTAACGCTCAAGCCTGAGTGGCAACCAAAAAAAAAAACAAAAACAAAAACCTGAAAACATGACAATTTGATTACAGAACATGAGATCAAATCCAGATTGCTCAAAACATCCTAACAAGCTGCAGGAAAAGCCCAAAATCACTGGAGAAGAAAAATGGGTGGACAAACTGGGGTAGCTTAATACAGAGCATCCTGATCACTAAAAATAAGAAAAAATTACCTGAGAAAAAGACCAGGAGACTTTTCAGAGTCACTGAATAATTGGACATTCACTACTTAAAAACAGAAAGCATTTCTTAAATTTTTTAATGGCTCTTTTTATAAAGAGGCTTTCAAATGAAGATGAATGAATGAGTAATTTTTAAGGCTGGTTTACACAAATCAGTTAACCTCTTTTTTCCTCTGGTTGAGGAGAATTTATTTTTTTACTATTTATTAAAGGAAGAAAAGTAAGTGGAGACATAAATTTCACATAAAGGATAAAGTGTATAAAGTAATTAATATGAATAAATTAAAAATCTAATCTTGCACACTTAAATTTTATTTTATTCATGGGAAAGGCATCAGGGAGGAAGCTTTGTTCAAGAATATGGGAGTTGGCTGAAATAGATAAAATCCCTCATATGCCTCAAAAAGCTGTCCTGGCATGGTCAATATATCACATTTCAAAAGAATGCTGTCACTAGGGCAGAGTTAATTTCCTCTCAATAGCTGTTGCAGTGCTGTGTTTTGGATTTGGAATGAGAATGGTGTTGGTAACACACCAATGTTTTGTTTTTCGCTACGTTCTGTTTATCAGAAGTCAAGGATTTTTTTTTCTTGTCTCATGCTGTGCCTGTGAGAAGGTGAGCGAAAGAAACTGGGTGGGAGCATGGCTGGGATGGACAACCCAACTAACCAATGGGATATTCCACATCAGAGGACATCATGCCTAGTAAATAAACTGGGGGAGTTACCTGGCAAGGGAATTGGTCTGGGTTAGGAAAAGGTTATCCGTCAGCGGGTGGTGAGCAAATGTATTGTGCATCACCTGGGTTTTTTTCCTTTCTCTTTTTATTATTATTTACCATTACTATGCTGTTTTACTTTGTTTTTGATTATTAAACTGTTCTCATCTCAACATACAAGTTTTGCCTTGATTGTCCTTGCCATTCCACTGCAGTGAGTGGGAATAAAGGAGATTGAGTGAGTAGCTGCATGGTGCTTAATTTCCAGCTGGGCTTAAACCACAACAAATGCTCAGATACCTTAGAACAGTTACAAGAGCTGTGGGTTCTGGAAGGACGTTTTTCTGAACTCAAGTAACCTCACTGACCATGTGTCAGATAATGAAACAATTCACCCCTTTCAACTCAGTCATTTGACTCTGACTTCTTCTACAAGAACCTTCAGAGGTGGCAAGAAAACATCTGTATGATGCCATAAACATTCCACCTGCCATTCTTTGTTTCTGGAAAATGTCCTATGTTATAAAGCATATGAATTCACCACTTTTAGTGGTGTAAATCATGGACATAATTTTTGAGAAGTTCCTTGATGGGAAGAAAAAAAAGATGCCAATAAAGCGGCACTTTTCCTGTTTACCAACTCTCAGGGTTTTTCTTGGAAAGGTAGCCTTACCATAAGGTTAATCTTTGTAAGGGTCCATTCTTTCTGGATGTTAAATCAGGAATTTAACCCTGTCCACACTTGAAAATAACCTATTGTTTAGCACTCATTCAACTAAGTCTATACAACACAATTTTGTGATGTATCTGCAGCATTTTTGAGAGAAGCAGAGTAAAATTATAGGTCTGGATTGCTGTTTAGGATCCTTTGTGCTCAAGCTCCAGCAGAGATTAATGTAGACAGAGCAGTGTTGCCACACAGCTGAGAGAAGCTATATCCAAAGAGAGCTGCTGAACTACAGCTCTGAATACGTTTCTGGCATTTCAAAAATAAGCATGTAATTGCTGCTAACATTTCTATTCAATGTTATTTGTTCAATTGAACTTATCAGTAAGTTGGACCAGGCCTACAGCTCCCTACCCATTCATTTCTCCTGAAAATAAGAAAATAAGCCATTCTGGGAGTTAAAACCTCTGACTACTTGGTAGCCAGGAGATTGCTTAGGTAACAAATTAGAGCTAATTTATTTCTCCCATGACACATTAATGAACTTTTCATTTCATTATTAAACTCAATTGTGAATGTATATCATTGCTCAGAACTGGACTGGAAAAAAAACAATGTACACCGGATGGTTTTGCCAACACAAAGCAAAGCAAAGTAAAAATACAAAGATCTTTGTTTTCTCATTTAAAAAGTAATTTATATTTAATATAAAAGAGATACAAATAATTGGTGTAATAAATACGTCAGAGAAAAAGAACATAAATCACTATGAATTTCAGGATGAAAAATAGTTCAAATATTGATAAATTGAAGCAGCAAGATAAAAACATCATTTGCCTTATACTAAACTTGCACAGGAACTTGATAAAATGCAAAGGTTAAGCGTTATTAAAAACAAAGGGGAAAACCCTGGAAGATGGTATTAGTGGAACTGCAAAGAATGAATGTGATTTTGCAAAACAGGAAATTGCAATTTAGAGTCTAATACTAAAAGCCCTGCAGCTACCTTATACAGAGACTCAAATCCTGCTTCACAGAATGTGAGCAGGTGATCTGCTAAGATATCTTTCAGATTCCCATTGCTTAAAAGACAATAATAATCCCCAACATCTGACAGAAGTCATATGTAACAGGTGTACACTCCAATTTTTTTTAATCTATATAGACAGAAAGACTAGACTATTCATGGAATTTTGATGCAAACAAAAAGCACATAGAAAGGTTCTGAAGATAAACTGGAAAACATTTAAAAAGTTGAAGTTATTGCTCACAATCATGCAAATTTGAAAACTGCTTAAAAACAAGACGTTTTTACTAATATTCTAATTATTTGTAAAATAAGAACAAATGCAAAAAAATTTAAAATAGTAGGAAAACAAAAACACTCATTAAGGAAAAAAAGCCAAAAATATGCAGCTCCTGGAATAAGAATAGAAAAGGACCCTACCACAGCAAATTAAACATTCCCAGTGTTTCCATGTGTACAGTATAAGTACTCTGCATTTCTCACTAAATATCTAGCCAGGGCTAAGAAGCAATATTGCATAATTCAATTACTCAAACTCAGAAATGAACACGCATAGAATGTTGTGAGAATACTGTGGTAGGTTAGAGCGGTTAGTGATATATATTAAAATAAAGATCCACTGTCTTATTCCCCAGCACACCATTCCCTCCAAACTTAAAGAAGGGTAAAGAACTTTTAACATTTTTGAGAAATCCACTCGTTAAATTGAGTTTTCTCTTTTGTAAGGATGGCAAATGAGACTGAGAAGTAAGGATGCTAAAATGTCATTATGACTTTGAAAATGCAAAGTATCTTTACACATAAAGGCAATATTTTTGTAACATTGTAAAAATTTATTTCTCTCACCTTTAAAGAAACACAGATCACATTCAATGCTTCCTTGATCTGAGGATGATGTGATTCATGGACTAGCTCCTCACAGATCCAAATACCAAGGCTGCAAAGAGCAACACATCTGTAAAACAATGTTGAAGGACAAGTTGTTGAGATTGAGAAACAATCTACAGGAATGTGTAATTTTTATGATTCATTATGTTTTGCTTTAGACATATAACAACAAATATGTTTTTAATATTTCCAAAACAACTGCACAAAAACCTTTTAGCACCGTAACTTATTTAAAAATGAGCAAGAAATCCAAAGTATGCTGGTGAAGGCAGAGGAAAGGGCAGAGGAAGCACTCATCTGAGCAACTGAAAAATCCAAAAGACACCAAGAACTCCTGCATTTCTATGCGTGCTTTGATTAAAAATATAACCTGAAATCAATGTATGGGAAATTCTTATATTTTCTTAAGGCAAAGCAAAAACTGGGGAGGGAGCTTCTTCCTTCCCAACACAAGAGGCTGCTCATATTTAGAGCTTCTGAGACACAGAAATCAGAGAGGAATGTTACTCTCTCACAGACATTCACATTGTTTTAGACGGACAATAAACAAGGATGAATAAAGGAGGGGTAAATGAATCCTAAAGACAGTATACATACTGTGATTAGTACATCAACTTTTGTTGCTTCTTCATTTAAAATCAGGAAATAGAAAAGAAGTGTAAAGGTAAAGAGTATTTAGATACATGTGTTCAAATCAGCAGATGGATGAAATTTGTTCAGAAATGTTAAGGAGCTAGCTTAAGCAGTCTCTGAGCCATTAGTTATTTTCTTCAGGAACACAGTCTACAAATACTTTGGAAACAACTTCAGAATTCAAAATATTGGATAAAATGGGGGAGCAATCCAAAATCGACAAAAAGAAATCTGGTCATGTGACCTGCAATGCATTACATCTGGGAAGAAAAAATTGTAGGCTAGAATAAAAACAAAAGTGAGTATGAAGTCTACGCTGTAGAAAAAGTATTTTAAGGCTACATAGAATCACGAAAATGCTTACAGACAGCAAAAATACCTACAAGACTTAATCGTACATTCTAGTGCAAAACCACCCTATTTTGTACATTGCCACTGAAAGAAAAACTGCAAAATGGAGAGTTTTATGCCTTTTAGAAAGCAGTTTTCTAACACAAAAAATAAAATTAATGTGATCCCAAGATACTCCCTTCTTTTCCTGTGTAGAGTAATATTATCAGCTCAAGTGAAGAAAGAGGTAAGCGAGCTGATGGAAACTGCTCTCGGTTTTCCAACAAAATCTTAAATTTGAACCTTTAAATAAGCTGATCTTCCCAGGTTTTAAGATTTTCAGGTATGTAGTTCTAGTATTTTTAAGTGACAATATATCAGTTGGACATATATACTCAAATATATTAGGCACACAAATGCACTCTTCCTTGGTAGGCATTAGAGATTCGTGTTCCAATCCCATACACAGGACAGTGTAACTGAATGCTTCTGAAGATGGGTACGGAGGAACAAAATCCTACACAAATTAAGAAACAGAAAACTGGTAACTATCCTCTCTGGAGTTGTTTATTTGATGAAGATGCTTAGGTTTAAGCATCAGAGCAACCATTCCTAGTTTAAATCCTTGCTCATTTTTTTCTGCTTCTCGTCCATACCACAAAGAAGGGCTCATGTACACTGGATTGTTTCTGTTATTGAAATTAAATCATGGGATCTAGTAAAAAATAACTATCCCTCCCTCATAAACAATCTTGTCCTAACCCAAGTAAAAAATGCCTCTCTAGTCCAGAAAATCCCTGAGTTGAACACCAGGGTAGGCTGGGAAAGCTTATTCTCTTACCCTTACTTACACCCTTTCCTATCAGCCACTATCATAGAAAGAATACTGGACTAGACCAGCCCAGTTTGTTAATTTAATATCTCTATTACAATTTCAAATTCACATCATGGACCATAGTTCTGGCAGTGGCGAAGAAAACCACTAATAAAATGCAACAAACTTTCACTTTAAGCTTTCTAATATATTCACATCAAAACCATCTAATAAAGAAAATAATCTATTAATGTAAAAGCTCTTTTAGTATGACCTACCGTGCAGGACCAGATGGCTCCTCTCTCGCTGAACTTAACACAGTTTTAATTATGAGTTCCTAAAACGAAGAGGAAATTCTCACTGATTTACACATAATTCCATCACAGAAAGCATCAAAATATTATTATAAAGCACACAGGTATATTGCTTAGCTGAGTCTCTGTGTGATGGTCAGATGAATTGTTTGCTTACCACTACTCCAAATATCTAGCCTGTCCCAGATATGTCACTGTGCCACCCCAAGAATATCCTACATGTTACTGTCCTAATTTCTGCTGATGAGCCATTTATCCAATTCTTGTCAAAACATTTCCATAAAAAATCAAAGGTAAAAAAAGAAACTGTAAAAGACTCCCTGAAGCTATCTTGAGTAGTGCTGAAGGGTATGACAGAAAGAATCTTTTACTCTGAGGTTTAAACAAGCATTTTTTAAAATTTTAATTGATCTAAAAAGTATTTTCAGCTAGTTGCAGAGTAAGTGCCTACAGTGCCTTAAGAATGTTGTCAAGAAGAATTCAACTACAATGAAATGTCCCTAAAGCTGTAGGCTGCCTTAATATAATTCAAGTAAACAGCCATTCTACAATAGAAATGAGAAAGAAGGAAGTCAAAATCAGTCTCCAAAGGGGATCAAGGTATAAAGCAGCTCTCAAGCCATCATTTCTCCCGAAATTGAAACAGTTTAGAAAACTTAAGGGGAGCCTTTCTTAGACACACTGAGCTCTGTGCAGTTTCAGTATACTGTCACACTACCTAACTCTGTGTTATGATAGACAAGGTAATGACCCCATTAATATTTGCCTTTTAAAGAAAGAACATACTGCTGTACAGATTATCCTATGATCTATTTGAAATTACTCTTGAAAAATTTTAGGATCTTAAAATCTTAGTATTTTCTGCAAAAGCACAATATTAAACACGTTTGGTAACAGAATACTAGCAAAATATTCTTAAAATTCCTACCTTAACATCTGTAAACTGAGATACAGCAATGTCAGGAATATTTGGGTGAAGAGCTGGTAGTTCACGATATAAATTGGGAAAGCAGACTAGAGATCCTAAAAGAACCTGTGCTTCAACTCTTGGTGCCTGAAAGAAAAAAGTTGGGGAGAAATATATATTCTTACTCGGGAAGCTGACATTCCTAGGTGCCTTAAAAGAGAACGATGGCTGAAATTGTATACAGCTTTTTCCTTTCTCCTGGAAATTCCAAGCCCCTGCAGAGCTGAGTAAACAGAGACCACAGCTCCCTGGATTGTTACTCCGGCACACCCCTGCTCTCATTTTCTAAGACAGACAAAAGCAGGCAGAAGAATTGTTAGGACTACAGACAAATAACTGAGCTGCGAACTGGGCTCAGGTCTTAAGTTGAGCTAATTACCAGGATGTGGATAACTACTAAATGTGACATGAGGTATTGCTGAACAGAAAAGTCTACAGTGTAAGAAGCTGATAGATGCTTCATATAGTATCTTGAGGAAGGCTGGATTTCATAACTGGTTAAAGAGGGATTGATGGAATTGAAAGAGTCAAAATTCAGACAGTTGGAGGAGACTGTGGGGGATTTGAGGCAGCACAATATGCACGGCCAACAGCACCTAGGTAATCACATCCATATTACTATATAAGGCTGAACTTTCCTGAGTAACAAAATCAGAAATGTGAAAAAAAATGCAAATAGTGAAAACACTAGCACATTTGAGTTCTCAAGCCTGATCATAAAAGCCATTCTATAGCACAGAAATAGAGGAATAAGTACATTTTTAAAATTAAATCATAGTCAAAATGGACATTTACTTTAAAACATCTTCAAGCGCAGAAAAATGGCAGTCACAATTTTTGTAACTCTAAAATAAGATTCTCTGTTTCAACAGTAATTTTTGCATTCTTCACATATTTTCTGGAGGCATGTGTAGTGCTCTAGAATAGATCACTAACATTATCTGTATTTGATAACCACTACATTGAATTCTGGGATCAATTTAACACCCTAGTAAAGGAAAAATATACTGCTGAGTATTCTCTCAAATTCCTCCTCACCCATAAATGAGAATTAATTGATGAATACTTACATTGAGGAAAGAAGAAGCAGCCACTCTTCCTGCTGCTACAATGAAATCCATAATAAGCATGGTAGCACCAGGCAAACCAAGTGAAAAGAACTGAGGAGAGCAGTGCTTGATGATTGTATTGACAATATCCTCGCAGAAGGAAAAGGGAAAAAAGGAAGAGTATCAACACGAATCAAGATGAAAAATTACTGAAAAAGGCAAGTATTTATCAAAGGTAGAAAGTAAAAATGTGAGAAAGAAAACTCATTGTGGCCAGTAAGACACTCATTAGTGACAGAAGAATAGCACAAAGAGAAATTCCTTAAGTATACCCATATTAATATAGGTAAACTTGGTATACTTTATAGATCAATTTAAGCTTGGACAATAGCACATATATTAATTCAAAGTCAGCTTTTACGAGTTCTATAACTGATTAACCATTCATCTGGATAGGTACAGAAGAGATATAGTAAGATAACCAGTAAGATACCTTAACAAGTGCTTAACCCTCTCCACCAAGTATTGCCTGACTATAACTTTAAAAAAAAGTATCAGCCTGTTATGTATACCCATATGGAACCAAAATTTAAAGAAAGATAATAAAGTGTTTAGTAACATTTCTGGTATGTAGTTAACCAGCACAGCATATTATGTTCTTGTAGACTTAGGAGGCACTTTCAAAAATCATTCTATATGATGAAATTTTTTCAAAAGTACTTGAAAAAGTATAAAATGCTTTAATTGCAAAAAAACGTCCCAAGTCTACAGATAGGCACCCCTGCTCCTTTTCTCCTTTGAAGAATTCTCCACTAGTAGTAATATCCAACTACATGGTAATGTCACCGGAGGATCTTCAATCCAGCAAGAAAAGCAGCATTAATGGGTGTTAGAGGACAGAAACTGGAGATCTGTCCTATCCATAGTCATCTGTGGAATAATTCTGGAATAATTCTATTCTTCCCAGCTAAAGAAAAGCAGGATGTCTGAACCTTTGATCTCCCCATACCTATAATCATTCCTCAAAAAAGTTCACAAACCCAACTTTTTTACAATTCTGCAAACCTTTAAAAAGTATTTAAGCCATACAATATTTTCAGACTTCTAACATCAAAACCTATGAAAAAGGTCTACTCCCACTGATTAGATACGCTCAGTACATCTCAATTTGCTGGTTCCTATACTTGCTGTAGAAACAAAGTCCTCCAATGTAGTGAGCACAATTTACTAGCTAAACTGTTGCATCAGGGAGCAAGTAAGAAGAACAGTAGACTTTAGAGAGGTCTGCTTCCTTCTCTTTCTTGCATACTTCAATCTGTAACATACAATCAATAAAAAATGAGAGAGTACCTTTTCTGCCCTCATATTTGCTTGACATGGACTACAAAAAAAGCATTTCTGAATATAACCAAGAACATGAGGATCATTTATCAAAGTTTTCTTTTTAGAAAAAGTATCAGTCAGAGCACAAATTTAAAAAACAGTTAAATTACTCAATTAAAATACATTGAGTATTTTTGAGAAGAGAATTTCATTTTCAACCATAACATTTATATTATCTTGAATTTCATAATTAACTTACTTGATCAACATGAAGAAGTCCACAGTGCATTATATTGTAGAAATGAGTTAAAAAATCCCTGTTTGGAGAAACATCTTGTCTTCGTTTCATTGTCTTACAAATAAGCTTATAAGCATGTAGCTTTCCTTGTTTGTATTTATCGGTCAGCATTGTTGCCTACAATATTTATTATTCATAAATAAAAAAATACATTAAACACTCTTCTACACTTAATTAACTTTTATTTCTGTTTCACAGTTCAGTGCTCAAATTTACCTTGAAAAGCCATGGTGTTAGAATTCTCAGTGGTGGAATTAAAACTGGGGGAGATGGTGAAGTTAGGTTATCTGTTGAAATACCAAGATTGTCTCTAATCTGCAATTATTAAAAACAAAACAGAAAGAGAATTATTTAAGAGAAATATATACGGCCATGGTTTTTTCTTTTTGAAAATCCTGCCCAAACAGGTCAGGTTGGAGAAAAGGTTCAGTTCTTTTACCTTGGCCAGATTTTGCCACAGTTCACACAGATAATCAAAAACCTGGGCATGAATCTCTGGATCCATGATGCTGTTGACATCTCCCAGAATTCCTAGCATCCTCCTCCACATCACAGTAGCAACATCTGCGTGCCATCCTGTAAGTGTTCCCCCAGCCATCACACTGCAACATTCTGAGGGGAATTCACTAGTTTCTGTAATGGAAGGAAAGACGTATAGTGAGATCTACCTCTCCAGAAAAGGAAAAGTCCTGATACAACTATTAAATACGCACTCTTGTTAAAACTGAATGATTGGGCTTTCAGAATAAGCTATTTTTTATCCATTCAACCACCTCAACACTGTATGTTTTAAGCTTTGTCTATATAAACTCTGTAGAAGAAGAATTGTCCTGTTTCTTATATTTTTAATAACATTTAAGGTCACCGCTGGAGGTCCAATACATATCGGATGAACCTAGTAAGGCCACTCCTTTTGTAAGTGTTTTCCTACATTCTTTGAAGTCAATGAATCTCCAGAACTCCGCTTGGCTGCTTTCAAGTAAAATTATTTTTCAACTTTACATTTTTTCTAATACAACATAAAGACTATTTTTCTCAGAATCTAATAGGAAAGCATGTTACTGCAGGTTGAAGAGAAAAGTGTGAGTAAACTTGTCTCTAGCTATTGTCCTTTAAATAGTAAACTTGTATGAGTGGAGAGGCAATATCCAGTAACTTAGCACCACAGTCCTAACCACCTAGCTCTTTCCACACACCAGCACTATACAAATAAACATTCTTTTTCAGGTGGAAGATGATTAATCTAGACTGTCCATATAAAGAAACCTTCAATAGATTATGATGGCTCAAGTCTACTCAGGTCATGCTTAACTAAATAAACAGCCACAAAAAACTAGATAATGAGCCAGTTTGAGAGCAGCAGGCATTCAGAATCTTCTTTCCACCCCCCCAGGTGGAAAACTGGCTGGGATCTTCTGAAAATATCGCAGCTCTCACAGGCATACCAAATGAAAATTAAATCTGAATTCAGCCTAATCACACCGCCTCTTCTTTCGAACTTCTGGGTCACTGTGGTAGAGACACTACTGGTTTCTAGGCTGTAGATTTTAAAGTACAAAGCAAAATGATCTTTCATTTTGTCCATCAGCAGGCTGCTTAAAGAAATAAGGTCTGAAATACATAGCAGACACTCTTGTTTCCATGAGACCAAATGCAGGAGAAATGCTCACATCGTATTTATAAAGAAAATGTATCTAAGAATTCAATAGCTAAGATAGTTGACTGTCTTAGTCAACAGTAATTACAAACTGGCTTAAATATGAAAGGGAAACAAACCAAACTTGCAAGGAAGAACTTTAAGATTATGAAATTATCTTATTATTTGTACATCAATGATAAAACAGTCCATGGCAGGACTACATGCTAGATTAAGCTGCCACAATTCTAAGCAACTAGAAGAACGATCATAAATATGTGGACTATTAACCCACTGTTAAAAATTCCAATGGAATGCACGTTAAAATGCAAAAGGTTTTTGTTTGCTTTTAAAAGTAATCACTGTAATTACACATTTTTTCAAGTGCAGACGAAATAACCTTGTACAGGATTGTTTACAATTCATGTGATACTAGCTACTTCACTACATTGCAAAAGAAAGAAATAGAGAAAGAGAGAGGGAACGAGAGAGGGAATGAGAGAGAGAGAACGAGAGAGAGAGAACGAGAGAGAGAAAGAGAGAGAGAGAGAGAGAGAGAGAGAGAGAAAGAGAGAGAAAGAGAGAGAGAGAGAGAAAGAGAGAGAACAAGTTTGTATTTTCTATTCCAGATATTGCCTAGGTCATCTGGCGTCTGTAAAACAGAGTGGTGGAGCTTCTCATCCAGCTGCAGATCCTTCTGCTCAATATGATCTGCATGAAGAGTGGCAGGAGAGGGTGTCTGTGATCGGGATCCAAGAGCAGATTGGATTGGAGAAGCACTTTCAGAGCCTGCAAATGTAATTTTTAACAGTTACCTTAAAAGCCTTTTCTATTTTCTTGAGCTACTGAAATGTTGTCGAAATAGAGCATTAACAGAAAACTGAGCTGCTTTTACATATCAAATTGGGCCAAGAAAAAATACAAAACAGTAAGCAGATCTCCCTGTGAGTGGTGCTCTGAAAGAAAACGAAGTGCATGCAGAAAAGCTGAAAGACGAACATCAAAATCAGACAGGTAAGTGGACTAGCAGACCTCTATTTTAGGTCCAGCTAATTCTGAATGTGTCTGTTTTGCAGCACTTTCAGTGTTTTGAACCAGCCAAATTTCTCATCACATTCCCTCACCTAAATTTCTCTCTAGAAAAATGTTTTAAGCAAAAGTCTTCCTGGAACAAATGTTTTTCCAGGATTATAGATGCATGCAAGTTAATTTATAAATAAAAACTCAAACCAGTAATTGATAATCTTTGGTGTTTATCTACTGATCAAGGTGAGAAAATCCATCTGATGGGAAAGTTCTGTATAGTTAGAGGGGTGATATTTCCTTTAAAACAGGAAATCAGAAGTGTCTGAACGACAGTGCTACAAAGGCATTTTTCTGTGATAGTCTCTGAGCAACCTCTCTAGGCAATTATGCGGTCTCTACCGTGTGATCTGTGGAGAGGGAATAAGTAGTTGTATTTACTTCTTCTGTACTATCTTACGTTTCAAATCCTGAATGGCTGAGTTTAGCCAGAACAGTCACATGGCAGACAAAAAGAGAATAAATATTCCGCACAGACTTTTCCACACATCATGTTAAAATGGAAGAATTCCTATTAATTTTAATTCTTAGATAAATGTAACAGAGACACAAAAATATTATGTGCAAAGTTCAGTATTAGTGATAAAGTGAACTTTAGGGACAGCAATTGAAAATTGAGTCTTTTAAATAGTAATTTTCCCAAATCATTGTGAGAATAATCGAAGAACATTTCTCATTTGAGAGAAGTGTTCTTTCTTATAAAGAGAACAAATTGTTTAAATAACTTGACAGAAAATGTTATTACTGTTATCAGAATAGAAATTGCAGTAAACTATCTTTATTATGTTGTTAAACTGCAAAGGTCTTTATCTCCTTTAAATCGCTAAGACAATGAAGCTTTAACTATCAGTTTAAATCAACACCTCTATGCAGGATAGAGGGACACTATTGCTTCACACACAGACTGTTATTTCATGTGACTGGTAACAATCCTTTCTTGCTACTGACCACTAGTTTTCCACATGCTTACAAAGTAAAATACACCCTTCAAAGATGTTCAAAGAAGTATTTTCTTACTTCATTTCCATTCTGCTCATTAGTTGGGAACAGGTGAAAGTAGTTCCAAAAAAGCAGCAAGAAAGAGTGATGGGGAGGAGAGAAATTGAGAGAGAGTGGGATAGAGAGGGAAAGAAAGTGAATGAGATAGAAAGAAAGAGCAGGCAGGGAAGGCAGGGAGCAGAGGAAGGAGGGAAAGAGAACTTCATATGATGGAAAAGAATGGACAGGAAACAATTATGGAAAATTTGCAGAACTACAGGAGTCTGTCATTAAAAGATACTCCAGCATACGTGGATCTGAGTTTGACTGAGACTCCCACAGGTACAACATGTTCTAGGACTAGTAAACAGCAGTCAAAAGCCAACTTTATGATTTACACAGAATATGATGTAATATACCATATATCCATATATACCCATATACCAAAACCAAATTATCCTTCCAAAACCCTTCAGATTTAGAAAGAGTAGTCTTCTGATCAGCAGAACCACTGAAAACTTATTATTAATGTGTTTTGAGGTTGAGTTTCTGCATTGATTTGCTGGCATCTAATACAGTGAAATTCACACGGCAGCTTCCATCATGAAAGTCTGCATACATGCAATTTTTACTAGATAGCTGCCTATCTTTCATAAAACATCAAATAAAATAACATCCTTCTGTTTTCTTATATGTCAATTTAGCAAAAATGAGACAATAGGCTCCAACATTGTTAGGCATGTGGAACAGTCAGAGACAGACAAAGCAATTGCACAAGTATTGTTTCCTCAGGAAACCCAGCTAAATGTGTGTGACACACAAAAGCTGCCTCTCTAAAACAGTGGTTCAAGCAAGAAGAGTTAACCACAGTATCTCTCAATGGACAACTCAGTCACTAATTGCAATCTTATCAATTATAGTGCACACTTAGACAAAAATACCAAACAGCAATGAAGGTATTAACATATAAAAACATACAAACAGAAGAAGAACAGATCTACAGCAAGAACATTCAACAAGCACGCAGCAAAGAGAAAAATGAAGAGAACACAAGTCAAGTTGAACATTGTGGAACAAGCTGAACAATGTCCATGAAAGCTAATACCATGGTTCCTTCAGCAGAAGGACACTTTTAAAAAGTGAAAATTATGGCAGAGGAAGTAAAGATGTCTTTTCATATCTCTGAAAATGCAGAGTTTGATTTCTAACGGAGAACAAGACACAGTATGTAGGTATAAGCTTTCACAGAAATATAGACACTTGTTGCAACTTGTTACTTGTTACAACTAAGGTTGTAACAGGAATGATAGTGTATAACGGCTATGGAACAAGGAGTATGAAAATGACTGTGGACATCTTTACTTCTCCTGTACAAAACCTGGCAAGAGACCATTCTTTCAGATCATCCTCATAGAGAAGCATTTTCTCAGATAGGAGCTCATTCAATTTTTGTTAACTGCATAATTTTTCAGTTATACAAATGGAAAGTGATCTTACATGACCAAATAACTAACATTTTGCATAATATAACCTCTCAGTTACACAACAACCAATATAAAGATATATTAAGATCAATGCATATAAAAGAATCACAAGATGCTTCAGTGTGATACACTGGTTTGAACAAGCACTGTGAAAACCTTCCAAAGCAAAAACATTTCATGAAAATTAATTATTTAACTACCCGTAATAGAAGGACATTTATAAGAGATCTAGCATACATTATGTGGTAAGAGTTTCTCCTTGGTAATTATATAGATTTTTCTCATGAAGGGTTTAAAATACATTTAGGACCATGGATAACTAAGTCAGACAAAGGCTTTTCATTTAGGTTATTTCAAATATTACTTTTCAATAGCAATTAAAAAATAATTGAAATAAGGGAATCATCTTAAATAGAATATAGATTATTGGCAGAAGCTGGAAGTTGCATTCTTCAGGATGGGTGGAAAATTTCTAAAATAAATACTATTTTTCTTTAAATATACTTTACCAGTAATAGTTGCAGCTTCAGCAGACAATGGCTGCTGATTGAGACTACTTGTTTCTGAATCTATGTGGAGTGTAGTTAGACTGGCCACTTCTTGTTCCTCAGCACTTTGTTGCTGTCCTGAAATTGCATCAATGTCAGTAGAAGCTGGTGTTCCTGCCTCAGTGCCAAAGCTGAAATCTGTATGAGGAAAGCATTGTATTAACTCACAACATAAAAATATCATTAATAAGAAAAAACCTCAGAAGCCCAGGACCTCCAAACTAAACAGAAACCTTGAATGTGCATCTTCTATGCTACTAGTACACTGCTGCAAAATTTAAATAAAATACAACAGCAGAAAGTATTATTATATATTATTTATATTCATTTTCCTGTTGTAAACCTATGACTTGATGACTGCAGAACACATTCTTGTTGCATGTCTGTATTCTGCTTAGTTGCTGTAAGTGCATCTACATCTGAATAAAGCAAAAATAATGGAATCATACATTAAGGAATTTATTTGTAAAATTTACAAGCTGAAAGGAACATTCATGCTTTTTGCAAAAACACTAACTTCAAACTAAAAATATTACAGCAAATGATACTCTAACAAATGTTATCCTAAACACTAACGAAATAAATGTCAGGCTGAAATGTAGGTTTAAATGCCATGGCTTATTTGCATAATGGAAACATATAAAAATTATAATTTCTTCCAAAAATTCTACTATATAAATACTATTTTTATCTCATATAACACATGATGTCTTAATTCCTAGCAAGCGTAATGACCCCCTCTATCAAGCAAGGGAGGGAATGGACAAATAAAATGAGTGAAAAGCATTATGTTATTTAACAAAGCACACTAATTTTACCATGATATTATACTTAGATCTTGATTAATCTATAGCTGCACAGCGACCACTGTAAAAATATCAGAAGCCTTTCTTTAAGTGTTACCTAATTACCTTCAAAAGAACTAAAATAATTTCCAAAATAAATAAGCTTTAATTTTTATATTTTGTGCAAATCAGATGGATACACCCCACAGAAGAGAAAATATTGTCTTCTAACTTTTGTTCAGTTATGTTCTCCTCTTTGCATAGTAGTATTCCAGTGCTTTTTTGTTCTGGTATACTAAAAAAAAATAGCCTCTCGTAAGAACTATTCTTGCTCCATTAACTTGCTAATGATTTCAATGGAAAATCAAAACNAATATAATCTCTCTCTACAGAAAAACTGCTGGCATACAACCTTATCCAGGGAAAAAACCAATATAACAACAAACAAAACAAAGGAACTTTGCAATACATTAATCAAAAATGCTACTATTTTTGTAAAAATGTACTTGCTTTCAAATTTGCGACTCTCATACTGGAAGGCGCTGAAGGAGTCAGAGTGGCTGTCTGAGCTGATGAGGTCACTGCTGCCCGCGCTGGCAGGTGACGTCCACTCAGAAGGCACGCCTGGGTCATCTACAGGACGCATTTGGTTCTGCTTGTTCAATATATCAGGAAGGTCTTTAGGAACTTCCAGGCTGCCAGGGCTGCTTCCTCTTCTTGTCACATTCTAAATATTGAAGATACATAAATTATCTTACAATCTTGGACAGCTTATTTACATAAAATGGAAAAAGTGATCCCATATTTGCTGAAGTCAGAATATAACAAACAGTTCTTAAGCACCTAAGCCAGAAACTGTCATCATTCTAAATACCAAGACTTTCCAAACCCCCAAATGAAGAACCCATGCAGTCACAGAATTTCGTAAATACAAATTTTATTTGCACAGTGGATTTTTGGAAACATATCGTAAAAGGCTAGGATTCAGAGTAGCATGGGCCACATGGTAGGTAAGACATGAGAAAAAAAAATAGTTTAAAAGTATATTACATCCAAAAAACTAAAGAAAACTTGTTAACCTTGGTTTCAGACACAATGTCCTATAGGCCACCATACTATAACCAAAAACTGAATTCATAGAAGAAACAAATTAATTTACTAATTCATGCATTAATCTTCTTATGATTAAAATACCATTTCAGTACTGGTTTGGAACACAAAAGGCCACACATAACGGAAATAAGTCATGCAGATTTGCTCATGTACAAGTAAGGTGGTGGTCTATTTGAAGTCTTTTTTTAAGGCATTTTTTCCCACAGATACCATTGTTTGCTTGAGAGGGAAGAGACACCAAAGTAGAAAAGCCATTTTATGAAATAGCTTGAAATCTGTATGCATTATGAGACTAAAGATGCCTTCCTTTTACACTAGGCCCAGTCAGTTCTGCATTCTTTTACTACTCTACTACTAATTTTAGGTTAACTCAGACTAATAAGCTTTTCATGATATGGTTTTAGCATTCAATAGATAAAGAAATCTAAAAGTAATCTTAGTAAGTGGGTACTGCTTTAAGAAGGCATGTCTGTTTTTGTGTGCTAATTAAAAAAATGAGTGGTAGTTTCAGAGTATTTACTCAAACTTAGCTCTTTTCTGCTACCTGAGGAAAGTATCAGTTCTCAAAACAAAGAGTAATCCCTCCCTTTCTCTCTTCTGGAACCAGACGTGATGATTTCTGTTTCATTACTTTTCAGACTAACTTAACCTTTTCCATAGAGTACAAGTTAGCATTTTGTTGCGTAACTTAAGACTACTAACAAGAATACTTTGCGCCAACAATCAAGTTTCATAAACATGAGTTCAATACAAAAAAGTATACCTATGGACAACTCTATAGATCCTCTTTTGCCATTTCTAAGAGGTGATGACAAATAAACCATTTTTAAAATAACTTTGAAGAATCTTCTTTTGTCCCTTATTATCACCAACTCCTTACTGACAATTTTCTACAGCAGTGTGTCTTACAGGAGCATGTCCTCAAAGGACCTTGAAAACTTTTAAGAAAAAGGAACTAAACAATTTTGAAACACTATCTTTAAATTGTTACCCATTCTGTTCTTAATTTGCAACTTTTTTTTAGTATTTTCCCTTTTATTACTACTTAATAAGCACTTATCTCTTCAAATCAGTTGTCTCCTTCTGTAAGCATTCAACAGTAACCAGAAATTCCTAATTTAAAATTGATTAAAATTTCTTATTATGGATGCCATTCCAAACTACATTACACTTTTGGGAAAGTGTAGGAAAAAAACAAATGGAAAGTCGATTCAATTAACAGAGCACTATTTATAAAAAATTATTCAACACTTGGAAGTGAAATTAAAAAAAAAGGAAAAAAATATATATTTGAGTAGTTTTGTAGTCTGTTGCATTGACTGTACCTGTAGAGAACAGCACTGTACTAAAGCATGTTACTCAATTACATACCATGCTGAGGACTGCAAATTCACATTCAAACTAGCATTCTGAAAGTGTCTATGTACAGGTATCTTTGCATGTGCAATTAAGGCTCTTTAATTCAATGAGACTATTCATCTGACAGTAACTTCCGCATTGCTTCCATGATGAAGACTTAATAGATACGAAAACACAAATGATATAAAATAGCAAGAATTTATGCCAAAGGCAAGGAATAATTAAGCAATATTCTTAATTCATAAAAGCCAGAGAAATACTTTTTATTGAATTTATTTTTCATGTCATTGACAAGTTCACACATATATGGAGACTTAAGTATTGAAATGTAGCAAGTTTAAAGGCTTACCAGTGCATTACCACTGCGGAGTCTCTCAGCTATAAATTCATCCATGAGATCAGGAACATTTGTATTGCTACTGCCAATATCACTATCAATAGGGTGCAGCTTTTGACTCATGTCCTCTCTATTAGCTAAAAGCAAATGAACAACCATTTATAGTAAAGAACGCATCAAGACATTTTCAAAACAAAATGTAACAAATGAAAAAACCTGCTAAGTAACAGAAATTTAAAAATCAAAATTGCCAAACATGCATTTTAAGAATGTCTCTCTTTTAAAGCAGATTCTACTTTCAGAATTAGTACGGCTTCTTCTTCCCACTAAGCAGGGGTTAGTCGATTTCCAATTCCACCTTTAAGAGCAGGAAGCTTATAGGTAAGCACTACTCAAAGTTGTTAATGCTTGCTTTAAGGATAAAGCACGTGTTCTTCCTCCATATCACAAGTAAGTAACAAATTCTAAAAAAATTATGTGATTCCTTCAGGCTCCTTCTTCATTGCATTCCTAATTAAAAGCAATGTAATGGAAAAAGTAAACTAGGCTGTAATAGATACTAATGACAAATGGCAACGTGGCACTGTATAGTTAGTATGAATAGTGCAAAGAAAATGTTACATAATAAAATTACATGCTGGTATATGGAATGAAAGTTCTAACTCTACATGATCAATGGTTATGAAAAATTAATGAAGTTCACTGCTGTACTAGTGCTATATTTTTGATATAACTATACTGTTCATATTTAGCTGTGGCTGTTACACCTGACTTTATGATATTAGCCTTTAAAGTCTTCAAGTTATTCCAGTTTATGTTCTCTTTATACAAATTTTTACCTCAGTGTCACCTCTTATGAGACTACAGTGCAGTTTATTCTAAAAATGAGGTTCTGTTAAATGTTGGATTTTAAATAACAGGTACTTCTAAAATTGGTGCTTCCTAGATAAGTCTTTTTCAGAAATCTAATATCTGAAATTTGAATCTAATCTAATTTGAAGAGCAGCAACTCATTTTTGTGAGACCCGTGACAGTACCACTCTCAGGTGCTGTGCTTACAGAGACTGCCCTCAGGTGGCATTAACATCTCGATGCAGGATGCATTGCAGAATCCTCTGTTAATCATGCCAGCATAACAATGGGGAAAAAAGAAAACCTGCATTACTGCTGAAAGTTAATTTATTGTTCATTTAAGTTTATGTGAACTAAGACAATGTATATTAGAGTCGCAGCCTTCTTTTTTGATCAGTCCACAGAGGTCTCATAGTTAGCAGGCAAAAGACTATCACAAGACCTTCATGAACATCCAAGATGCCAAGAAAAAAAGAAAGCAATGGAAGATGTTGCCAAGATTTAACTGCAGCCATTTGGATGAATGAATATAGGAAGGCCTATGACATGTTTTGAAATAGACTCAAACAAAACCTTATGATTAGACTCAGAGAACTGTTTTAATGAAATCATTCCAGTAATAGCAGATTGCTATTTTGGACTATTTTTTTAAAACTATCTAAATTACCTCCAAATGTAAATTTGAGGGGCTCTTTTTTGGTTTTGTTTTGGAGGAGGAAAAGGAGGAAGAGGATGAGGAGGAAGAAGAAAACACACTAAATGAACCAGAAATACAATTAGTTCAACCTAGTTGATAGGGAGCCAGGTCCTGACAAAACAACTACACTCAGAGTGGAATAACACATTCTGATAAAATACGCATTGCCAATCATTCAGTAGGCTTAATTTGAAGGCTCTGCATGGTAGATGAAAATTCAAAAGTCTCAAGGCTTAATCCTTTCTTAGGTCATTTACTGTCTCTTCCTCTTCCCTAATCTGATGATCTTCAGCAGCAAAGAGGTTCAACCAAATATCTTGAAAAGAAAAATTAGTAATTTAAGGTATGTAAATGTAACTTATGCTGGGAGAAAAATCAGCTGGCTATAGGCGCATGCATAACCAAACAGGGAAAGCAGTGATCATCCCAAAGCCTTTTGATTGCTTATCAGAGCTTGCTTCAGTTGCATTAAGCCAAACTGGTGCTGCCTTTCTCCTTTTGCGCTCTGCACACTGTTAGTGCTCACCTGCAGCTTTCCTTCCAAAATAGCCCATTACATGACTGTACAGATCCCTCAGTGGAGCCTCTGCTGGCATTCTGTTCTGCCTCTGTGGGGAAACATTTGCCTTCGGCTTCGAAAGAGCATGTACAACAGTTTTATAAACACCACCCAGGGAGCCCTGCTGTTGTGCCGACTCCTGACCTGGTGCTCTAAAGGCACTACGACATTGGGACTGACTAACTGCAAGACCTTCTTTCTGCAACACAGCTGCTTGAGTTTCTGTAGATTCCTTAACTTGCTTGCTGCCAGCCAAAGCAGCATTGACTGCATCTAGATGCCTATATATTCCAGGTCTAACCAGCTCTGTGGCAGACGATGAGCTACTGCTTGCACTGGTACTGCTGTTGCTGCTACCACTACTGCTACTACTGAAGCCACCAAGTTTACGAAGTCTTGCTTTCCAAGCAGCCTCTTTGTTCTCAAGAGGATTGTAAAACTGAACCGATTCTGTAGATGGCCTAAAAGTAACATGAACGCTGCTCCTTTTTTTAGTTGTTATTTTCATTATTTTGGCCCTATGAGTTACAGTTTCAGATATACTTCTTTTAGTTGGTGCCACTTTGCTTGTGCCTGTGATGTGAGGCATTTGAGGATCAACTTGTGCTTTAGGAAGGATTTTCTTTGCATGGACAATGCGCGAGTTGGTCACTTTTTCATTAAACTGGGCATTTTTATGCTTTTCAGCTACTGGTGCTTCCACAACTAAACCTACATCAGTTTCAGTGGCTGCTTGCCTGTACAGATATCTCTTCCCTTCTTTGCTGCTAGGACTACTTGACCCATGATCAAACACACTTTCACATTGTTTATCAATATCTAACTGTCTGGCCTTATTGAGCGCTTGATTTCTTGTAAAAAAGTCTACTTGAGTAGGTGCAATATTACTTATAAAGCCACTTGGGTTTTGTTCTAATTGCAGCTCTGTGTTATTGGCTCTTTCTGCAACAGTGTTGCTAGTTGTGCATTGCCCAGTCTGATCTCTATTTTCTAATCCATCCAGTGGTAATCTATCGTTCCTACTTACTGATGTATCAACTTCATGAGCAGAAGCCTCACATTTCTCTATCTCAAAGTTACCGCAAAGTTCTTCTTTTTCTTTAATAAGATATTCTCTCAGAGAGGAAAGGAGATCATCTTCACCTTCAAGGTCAACATACTGGCTTTGTTCAAAGGCAGTGTTTGCAAATTCTACCGGCCCTATTAAATGACAAAGATGGTCATAAATACTATCCCCAACTTCCAAGGAGGACTCTCTGCTATTTGTATCAGTGATATGGCTTTCAGTGGATCTACACATTGAAGAAGTCTCAGCGGAATTCTGTAAGCTTGGAGCATGATGGGATGAACTGTCAATGACAGGAACTGCACCTTTGGCTCGTTCAACTGCGAATGGTTCCAGGATGTCAGAGGTGCTGCTGCTTCGTGGCAGTGGCTGTTCTTCATTTAATGCACCAAAAACTTCACTTGGAGCATCCTCACTCTGAGAAAAATGTCTGACTCGAGGTGGACGTGGAAGAATTTGAGCATCGTCAATGTCTGTAGGAAAAAAGTATATGTAACATGCACAAAAATTTACATATAGAGACAATATATATTTACCACTACATCCTAAGTATGTGATTATACAGCCAGAAAAATTCAGAACCTTGTTTTCTTAGGTACAACAAAAATACTTTTTCCAATACTAGAGTGTTAAAAACACACGCACATAATATCCAGTAGAGAATGTAATATAAATGAGTTAGACCATCAAAACACAGTTTTAAATGTTAACATGCATGAGAACGGTGAGGTCATGGAACATTTGGAAATACAGTTAAAGCTAGAGCTGTGCCAATAAGTTCAATAATTCAACCAATATTATTCCAGCTAGCTTGTTCAGGAAACGGTTATTGGAATACAAATTAGCTCACAGTAGTACTCCCTTTGTGGAATTTACATCTTCAGAAAAATTGGCAACTCCAAAGAGAACAAGGATGTCTTTTGGAAAATTAGGGTTGCCTACTGAAGTGGCAAACCATTAGTTAAAATAAATATATGTATATGTAAGTATATATGTATATATATAAATTACTGAGATTTCAGGAAGAACACCATCACACCATTACATGTATTTTGGGATATGTAATACAGTGTACACCTAAGGACTAAAACTTTTAAATGACAAGGAAGAGCTGGCCCTATACAGAAAAGATGACTATACATAATGGACAATTTAAAGATATACCCTTTTCTCCCAGAAGGATGATTTGTCTCTCATCTTCAAAATATGAAATTAAATACCTAATGAAGGCTTACCTCCCCCTCTTCTTCCAGTTTTACTCAGGCAAATGCAACATTTATGAGAATTACAGAATTAAGTACTCTGATACCAAAAAACATCCTGCAGGCTCACAACAGTTAGCATTAGAGCAAACTCACTTTTGTTTATGAAAAGATCAGAATTTCTTATTACCATTTAAATTAGTGATTCCTTGTTTCTGTTGAGACTCTTAATATGTTAGTGTCAGTAAAAATCATAGTTAACTGGAATGAAACCTGCAGTTCCAACAGGGATCACCTAGGAATTGTACAGAAGTATCTTCAGCTCATTTCACATCATCCACAAAAATAAAGAACCTTCATCCACCTCTTCAGATTTCCGACTGTTATAGAAATACTATGTACTATCAAATTACCACCGTAGGCAAGACTAAATATCCCTTGCAGACAAGTAAACTAACTGCTATCCCTTCCAGTCCTTTTATGAGATAAGCACTTAAACAGCAAGCTAAAATCAGTTTACTCAATTTTCTGTTGGCTTCTTTTTGATAGAATCCTTTATTGCCTAGATTAATTTTTTATTACCTACTCCTTAAAAAATTGTAGAGATTCTTTCAAATTCAGGAATAACAGTAAATAGCTTAAATGAACACCAGCAAGAGTAATTTATCACAATAAATAGACTTACCTTGTTCTATCTAGACACTTTAACTTCAGGACTGCAATGGTGAATTTACTTAATATCAGAACAAAATTTAAGCCCCTTTTCCTCCCCTAACTTTGACGCGTTACAGCTAAAATGAAGTAACTATGCATGTAATTATACTTTAAAATATTTATATTATTACTAAATATTATATATAAATATTACTAAATAGTCCAAATTATTACTTAATTGATCTCTCTCTATATATATTTCGGTAATATTGAATACTTATAATCTGAAGTCCCCTTAAAACCTCTTTTGAGCTGCTTGCACTTTTCTGAGAATGTTAGAGATAGAGATTTTCTCATATTCTCCTTCTGAACAAAGCAAAAAAACCAGAAGAATGAGATATGTCTGTACTTAACTAAACATGTGTTCCAAGAAGATTACAAGAACTATTTCCATGCTCAATTTTTCAAAGAAGTTAAAATTTGAGAGTAAAACTTTGACCTCATACCGAGTTTACTGAACTGTTAATAAGCTATTAAACAGAAAATTGAGAGATCTATATTGGAAAAAGAGAACAGACACATCGAGAACAGACATCCAAGCTATCTCAGAAAATAAACATGGACTGAAAAATCATCGAATACAACACAATCTATTACTCCTTTTCTCTTCAGCTTTGATAAGCAACAAATTTCCCATCAGTGTTCTTGTTCAACTTTTTACTAACTACATGAATTAACATCCTCTGAAACAAATCTCTCAAGTTGGAACTGTTATTTCAAACTCCCTATTGACTTAGAGATTAACAGAGGTTATGCTAATGTAGTCTCAAGCTATTTCTTACAGCTGCAAAGAAAGGACCACAGGATTCACTCGAAAGTATGCATGATGATATATATGAAATTAATAAATGTAACTATTATACAATGATCTCGTTTTGAGCCTTGAGAATGCATTTTTCGAATCTGTTATAAAATCAACCTTATCTAAAGCAGCAGCCTAGAAATCCCATGCTGTGCATGCATGCAGTGATCATGACCCTCTAGGATGTTAAAAATAATCAGACAGAGAACTCACAATGCCCACAAAGCAGCTCCACACATTGAAACAAATTCAGCTAGATTCATTTCAATGTTGATCCAAAATTAATCTTCGGTGCTCACATATTCACGACAAGCACATACAAGTACACATCTTCAAACAAATATGTGCTTGCACCAAACAAACATGTGCTTGCACCAATAAAGAGTTCTTTTTTTGTAGAACAGGAAGAAACTAAGGAAATGAAAAATGTTATAGCAATACTGGCACTGAAAACACAGAGAGTATTTAAAAACCCAAATGAACTGCTCCTTCACAACCAGGGCTCACCCTTGCACACAGCTGTACAGTCAGATAGGGACACCAAAAACTCGCAAGGAGTTTATGTGCTGGCAGGCTGACCCTGTGTATCTGACCCTGAACACCCTTAGGAGAAACACTGCCCTGGTTCCTCATATGGTACAGTAAGGAAAATATTGTAATTGGTACATCTGGCCAATCTCACACAACCACAGCTTTCCTAAATTAACCTTGCCTCTCCTTTTGCTGCTAGAAGGCAGAAAGAGAAGCATCAACTGTGAGAGATAGATATGCTAAAATACAAACTCATGGAGAGACATATTCTGACAAGACAGCAGGAGTGCTAATAGAAGATTCCTGTATAAACTGAGGCAGGTTTGTATTTCAACACGCAAAGTCCATTTGGGAAGTAGAGAAAAAAGAACATGTTTTGCTTCTGAGTTTTCAATAGTTTGTTGCGTTTTTTTTAAGAGAACACAGGCATTCTGTGAGTTTCTGGGATTAAAGAATAATTACAGCCATACTAACATCACAATTATGATTTCTTTATATTTCATCTTAATGATTAGTTAATGATTTGAGAACAAGGTTGTAAAGGCATAATATTCATCTTCCTTTCACGTTAATACTTGACTCTTTTAGTCTTAGTAGATAAGGAAAAATCTCCCACCTGTAATTAATTACTTTGCTCACTGCTTCTAGGAAACTTGCCTACATCTCACTGACACTTTTATTTTAGGTCTTGCACCTGAAAATCCCCAAGGGTTCCAGAACGAATGGTCATTTCACTCATTATATTGTAAATGTGTAAGATTGGACTTCCTATGATTCTGACAGGCTAAATGAAAGTTCTTTTTAGAAATATGGCGGATTTGCAAAAGATAAACTATACCAAATCACTTTATTAACTAAACACCTTAAATCATAAATCACTTCCACTTTTTGGATACTACTTGAAAAGTTGCAAGCATTCTGCACCTAAAAATACAGCATAACAGAAATTACATGAAGTAATTACAATCTTAGGAAAAGCATCCTCTATGATGCTAGATGACTGGATGTCAATATTGAACTTCTGCAATATATTTTATCAACCTATTAATTGATCTTCAAATTATGTCTCACAAATTATAGTCAGGTTTTCTGCCTTACTGTTGAAAACTAATATATAGTACATAAGGTACAAGTTTGGTCATAAATGCTTTCTGTCAGACTACCTGCCCAGATTCACCAGTGATCAGCGGGTCCACCTTTCAATGATGAGTTTCACAGCTAAAAAGATGCTGAAAACCACATCCAAAAACTTAATATTAGGCATCCTATTATTCTTGAATAATATGAAATGTCCTCTCATTCAAGTTGTGTTGGATTGTAAAGTAATTTTGGGTAACAGGGATATTTATATGATCCTGCAATATGATGAACAACTGTCACAACTAACTAAACATCATTCATTATCTAGAATACACTTATGATAGAAACAATTTGATTATTTCCAAAATTACATGCTGTATATCTGGAAACAGAAGGCTTTCAGAAAATAATTAATTTAAGAAGAAAAGGCAAGGAAAATGATAAAGCTTCATGTTCAAATAAAAAGGGAAGAAGAACGAGAGCACAATAAAAAATGCAGAAAATTAAAAGAGCAAAGTGCACTCTGATCCAGTGGACAGTGGATCCCTTTCTCTGCTACTTCCCCATCAACACTTTAACAGCTTGCTTTTTTTCACTACAGCTTTTTAGTTTTCTGGCAATATTCAAGATTCTTGGGCACACCATGAAGCTGCTGCAACATTCGTCTGTTTGAGAAGACATCAAAACCAGGAAGGGCTTAGGACTTTTTCTGTGTTAGAAGTGCAAAGGTCTGTAACGTCACTTTACTTTTATAATTACGTTGGTCATGAAGTTTTTGAATTGGATGGGTACCAACATAAAGAATAATAGCAAGAGAACCATCAGATCTGGGACACATTAGAAGTAATATGAAAGTCAGGACTTTTCAGAAACATGGATGATAAAACAGACTACAAAAGCACTTTTGCCTTGTTTAAGAAAGGGTAATTAAGTATTAGTGATTATGTGATGAAATAATATTTCACTGTGAAATCTCATAACCCTTCTGCAGGTGTTCTTAAGGTCTTCATTAAGCACTGACTATTTCCAACAATGTTATGGCCAGGTAGGATCCATTTTCGTCTAATAGGTTGTTTATGTATCATTCCTATAAAAATCTCTATCTTCTAAGTTATAATCACTTGTATCTCAGAAGAGATACTCTTTGCACTCATACTTTTATTAATTATTACATATAATTTGTATTTTATTAAATTTTGTTTGTGGTATCAAGAATTGCATTCAAATACTTTGTAATTGTTCATTGTCAAAGTCTGGTCTCTAGAGTGGGTTCTTTGAACTCTCCTGATTTTTCAATAATGTTTTCAGACTGAATACTAAGGCATCAAGTTTCTGTTTCACAACAAGAATTTTGTGACTTGTGACACATGACAAAACACAATTATGAAGATACAGTTCTTAGTACTTCTTGGGTAACAAAGGCAGGAGAGACAGAAAAGAAAAAAAATCTTCATAAAAATATTACTGTCATGAAGTCCTAATATTTGTATGCCATTTTGACTATATATAGTCCTCCCACTGTGCTTTCATTTTTTTTTCTACTCATTGATACAAAGGCATAACATGATTGTCAGCCTTAACACATTACGAATTTATACCTATGTAATATCTGGAAAAATTACATTATCTGAAAACACACAATTTAAAAGTCTGTGCTAATTCTAGTTATTGAATCTATTTGTTCAAAGAAAAGTATCCACAACTTGTAGCCAACCACTCTGCTGGGCCAAACAGAATGTTGAAGAAAACAATAATCCTAAAAAAATCGATCATTTGGAAAATAACACAAAAACATCAACTTGAGAATTCCACACTACAGATTTTTTCATGTTTTTATATAGTAATGAAAAACAGGCATACCCTAAAGCATATTATATGATACCATACTCTTTTTTCATGGGAGCTAAAGTGTATCATCATGGTTGTTCACACAACGTCTATGACACTGAATTTAAAAATTTACACAGAAAGATGTAAATTACAAAGTAAAATTAAGTTCTTCCTTTCCCTCCCTCACTCATCAAAAATAAAATTTTAAATTAGTTGTACTCTCTGGCAGACAGATATTATATTGCTGCTTACCAACAGATTGGAAAAACGAAGAGATTTCTCAAATTTTCTCTTTTATGATAGTAAACATTGGCACAGCACTAACTTCTAACAGTTCCAGAATGAATTGTAAAATAGCATGGTGTCTTACAAAACTCAAAATATTAATTCTTAATCTCTTCCCCTCTCCCACCATCCCCAAAGTATTTTTACTTTGAAAAATTTAATGGTTTAGCAGAATTTGAAAGCAGAAGGTTTAAAAAAGTGATAAAGGGGGTGCAGAAATTAGCAGAGGTGGCACTACCTGAAAGCTCATCAGAAAGGGGAGTGAGAACAATATCAGGCAAGAAGGGTTTGGAAGTATGGATCAGAACAGGAGCACTTTTAGCACTGCGTATATAGGCCGATGGCAGAGCACATTCACCAATGGATCGGCTTCTCATGGCTTTAAAAAGGAAAAGAAAGAAGTGGGGAAGGAAAAAAGAAGAGTGACTATAATGAAAGGCTTGTGTCACAGAAAAAGCAGCAACAGAGAAAACAAAGATAAAAAGGAAGAAAATTCAAAAATTAAAACATTTCAGCACGGCAGATATTGGCAGAGCTGTAAGAAAGAAAAAAATCAGTGGACACATAAAACATTCTGAGTTTTCAACTTTTATGTAAAGCAGCAACAATGCCTTTATTATGATGATTACAGAGATTTTCCATTTGAAATCAAGAAGCTAATTAATACATTTTCCCACTGCATCAGGGGTTGAAAAATCAAAGTTAAAGTTACTCCACAAGCACTCTGAATTTGATTTTTTTTTAACAGAAAAAGTAACTTGTACTACATTCGTATTTTTCTAGCTTCCTTTGATTTTGTCCTGAAAATGTGGCTCTGGATTATACATATACCCATACTCTTGAATTCATGTTCTTCAAAAGAGATACAAAATCATAGGGAGAAAATGATCAGTTCTGTGTGGAGAAATTTCCAATAAAGTTTGTTATAGTTCCACATTAAAAATGAAATTACTGAAGTGAAATGGTTTGACAATGAAAAGCATTAAATTCTTTTATCCATGTGGTCTGGCTTTTAATTGATACCGGCTAAATCTTGCCAAACTGATGTTTGTTCACCCTTTCATATCTCACATATCTCACTGCCAACAGTCCTACAGAATAGAAAATGCACATTAAAATAGTGGTATTATAATCAAGGTTACATCTGCAGCTTTTCTAATGGATTTAAATGAATTTTTGACATTTGCTTTTCCTTGTCAGAGTAAGACACAGCAAGAACTGATACTGCATTGAACTTCAAAGTATGCTGGAAGTTCTTAAAAATGTAATATCCATTGCTTCGAGTAGCTTTCTTTCATACTGTTGTAAATTTGCTAACTTGTTTTAAAATTACTGCTGACAAAATTCTTTAAGGAAAATTCAGAGTATCTAGCATAAATATTGTCAGTGCAATGCGTAATCAGTCTGAACTTTTCTCTATCCATATTTTCAAAACAACATGGAATATAGACGTAGGAACTTAGTGCTCCTGATCTGCATGGAAATCAAATGTACATGAATGGAGTGTAGTGGAAGTTGAGCACATCACACTTCCAAACCAGGTTAAAGAATTGTTGCTAATAACAACATGCAGGTAACCTGGATAGGTCCCATTGAGCAGAAAATACATTTGACAAATGCAGCAGAAATTAAGCAGAGTCTTAAATTCAGTTTGAAAAACCAATTCAGAAAGACAGACCTTTTAAGACTGAAGCAATGCTCTACTTTGCACTACAGAAACTATTTTTGTAAAAAGAGCAACTATGTGTAAGGCTTTAATATCAATTGTTTAAGAGATACTGTAATAAAATTCAGGATACAGTTATAGTTAGATGTATTACATTCACCACTGTGAATCCTACAGTGAATGTAGGCAAGAGAAAAAATAAAAACCACACAATATATATCAAGGATCTTTTCCAGGCTAAGTTATTCCAAATAAATTTAGCTTTTGATATTGGATACTGTGTTGATTACAAATCTTAACATAAACTGTCCCTTTTAATTTGACTGGATTTTTTCCATCATATTCAATTATTTATATTCATTAATGAATGTTAATAATATGCAATTAAATAGTTAGGTGGAGGCAGACAGTATCAGAACATGTACATATTTGATAGCTTATAACCTTCTACTATTGTCTATACAAAAGCAGAACTGTAGGTAAGTAAATTCTTTCCAATCGAATATTTTTACTGGACCAGAACCTGCTGCCTAAGCCAAAACTCCCATATCTAACCTTACAGATTTTTCAACCCATATGCATACTATGCCTAAAGGCCCTTTCCAAAAACATAAGTTCAGGCTAAAAATGTACCCACTGCATATCAAAAAAGCTGTGATTTTTATTTGAGTAACACGCACACACACATATTTGGTGCCGCAATAAATGTGTGCTGGCATGATGATGGCTCAAAAAATAGAGGTGCAAAGATGTACACAAAAATGTGTACAACATAAAACAGATGAAAAAGAATCTCCGACTTTTTCTCACCACAAAATATTCAACATGCACATCCCCCCTACTCAGATATTAAGAGTATGTATTACTCACAATCAAAGGGAATGCAATACAAATCACATATCATGCAACATGTTTAAGGTCTGACTCAATTCCAGACTTAGCTTGCAGACCTAATAATAAACTGAAGGAGAAGATCTGACCAGCAAAATTTTACTTATTTTACTTATTGTGATTATTTTTTTTATTATTTGACCCTGAATTAATGGCACAGATTATGAAGCATCTGAACAGCTCTCTTTGCAGCCCAGAGACGCAGTAACAAACAATTATTTTCAGGCAGTTAAGATATATGTAACACTTTGTAACATGTTCCTCACTGGCAAACAAATGGAAGAGCTTGGGATTCTGGTTCCGGCAACCCTTTTTGGACTTACTGTCTTTTAAAAATCATCCTAGCAATGCTGGGATGCTTGTCCACAGCTGGTATTCTGCAACATGAATAGAGTTGAAATTTTAACTGGTCGCAGTAATGCGAACTTGGCTTATTAATATCAAATACGTAAGATAATTGGAGGAAAGGAACAAAACCATGGAAGCTAAAGTGCAGTGAAACTAAAATCAGATTACTTTGCTGCTAATCAGGTCAATATATAGCTTGATTAGGATAAACTCCAGTCATTTCAAGGCTAACATCATATAAATAGCCATCTTTCAAATTGCAGCAAAACAAAAGCATTAATAAATTGATCAAACAACATAACCTTCTGACAGAATATCTGAAATATTAACAATTTGTAAAAATGAGTTTTATCTTGTTAAGACAATTAAGATTTAAAACAACACTACCATTACAGTTCATCACAGACTACAGAGAAGCAGAAATTACATTTAAAGTATCTGTGATCTATGAGGAAAACTAGGTGCTGTCAGCAGGAGATACAGAAAAAGCTGTGTAGCATTTGAATGTGCAAAAAAGACAGGAAATTTTGGAGTATGGAGTTCATTTTCTCTCATTTCTGTATGCCTTACAGGACAATTGATTCTGATACATCAACAAGAGCCTTAGGAGAGAAAAAAATTTAAAATGGAGAATTTTGAGGAATAGTCAAATAGAAAGTTTGTCTAAATAACCTCTATGACTTAAAAAAATTAACTTCAAATATTTTTGGAAAAAGAAGGAAAATTTTAATTTCTGAAAAGCTAGCACATTTATATATTCAACTGCCAATATGCATTCCAAATTTTTAAAACTGTGTCAGAATGTACCTACTTCCAAGAAGTATCAGTGAAGCAACAACACACAATGACCAAAGCCACTACTACTATAGAGACAGTAAAGAAAAGTAAGAGATATTCCTTAAAAAATCCTTCTTTTAAATACAAAATTAGAATCAGCTTAACGTTCCTTCATGTAAGCAATAGCAACGAGATCATCAAGATGAGACAAAAGAAATTTGTAGTCCAGTTCCTGTTAACATAGTCTAAGAAAATAATATGAATGCAAACAAGTCTTCTTTTGAGTTCACCTAAAGCTTTGTTCAGCATAACTCATTTATAATACAGCAAAGAGTATCTGGAAGTAATAAAATTCAGAAATAGGTGACTTCAGAAATGGAGAATTGCACACATCTGTGTCAATCTTTCATTATTGCAATATTTAGGGTATAGTAAAAGCACGTTTTATAAACTATGCAGACCTCCACATTTTTACCCACTTTCCTTTGCACAGTTTGAAAATACTCAACACATCTTGTGCAGTGTATGAAAACACACACTTAAGAAAACTTCCCTTACCCCCATCAGCACTGCAGCTCAAACCACTCCAGCTTTTTTCTCTCTCATATATATACAACAGTATTATTTTCCGATCCAGCTTCAGCATGTGATCAAATTAATTAATAATTAATACAGCAACTGCATTATTTTCATTTGCAGTAACTGTAATTCCAGTAAACACAAGCTATTCAGCTACCCTCAAAGCACATAACGCTGTGCAATTTACGCTTTAACTAATGCATAAATCATTATCGATAGTACAGCTTTGTGGAAAGAAGCTATCCACATTGCTACAGAAGTCAGTTCTTAATTCCCTACCCTTTCTCAAATGTCACTTTTATCAGCTCTTACAGATACTTACCAACTGTTTTCTGCCGTACTATGCTCCTTGCCTTTTCTGTTCCTGGAGAGCCAGTGGTTGTAGCACTGCGTTGTCTCATTGGTGCTTGTCCAGGCTGATCACGGCTCCAGCCTCTAGAAAAGGACTTATCAACAGAAGACTTTGGGAATTCATGCCCAACTCCTGCAAAAATAAAATTGCAAATCTATTCACTTCTATTCTGCTATCACCAGATGACTGTAGATGTGCTCTTTCAAAAAATTTGAAAGCTGGATGGAATAAATTAAGTTACCAAAGCAACCATGAATTCAAAAGCTCGGCCAGCACTAACTCTGAGGGATACTCAAACTTTTTCAGAAATGTTGGTGCTATTAAACTACAGTAATTTTCTTTTCTGAAAAAATGGGCCTACACAGGTTGTAGTCTGATACTACATGTAACTTTTCCTCTGCTGCTCCTACCAGATAAGATACACTAAGTCACAGATTTCAAAATATTAATATTTGAGGAGCAGATTTCCAAATAATTTTGCAACATTGAGGAACATGAAATAAGGGTAACATAATTCATCACAAAATGCAAAAGCAAAAAAACAAATTGGATGATGGGCTCAGAGACCAAGGCTCTCTGGAAATTGACAGAAAATCCTACAGTAAGATTAAGATGGAACAAATACAGATTTGACATTTATATTGAAGTAAATAAAGCTCATATAAGGAACTACCAAAAAGAGCTAGATGCAAAAAAAAAGTGAAGAATATTTGCAATGTATTTCCTTATCCAGATTGAGCTCATCAATAATCAAAACTGACACAATTACAATCATTAAAGAGGCATCTTTTTTGGAAAAAGTGAGCTCTAGTGCAAGATGAGTTGGACTGGGAGTTTTTCCCCAAAAAACAGGGGCAAAGAAATTTGGCATAATTTGTATGATATCTATTAATTCTAAAGCTGGACTTGATTCTGCAACTCACATTTCACAATGGAGGCTTTCTCTGAAACTCTGTCACTGAAGGGTAACAAACTTTCCTCATGTTGCTCAGATGATTAATACAAAATGTTTTTTAAAGCATATATTCAAATAACTGCACATATTCTTATCCTATACCAGACTGCTCTTTTTTTTTTGCTGTTTGTTTTGGGGTTTTTTTGAGGTTTTTTGTGGTTTTTTGTTTTTTTGGGAGGGGGTTTTGGTGTTTCTTTTTTGCTTGTTTTGTTCTACCTGTGATTTTTTAGTAAGAAAAAGAAGAAAGCTGCATACTATAGGAAAACAAAAAAATGCATGATCTGGAACGACCAGAGGCAACTACACAGAGAGGGATTTCTGTCCAGTTATTACACAGCAAATATCAAAACAAAATTGTGAAAAATGACTCTGCTTAAGATGACGCACAGAAGCATGTGAAATATTTTTAGAAAAGAAAACCCTATAGCAACACCCTCTTTAAGGGGAGGGAATCCCCATAGGTTGCTTCTCACTGACAAACCTTAAGATAATACTAGGAAACACCTTCCCTCAGGTTTGACTGAAGAGATAAAAAGTAGCCTAAAAACAACACGTTTTTACATCTTTGTTACTCACCCTAAATATAATCCTGCCTCTCACTATTAGATCACAGTGCACATTTTAAAGGAGAATATTACCATTATCCATGTTTGACAAAAGTGGAAACAAAGTGATTTCTAATGGTCACACGCAGAAGGTCTGTCTCAAACAAAGAAAAGAATCCAGGTTTTGCAACTTTCAATCCAAACCTCTATCCAGGAGGAAAAACTTCCTGTGCCCCACCAATTCCAGAACTGTGCTATTATAAGCAGCCACCTCCTCTCACCATATTATGTCTTACAGAGTATTTTATGCAATTTTAAGGAATCAAATTAAAAACAGGTTCCACTCATATGGATTATTATACTATACTTTACCTCAAGTAGCCCACAAGGTCATCGTAACAAAACTTGTCTTCACGATGGGTAGTGACAATTACTACCAAACAAAACTATGTTCACCTTACATTTCATCTCATAACATTTCAAGATCAATATTCTAATTGTGCTTGCAATGCCTTAGTTTTAACCAGCTGAGTAATCTTATTTTCAAGAAGTTATGACTGGGACTCAACTATTTAATTGCTTTGATAAAAGGAGAAAGGCATAACCCACTACAGTGTAACATTTCAGTTTGAATTCAACACACTTCTAAGAACTACCTTCCGTATGTGCCTATTTGCAGAAATAACATGATCATGTTGTGGTAGTTCTAAAAGGAAGATTTACGTTAAAGAAACAGGGTTATTTCAGGCAAAAGCGATGCCTAATTAGGTATTACCAAAAAAAGGTAAGACCAGAATTATCCTGTGCCCAACACCAGCTCAAATTCAAATGATGTCTTTACAGTGTTGTCTTACCTTTGCCTTTGTGTTTTTTCTGCTTCTGCTCACTTAATTTATCCAGTGGCAGGTCACTGAGGTCCAGGCTATACAGGTTTCTAGCTAATACTTTAGTAAGTGTCTCCATTGTCAGGGACCACTCAGTGGCCAGCTCTTCCCAGTATGTCAGTGATGACATTACAGACAGCAAGTCATCCCAAAGTTCTCGAGAAATGTACACATTTAGATTTGCTTTGATCCAAGCTACTATAAGAGTCTAAAAGAACAGAGAAAAGTTGGATTGTGAACGTAAGTTGACAACATTCAAATGTTACTATTTCAAAGGAAACTTCAAACTGCCACAGAAATTTCTGTGTAGCCCTGACATTCTTTTCCTTACTGGTACACACAGATTTTTAATGAATTATCAAGTGCTAGTACAGGGTTCTGACTTAGATACAGGAACAACTGGTTTGACCCATTATCTTGTGTATTCTCTTTCATTCTGTGAAAGTGACTGGAGATTCTATAGATCCTAGTCACTGAGAACTCACCACAACAGCACTTTGCAATTATAAACTTTGAAAGGATTTGCTACAGCTTTGTGTAAGGAATTACAGAACTCTCTAAGAAATAAAAAAATCCATCAGTTAGGCATGAATAAAACAGATTTCATGCTGACTTGAGCTAATTTTGCTATGGCAGTAGGCTAAAACTGCACACACTGCCAGTTATCTTTGCCAGTTATTCCAACACAACTGAAGGACAGCAATTCTTGAATTTTACAGTACCTCAAAGACTGTTGTCACAGTGTCATTAAAATACAGGCCAGAAAATACCAAATGTAACCACCTCTTTGACCCACACCATTCACATTATCTAGGTAACATATCAGTGATATAAGATGACAAACTAGCCAACAGTGGTTGCTGTATCAAATATATTCATGAAAATTAGGCTGAATTAATTAAAGTGAATTTATGTTTACTTGCCTGGAAAAGAGGTCCTGCAAGTCTTCCAGCTAAAGTGGAGTTTTTCCTTCCTTGATATTGCAAGAAAGTTTGGGGTGGTATTTTCAGCACAGATTCAGTTACCCTGAGCAGCACAAGTAGCATCTGCTCCCTGCAAAACAGTATTACACTTAAGAGTTATTGTTTTGCTATACCTCTATATATACCAAGGTATTTTTAAAGGTAATAATCAAGCCTTATCTGCTCAAACACATTCCAAAAAGGTTGTTATGATTACAAAGAGCCTAACTTCATTCTTGCAAAAGAAATTATTCCAATATTTTTTGCACTTAAGAGTGAGGAATCCCTGTTTCCCTGTAATATCTTCTTCCAAGTCATTCAACTGCTATCACCTTCAATGGCCTGAAATTAGAGGCGAAGTTTTAACTGTATTTTCAATCTGAGATATATTTTTCTATGAATTACAGGTTTTGGTAATTTTACATTATCATTAACATACTTCATCAATTATACTTTATCAATTATTTTGTGTGGCACAATCCTTGTCATTGTGGTCCAGAGTCACTTTACACTGATGTGAAACGGGAAAAGAAAATACCAATCCGTTCACTATTATCACTCCCAAATCTCCCAGAGGCCAGCTAAATTGGCTCTTCAGAAGAGGAGACAAGCTTCACATGACACATAATGCCAGCTTTACTTACCCAGAGTTCAGGAAATACTACTGACAGATTGAATGCAAATCAAGTTAAAATTGAATAAATCAGACATTTGGAATCCCCTTGCTACTTTGTTGTAATGGAGAATGGTGGCAATATAGTACCTGATTACAGGTTACTATATAAAGGAGTGGGAAATAACAGAAATTCCTGTAAAGCAGGGTTTCTTGTACCTGCTAGGCACCGTAAGCACTGGAAATGCACGACACAGTTACACAGCACACAGACTCCTGTATGCAATTACAGGTCAAGAACAACACACATCTGATTGTAATATCCATGCTTGTCTGGGGCTTTTTTGTTTATTTTTAAATAAGGCTGTGAAGCTTCATGTTTCAGTATTTTTAATGCTTTGATACATGAGCAAAATGCCCTAGAAAAAATCATCAGTGGCTCCTTAATAACAGTCTGTATATCCCATCTTAGTCCTTTTTGCACTGAGGTCTAAGCTGCCACAAATTACCTAGGAGCTTACTAGAGGCTTTAAAAAAGCAGATTATCTTCCCTGTGCTTGTTGTCTATGGTGCTCATGTATTTAGTGACTTAGAGGAACTGGTTCATATAATCAATAGCACTCTTCTGTGTTTACTACCAAGTAAATTTTCACATTTGTCTAGTGAACTAATAATCTAAGATAAAAGCAATAGCATTTTACCATGTCTTCTTGTCCATAGTCACTTGGACTACCATGTGGCGGTAGATATTGAGAATGCGTTTGCACATATCAGTGTGTTCATCCAGCAGAGCTTTAAATTCATTTGCAGGCTCAAGAAAAAATATATTTGAAGAATTTATTATAAAAACCTGTAAGCAGAAAAGATGGGATGCCATGATCCTGAAGCACTTTGATGTTTTCAGCAATTCAGTTGGTAGAGGCAGGAAGAAAAAAATCTCTAACAGAAAGTCTTTATCAGAAAAGGTTGCATATGCACATGGAAGTGTATGTTTAAATATGTCAGTCTGAAGAAATGATTAAGCAACAGTGAGACTCATCTTTTCCCCATTAAATTTTAAATTTCCCCGTAAATTCAGAAAAAGAATAAAAAATATCCCTATGCACCTTATTAACCAGACTAGAAAAACTACTTTTTTGACTGATAGCGTAAAAGAAAAAAGCCTCTAAACATTCTCATAAAACACTTAAGTAGAATTATTTGAAGATGTTGCAGTAGCATGAGGATTATTTTTTCTCCAATATAATGCATAGGAGAATGTATGTTCTGATGCAAAATGAAAAGATTTTGTTTTTATTGTGTTACCCAACACTGATCTATACATTGTCCTACTTCAGGTCAATAAAGATATAGTGAACCAGTGTCATTTGTCTAACACTTATCATCATACTTGTTGCATATAAAATAATTTTAAAATTTTGAGATGCTTTAGAGATGCATGGGATTCCCTGTCAGAAGTATTGCACTACATTCCACTCTTCATGAGCTGATAACAAGAATTTTAGGTTATTTTAGATAATTTAGATAAAATAAAATACCAAGTCTGTTTCATACCTGCAATACTGACTGCACTCCAGCTCGTACATTTTGCTCTTCAGTATCAATTTCAGATGCTTTATGCAAAGCATCTTCGTAACAGCCATTTCTTGTCCAGTTTGAATTTCTAACATGACTGGAGTTCATCCCTTTTTCCTGAAAAATATTTTTTCTTGAAATTCCACAAATTTTTAGACAAGTAATTTGTCTTTATATTAAAGGAAAAAGGATATAATAGGTACTAAATGATAAGCAACAGCAGGCAAATGCACCTGAGACACAACAATATTTCCTGAGGCTTGTAGCAATTATCTTAAAGTACCTGAATGGAGTAACTACTATTTTTGTCATCCTTTTATTTGTATATAATTTTTACACAGTTGAAAGTTGGCATACTGTATAATCCACATCTTGAAAACAGTTCATAAAATGATATGAAATTTTAAATTGAACTAAGCACATTAAAAAGCTACAGATAATGGATACAATTGGTAGTTCATCCATACAGTGTTTTACTATTGATTTTCTCCAATAAAAGGTCTGACACCAGAGAAAACCACATATAAACTATCAAGGAAGCCGCTTCTCTGTCTACTGGCAGATTAATGCAGAAATATTAACCAATAATATTTTACCTCTTCTCTTTCTTTTCCTTTCTCTGATGAATTATGGTCAACATTTTCATCACAATCTACAGTTGTGCACTGCATTATTTCTTCAGGTTCTTTCATAAATAAAGGTTTGTCTTCTTGTTGAATCCATTCTTGATACACCTTCACCACCTTCCTCATGGCAGCTGCTTCACATATTGGCAACAGAAATGCCTGCAAGTAGAAAAAGAAAGAAACAAAACACTGTTACAATATTTGAAATAAGTTGGGCTCTATAATATACAAGTTCTAAGAGATAAAGGTGGAAAAACACAGCCACAGGATCATAGCATACAAACTATTGCCAAACCTAAATGTTTGCTCACTTTCTTCATATATAAACTGAAAACATGAAAAAACATTTAAACAAGAAAACTTATCAAGAAATACTTTGAAAGAGATAAGAATTCATGTGGGCATATCTATTTAGCACCTAGGCTGCTGAAATTAAGACCCAAACACCCATCAAAATACGTAAAACGAATGAGCGGAAGTTTCTATTACAACATCTTCCATTCAGAGGATTTGGAAAAGTGGAGTTAAACCAGCTCTAAATGACTAAGAAAAATTCAAGTGACACACAATACTGGTAGTTGTCTATCTTATTTTTAGCTAATTAAGATTTTACAAAACAGTATCCTTAGAGCAAATGACTCGCTGAAAAGATTTCAGTACTATTGTTTCTAAAAATCATGCCTTTTAGCTGGTGTGATGGCTGATCAGTGCCCTCTTCAGAAGGTTTTCTGTATTGGCTGTGCTGGTAACAACTAGCCATAGACCAGAAACTTTCAACATTAGTCAGATTCTAACTAACTATACACTTACCAAAGACCACGATGCCCTAATTATATATTTAGAAGAACAGATAAACTACGCTAACACACAGTTTTACAGGGTCTGTGCTGTGACTGTTGAAAACTAGTTGACCATTTCTTTAAGGAGGGCCCATTTCACACAGGTAGTTCACTCTGTTCACTCTGGAAACAGAGATTTCATACCATTACCACACTGAAAAGAATTCGGCTGTGTATTACAGGATTAAACTGACAAATTCAATTATGTAGTTGCTCATCAAGTCCAATATTCTTCTGCAAGCCCATACACATTTTTTGTACCCTCAAGTCTAAAATGCATAAAACTTCTCTACAGACAATCTTCGCACCACTCAGTACCTCTGAAATCTCCTCTTGACAGGAATAACTTAGTCCTGATATTTTAGAAACATTGCAAACATCTTGTGTATTAGAAATTAATTTACACTGAAAACTCCTCGCTAAATCATGATGTAAATAAGATTTCATAATTGCACATGAAATCCAAATAATCTACATAAACTCAGAGAGTGACTTGTGAAAAGAATGAAGAAAATTGCCTTTGCTTCTTTTCACTATGGGGACAGTGAAAAGTAGGCCATTGATGATTTACACTCCACATTCAATATCTCAGACTCCGCAAACCCTTGAGCGTCAGTTGAATTTGGGTAAATCTGCTATGTCCTTCATTAATGTGTCCAAGCTCTTCAATACAGGGGATGTGGATAAGCTTCTGACATTTATTTGCCTCATTCAAAAATATTTACTTCATTCAGATAAATGAGTTTTAAAATGTTAAGCTTTCTGATGTTTAAAGAAATTGGTGTTGTGCATTTAACTTGAAACTTAGTATATCTTTCTTTACTATTATTCAGAAAACTCTCTTTGTCTTTTGATCTATAGCATAGGGCATATAGAAAGTTCATCTTGTTCCATTCTCCCACATTGAACTCCAAGTTACTATCGATAAAAACTCCATATTCTGGCATATGTTCTCAGTTTAAATTAGTTTTAGTAGTTTGCAGTAGAGAAATACTATTCTGAGTATGCTCGTCTAACATTTCTGGTTGCAATGAAGTCAGAAAGAGAAGTTTCTTTTATATCCACCTTTTATAGCCATCTGTCCTACTCTTCTGATGAACACTATCAAGGAAAGGACATTCAGATGCTCCTAAAACAGCTCTGTAACAGCTGCAGACTCCCACAGGAGTTAATATGTTATTATGTTAATATGGTGGGCTGTGAGTTCTAATACCTACAGTATTGATGTATTAAAAGATTAAACATTCCCAGTCTATAGGGAACTGTGAAGACAAAGTTAAATGTTGCTAAACTGGTTATTAACGTTATAAAATTACAAAAATCAGGAACTAGGGGTATTCTGCACAGAAAGTATTTCAGAATTTTAGCTTTCTGATTTTTGAAGGCAGGATGACAGAAAAAACCTGTAACATGGTATAATGCTCTGCTTAACAAGTGCTCTTGAAAGAAAACTATGACATAATGAAAATATACAATATAATAATCAAGATTCTCGCATTCTAAAGAGAGTTTTTTACCTGTCGAAAAATCTCAGTTAGAAAATTAACATTGCTTCTTTTAGAAGAAAAGACTCTCCGGACAATTTCAATATCAGTTAAATGCTCTTCATCAATACTGCAGAGGCTGGAAGAACTTGGTTCTCTCTCTGTTAGAGTGCTTGTATTAGAATGAGATTGTTCTGGTTCTGCATTTCTATCCTGCTTATCAGTACTGTCATTTTTGCTGTCCTCCCTTGAAGCCATGCTAGCAGCTGCTCTCTGAAAAAAAAAAAAAATTTAAATATTCCACAGTTCATTTTTAGTACAGCAATAAATCAATACAATCTAAGTATAACTTAAACAGCACAAAGAATTAAAGAAAAAACAAAAGGATTTACTGCATTTCAAGGCTTCTAATGTACAGTTGATTAAAAACAAATTTAAAATTTTGAAAAAAGAAAACAGCATTGCAGGTCCTTTCAAAGTGTATTAATAAACACACAATTTGGTTAGAAATTCCTGTTTCAAAAAAACTTTTCATTAGTTGTAATTATTGGAGGAGAGCATACTGCTGACATAACAATTAAACCAAAAACATGAAAACAAATACATTTCTGTGTTTGGTTTTACCTGAATATTCTTTGGCACATTTTCACCTTCCATCCCAGGAATATGAGGTCCTGTATGAGGTTTTGGCTCAAGCCAGAAAGACACCAACCATCGAATGACAATAACACGAGCCTTAATGAAAGGTTCCTTTGTGCAATATATTGCCTCATTGGTTTCAGCATCTTTCTTAACTATTACGTAGTGTGGCTTTGGTCTCATTTGCGGTATATCTGTATGAAAATACAACATCTTAAAAATACATGCAGAGAGAAAGATCTGCATAAGAAAGAAATCCTAAAATAATAACCAATACACATGAACTTTCAGAGGTGTAGCTTTGTTGCATTCACTGTTGCACCACTCATTCCAAGATGTGCTGGAATGGATGCAACAGAGAAAATGTCAAGAATTTCAAGAGATAAAAACACTTGAAATTTTCTCCTGAAGCGAGATAACACTGTTTGTCCAAAAGACAGAAACTTAGTTCTGCTATGCAGAACCTTTAATTTTTGATCTGAAAGTGATTTCTATAGCCTTACATTTTTGCTTGCATTTTTTTTTCTATGTAAGTAAACACATTTCATTATTTTTAGGTTCTTTTAAACTACATTATACTCAATATTTAAAGATAAACTTCAGCCAACTCACTACTTCAAATTTTCATTGAAAACAACATTGTTCCAAGCAGCAAAATAACTGTCAACTAGACTACGACCTATACAAGAAAACTATTTTCATATAAAATTAATATATCGTCAAATCTAATCATAGCTACAATGGGAGATATATAATTCCAAAACACAAATGCAATAAACACAGCCTCTTCTGCAAAAGGTGAAAGATGAAGAGAACATTGAAATCCTGCTCCAAAGCCACATGAGCTTTGCAGCTTCACCTAGGGCCCCATTTGCACTGGCTAATTTTGCTGGACTTTGCTGCCAGACCACAGGCACGTACATTTTCCTGTGACTTAGCTGCAAGATGACTCTGTGGCAATAGCCTCTATACTGGCCTGTAGGGAATGTAATGAAGTATGCTCAGGGGCACATCAGCGGGCAGGAACTGTGGTTGTTTGAGGACTAGGACTGACAACTCCATTTTCGCCATCCCATGTTCTACATGATGGTTCAGAACGGCTTAGCTTTTCTGGCACTCTGTTGTGCTAGAGTCATCAGTACTCCTGAATCTGCTTCAGAAAAACAGCCATGACAGTACTTAACTCAATGTGGATGAAATGAACATGTGTGGTAAAAGCACTACAAAGATGGGGGGACACATGGATACCATTTTTAAATTGTATATTTTTCTGTGACTTAACACTGCAAAATGTCATTTCTGGGTCTTACAACCCAAGATACGGTGCAGAAATAGCTCTGCATTACCAATCATCAACCTGAAGCAGCAATGGTACTTTCATGTGTAAACGACATTTCTCTGAAAGTGGCATGCCAACCAACCATAGTCCTAGTCCTACAACAGCAAATATGATATATACTCCAAAACAAAAAGAAGACAAATATTTGTGTGAGGACTGACTACGATATGTCCTGTCAGGACACCCTGATGCTGATGTTTCAGTATCATGATTTCCATCTACTGACAGCAAAAAACCCCAAGAAACTCAAATCAAAACAAACCCAAAACAAACAAAAATCCAATCCAAAAAACCAACTAACAAAAAGATGGAAGCATGGAAAAATGATGGTTCTATCCATATAGGGAGAGCGACAGATTGAACAGAGATGGTTATGTCAGCACTGCCTCAACTCTTCTGCAGCCTGCAGTACACGAGCAAGAGAGAAGTTCCATGGTTCTACAGGCCAACCACAAAGCAGTTCAAGGATACTAAAAGTGAGAGTCAAAGACTTTTTAAAGTCACACTGAACAATATAAAGTTATTCCCTGACTGTATCCTTCTAAAGCAAAGTGAAGAGTTGTTTTAAAGGATCCCTGCATAACTTTGCCAGTTTATGGTGTTAGAACCTAAGAAGGACAAATCTGGACAGCAGTGAAGAAATAATCAACTATTGTCTAAGCAATTATATTATGACAGCCTTTTTAAGGCATCTAAAGTGAAATCAGCATACCTGCAGACTGCTGTAAAGATTTCCTTGTTATCATTATAAATATACAAGATCCAGCACCCACACTGAGGATATCCATGCTGGTCTATCCCAGTGTCATTTCAAAAGCCACATATGTAAATAGTGATAAACCCATCATGATTCTGCTAAACTAAGGAATGTTTCCTGCACAAACTTCAAAACTACATCCACACTTTTTAATGGAAGCATGATTTTTAGAGGAAAAAACCCATGATTCTTGCGTACCATCTACCTAAGTAAGTAACAAATGCACAGAACACTCTTTGACAAGTTTACAAATTGTTTATTTACTGCAAATAATAAAACCCCAGTATGTTGTTTTTATTCTGTGGAAAGCAGCAGGTTAGTAAGAAAATTAAAAATTAAGGTATCTTAAACAAGTATGTGTAACAGTACAACCTTTGAAAAAGGAAGCAAATGCCTGGTAACACATTATTTAACCATGCAAAAATCAGTTCTCGCTGGTATCTACTGGCATTCAGCAGAGCACAATGGCTGCAATACTGGCAGTATTTTTAGAAGGACTGCATGCAATAAACATGCAGTAAACACGTTTTTGCAGCACACTGTCTCCTTCTTGTTTCATGACAACCTCTCAGAACATTCTCTTTCTACGATTTGTTTCAACTGCATTATGTGCTGCAGCTGCTTCTCAAATGTATCCTCCTTCCAGCTGCTTCTTGTATTTTCAAATTCTGTCCATCTTGGAAGAAGGTATCAAGGCTTCAGATGAGAAAACAGACACAAAACCAAAGCAAAACAGATCTTGTTAGGTGGACTCAAACAGCACAAGAGTAAATATTCCCTTCCCCCAACTTTCCATTTTTTCTGTCTATTGTATTTTGGGGTTTCCCCACCCCCTGCCCTTCCCCCTCTGGGAACCTGATGCGAGCTGATGACAAAAAGGGCAGTATGCTGAAGGGGGTGGAAGACATACACAGGGTAGAAAGCGAACAGGCTAGCAAAAACACAGTGGCCACCTGTAAGCTTTGACCATGCTTAATTTTTAAGACAATAAAGGGTTCATAAGGAATGAAGAGCTAGACACAGCTGTAGGACAACCCACTTTAGCATCTCCCTGTAAATGAAGGAGCCTATCTAAAGGGCTTGGAAATGGCACAGAAAAGCACATTACTATGACAGAAGAAGCAATGCCCCTGGAATATTACTGCCGTATCTGTAGCTCTTAGTAAACAACTTCTAACTCAATCTCAACAGATATTTAACAAAGACTTTACAATCAAAATGAACAATAAGGCAAACAAACCAAAAAACCAGAAAAACAACCAAACCAAAACATAAAATAGCAAAAAACTCTAAACAAAACCAAACCAAACTAAACAAAAACCAACCCCCTCAAAAAACAATCTCATGGGCTTTTCTAATGCTGTATTTCTCTTCTAAATCTGTAATACTAAAGCCAGAATTTGAAGGAGCCACAATACTTAGCCTTCTTCTAACTGGAATGCTTGGTGCTTGCTGCTGTAGGCAACACATTTATCAGAAAAGAAGGAAAGAAATCTCAGTCCAGTATACTGTCTCCAGTAAAGCCCTGTATCAATGCTTGCTTACTAAAACTACTGTTCTGATTTGTACCTCATGACTTCTCCTAAATTAAACATTACACCAGTAGCATGAGAACTGTTCTTAGTAGCAGGCTCAGTGCCCAAGTCTGCCCTGCTTTCAGCCTCAAGGCTGTAAATTAAGAGCAAGCACAGGATTATTTTCAAATAGGTTGGGAAAATGCATGCCAGAGAAGAATATCTCAGAGGAGAAAAAAATTATTCAACTTACCAATGCTTCTGTTGTTTTCAACACTGTATTGTTCCAAAAATCCTCCTCACCAGTTGCTCACTGTGCACAGTTTAAGGCACTCTCAGTAATTCTGGGGATCTGTGCACATTTCTTCTTGTTTCCCACTGTCCTCTTCTTTACTAAGGCCTTGGAAGTTTCTTGTTTACAGTTCACAGAAAAACAGAGGACTACAGTAACACTTCTATGGAAGACTCAATCAAGATCTTCATAGAAAGAGAAAAATAGCATTTCCATATTTCTTGTTCTGAAGCATCAAGCAACAGTAGATTTGCTTTCTCAGCACTGCTTGCTATCCCTCTTGTAGCTATTTTCACTGAACTTCTTCAGCATCTGCACAATAACTCTGATTCTAATGTTACTTATGGCTGTATTATACTGGTTCATCTCCTGTAGATGAGAAAGCCCACTGTTTGTCTTTCCCAAGAGAACAAGGCTTTGACACAACCGTCTCTCAAATCTAAATAAATGTACATGGACTGGGAGAAGCTAAGACCTTTCCAACAAACTTTCCTGACAGCCTGATTCTAGAATGTGGAATCGTGTCTGGAAATCACTACTCTGGAGAGTTCTTCTGAGATGCTGCATCAACAGATAAGAGGAATGGTGATGTCACTGTACAACTCAAGTAGTGAAATGGTAACTTAAAGCCTGCGTACAAGGTACGGCTTTGCAAAAAGGAGTCTTGAACTCTGTTGGCCTACAACCAACATGTACATGGGTGCATGCAAACCTGAGAGAACAAAATCAAGATTTGCAAACAACATTCTGGTTTAAAATGGGCTAAAAACTCTGAGTAAAACTCAGATTTGCTTAGAAAACACCTAACATTCCACTCTCTACATGGAAAGATACATTCTAGCACCATCAGCTTTGAAAACTCTGCTAAACCCTAGCTTCCTTTTCCTACTGCTGGCTCTTGATAGAATGCAGTTGGCACAAAACCCTAACTTTGCTCTGTCAGAAATGTGAGCAAGCACTGTATAATCCAAACACTTTGATTCTGTACAGATAAAACCAACACACCCAAGGAACAGCACACTAACACTTTTTATTTCAGCAGCAGTTGTTTCTCTTCAGAGCACAACTGAGATCAACAATACAGGTCACATTAAAAAAAGGTTTTACAAGAACGTTTGATTTACCTCATTCAGGTTAACAGAGCAAGATTGACTCTAATGAAAGGGTCAGAGGCTTCCACAAACAAAGAACTGAAAACCATAAACAGGAATCTTAACATGTTGTTTCATGACCAATACTTTTGGAGAATGCCCTTCATGGGCAACATGACTCAAGCTAAAAACTGCTTTTCAATACCGTCATGTTAAGAGTTAGAGAGCACAATTACCTGTCTCAAACATTGTTAACGCCACAGAAAGGAGGAATTTGTGACAGGAAGGTGCTAATTCCAGGCCTAACAGAGGAAAGATCTGGTTAGCACATCCTGGCTAACACACTCCCACTGTGACAGACTGTGTGACAAGAAGGATTAGCTTATATGCATATCACTGGTCAAAAAAGTATCATCCCAACTCGTGGCACAGGCAGCATCTGTGGCCACCAGTGGCCACCAAAGCTCCCCCAAATACACCTCCATGGACACCCAGAACCAAGACTGTATAAAGGCAGTACTGCTGTCCAGGTGTTAGGACCTAGGGGGAGGTTAAAAAGCTTAGAAAGAATGATGTGCTACTGATAGTGGATACAAAGAATGCAGAATTTAGGGGCCATAAGAACATCTGGCAGAAGATAAGGAAGAAATTATTAAAACCATCTCAGCAATTCTGCCGAAATCAGTTCCAGCTGGGTAAAAGGTAATTCCACAGGGGTAGATCCGTGACCACCAACTCACCAACCTAAGAAACCCACCATCTCAAAAGAAGAGAAAGACTGAACACCAATGCAGACTAATCAGCATAAGATGCATTTAACCAACAGAAAACAGCATACTAATTAATAAGAGAACTATAGTACTTGTAGCCAATAAGCAATTCCTTTGTTTCTAAAATGTATAAATACTGAAAAGATTTGATTGTCAGCAGCAGACCTCATGGACCCAGCACCCCTTTCAACACAGAGCTTACTAACAGATGAACAAACCAGGACCCATACCCCACCACCAAGCCCAGGGTGAAGAAGACCCAATGACACTGCTGGATCCACAGGTGGTGATCAGCTTCTACTGGCACACTCTCTCTCTCCTTTTCCCTCTCTCCCTCTCCCTCTTCTTTCCCAATGCAGCCAACGTTACAAAATAAAGCCAGTACTGTTGAACCAGCATTTGGTCTTGTTGTCACCTTAATCTGGGTGGCAGGCATCTCTCACTAATCAGATCACACCGTCACTATTAGATAGAATGTAACAATTTTATCAGCTGTGTTAACACTTACCAAGTATAGGGTTATACAAGCTGGTCTCCTTACAGATGTTTGGGAAAATAGAAGGTAAGTAGTATTTCTTAAAATTTGAGAATAAAAATGAAAATCCCTTTTCCTGGTTTTCCTTGTTCTTCCATTCTAAACTCTTAACCTTAAAATAAGAATTTGGACAAAGTAAATATCTACAAGTAGAAGAAATAGGTAACTGATCAAATGTTCTCTTTATAAGTAATTTCTTTGAAACAAAATCATACATATTTAAACAAAGAGTTTTAGAAAGATGAAACAGAAACTAGCTGGGAAATGTCAATGAAACAAAGACTGTTCTCTTCCAAAATATTGTTTCAAAATGAACTTGAACACATAAAATGCTGAAACCAACAGAAATACATTTGCCTTTGCAGTCATCTTGCCAAATCAGGGGGTATGCCCAGATTGACTGTTTTTAATGAAACTGTTTTAATATTTCAAAATGTTTTATAAAAAAAGAATAATTACTCATGCTATTCCAAATATTTCTCCGACAACTTCTTTTAAGACATTTTCACTAACAAGTGTCCACATAGTCATGGTAATAGGTACTTGGATTCATTTGTGTAATTAGCAACATGAAATAAACATATTTTTCAACCACAAGGAGCAGAAGATACAACTTTGAAGTTGAGTTACACAATGTACTTTCATGGATTGTGAGTGCTACGTATGCCCCTTTATGAAATGTTTTCCTACATGGTAAGTAGTACCAGGCATGATAAGCTCTCCTCAATAAATACAACTTGCAGTTTCCATCTTTGTTCCTGAGAAGCCATCTGCCTGCAGAGCTAGGTAATCTGCCAAGTCTATAATAAATAATATAAAGGAAGACTCCTCTCTCTTTTTTTTTTTCCTTTCCCCTCTAATTCTTCTTACTCAAAGGTCACAGTTCTACTACGATCCATTTTCAGGGCAATGGGTGTGTAGAGTGGAATATATACGCTTATATTTCACCCCTCAACATAATTCAACGGATTAGCTGACACACATAATTTAGTGACACAAAGTCTTTTAACAGAACTTAATATCAAAGAACTTTGCAATTATCAGCGGCTTCTAAAGGGACTTGAGCGAATGACTTCAGCACTCACATAGCAAACAAGCTCTATGACACCTGTCTCAATGACCTATCTGAATTTAAATACATTACTACCAATTTATTACAGAAAAAGCAGTTGTATTCAAAAATATAAGGGCTATTTTCCCTCAAAGTAAATAGCCAGCATTAAGCTTACCCTACAGAACACAAGTATGAAGACCTCTATTCAAAGTGGGAGATGCTGGAAACAACAAAACAAGGCTGGAAATGATTCCAGCATGGCAAGTTCATAGAACTGTGATGGATAAAGGGAAGCCATGAAATGCTTAACATATATCATATTAGTACACTGTCCATCTTCTCTAGCAAAATCTGTGTAAGTGTGAAGAAAATTTATAGGTACCCAGCTGGGTTCTGCAGGACAAGTCTGACACAGAAGGCAGCACTCAGCAACACCTACCATGTCATGCAGCACATGACAGCACAGTAGGCTCAGAAGCAGCATGTGCTAATCGGCCAGCAAATCAATTACATAACATGTAACAGCTGAGCCACAGTTTTTGACAGAAGCTGTTGATATGCCCCATGCTGGCTGAGATCACGGAACTGTCAAACTTCAAACGGAAGAACATTGTGTGTAGTAGCACACCATGGACTAAATACTCATTCAACTCTTCATTTTCTGTACACAGTTGTTCCACTGGTTCAAGACAATAGGACAGGGAAGGGGAGATGAAAATGAGAAGGGAGCTGAAATCAGCATTGCTAGAAGTGACTAACAAGTCTTGTTTTGCGTCCACGCCACAATCTGATGGAAGATCCTGTGGTAACAGAAGTAGGAATCTTCACACAGAAGACAAGAGAACATTTTTCTAGAAGAATTTGCTTTTAACAAAAAAGGGAGTGGCAAGGAGGGATTCTTTAAAACGTTTTTATACGCATTTGCAGTGCCACAAGTAAAAAACTTACTGTAAAGGACAAAGAGGTGTTAATTGTTTCATACTTGTTTGCTTGAAAACTATAGAACATACCTGAATTACCATGTATTTCAAAAGTGCTTCTAAAAAATAGCTTGTTAAATCTTCTTGTCCTTTATCTCCTGATTGCGGAGGAACAAGTGGAGTGATTTCTTCTATAGTCACTTGAGCTATTTAAAGAAAAATAGAAGTACATCTAACGTTTAGACCATTTTTTCTCATGTGTGAACACCTATGAAGTTATGAAAGTAGAAATGCACTGCAGCAAGCAGAGACAGTTTAGAAGTAGAACAGTCCACCCATAGATTAATGAAAATCAGGAATTTTTAACTTATAAACCACCATGAAACTAATTGTAACACATATAAAAAGCACAGCAGACAATAAGTAGGTTTTCTCTATGCACTTTTGGAATCTACCTGCCAAACCCAAATTTTTTAAAATTTCTTTTGGAATTTATGCAAACAATACTGCAACACTTATGGTACACAAATGCCAAATCTTTATTTATATCATTCGCCATTTTCCCATTTAGCAGTTGATACATTTCCTTTAAGTTTTACTATCTTTATCCTTCTCTGCCTCAACAGTGAAGCTAGCTCAGAGTTGATTTTACTCCTGTTCCTGCAGTTAGATGTTCACATGTCAATCTTTGCACTGTGAATTTCACAAGATAACTCCAAAAAAGGGCTTAAGTAGGTAGCAAAATTTTACTTGCAGAGCTATCCTACCATGGAATTTGTCTGCTGTGTTTCAGCAAATTTAATTACTAGTTGTGGAGACACTGCTTTCCTCTACAAGCAATAAAATACTCAAATACTAAGAGAAGATGGAAAGAAGGTATAGTACAACATTCATGGGAAAAAGTGTTCAAGTTTTTATTCCAATTTATGTGAATGCAGTTTGCACTTACATTCAAAGACCCCATCCAATTGCAAATCATTAATAAATGAGCCTCAAATCACACTATCAAGAATAAATTGAGTTAGGAGGCACTTAATACTAGAGTGTACAAAGAAAAAACTGTCCTAAGAATCATCTCAAGAGAAAAATCATCCTCACTCTATTGATTAGGGCCAAGATAATGACCTTACCATTAAAAAAAAAACAACAAAACACCAAGAAGTATAAAAACCTCATATCAGAATGCTCAAGCCTTTTCCACTCATGCAAACCTTTAAGACCTCAAATTTTGCAATTTACAAGGTCTGATTCTTTTCAAAGATTCCAAGTTGCAAAAATACCACAGCTTTAATTGCTTGGTCATACACAGACACATTTGTCCTTATACACTGGCCTAACAATCACTCATTCTCTTGAAGGCCACACCAGAAACAGCTTTGCACAGCCTGCTTTGCAGTAGATGCAGGATCCTCTTGGAGTTCTTAAGAATTACACACAATCGGTCAGTTTATTTTTACTACTATGCATTAAGCTATGATAACCTACTTGGGGGAAAAATCCCAACAACCACAAAAAACAACTCATTCTGAAAAACAACAAAAAAGACAGAAATTGCTACAGAAAGAAGACCTGACAAACTGCTAAGAACATCATCTCAGCTCCATTATCTCCCTGGGTATGTATGTATGTATGTCAGTTACTTCAACTTGCCTTGTCTGTGACAAGATTTGAATTATGTTGAGAATTATTACCGAATTACTTACTTTCTTGGACATTAAGGGGAGGGTTAATGAGATTATCTAGCGTTCGGGGGCCATATTCAGACTGTGGTGATGAAAATCCAGGAATCAAACAAGAAAACATCCATAATTGTTCTTTACTACAGTTATTTTGAAGTGCTTGCAGCCACAAAAGAAAGAGACGCACACCCTCTCGACGTATCTTAAAGGAAAAAAACATGGAATAAGTTATCTTGTGCCAGAATAAGCAAAAGCATTTCCATTTGTCCTGGAAGGAGAAGGAGAACGATAAAAACAATGAGGACAGATAGTCTGACCCCCAGTAATCAGCAGAGCCAAACTAACACATCTGCTGCTCCTGATGAAATGCAAGGGCAAGCCTGGCACCTTCACTGCTGTTTGTCTCAAAGAATTTCTCACAGGGGTTTCTCTGAAAGAAGAGGAAGTAAACCAACATGTCTAATCACTTGCTTGACTACAGCACTGCAAGATGCCACATGAATTTTTCAGAAAATACAAAAACTAACATAAAATTTCTAAATATGTTCATTAATAATAACGGAGTGAGCGAGCTTTCTGTATCAGAAGGACCAATCCTACCTTCTTCCATTTCTCCTTCATAAAAGGTAATAGAGTCCTAGAGTACTCCTTTCCTGGCTCTCATACTGGAGAATTTCAGTACCAGAGAATTCTGCAGGTGGTTTACAGAAGAGTGGTAAAGCTGTTTTGTCCCAACCATTTAAATTACTCTACCCACCAGCAGGCCTCCCTGGTATAAATAATCTTCCACTTCCAAGATAGTCTGAGCCCCAAAATCAGCTTCCTTGCCCTAACAAAGAACAGTTAATGCTTACTACTTTATTAATGCAAAATCCTTTAAAATCCACTGGCTACGCTACATAAACACATTACTACCGTGAGTAGTTTTACTGAGATAAAGCTGATGATTTGGAGTCATTCTTTCACGACACACAAGTCATGATCTAGTTCTCATTCCTGGGTTTTTACTGTAAAAATTTGCCCTTATGTTCTTATTTGTACTTTTAAGTATTGTAGACAAAAGTGCATACAACTTTTTGCAATACCTTTAATGAATTTCCAGTGTGAAGAAGCTTCTTTAAAATCAACCCTAAAAAAAGGAGAAAAAATTTGTTTGCTTTTGTTCTTTCTTTATTAAGTAAAATGTCAGAGTTCTCGGTCAGACTTGATAGCCACTTTTAAACAAGTCCTTGGCAATCTCCAATTTAATCTTGGTGACCTTGATACCTTCAAGCAACTGACGCAATGCCAGAAGGAAAAAAATCAACTATCACCTTCCATAGCTTCCTCATAGAGTATCTTTCCCCAAGGACTTCTGAGATGTGTACATTAAAAGTAAATCATACTCAAGTCATCACAATGCATAAGATCAGCATTCCCTATTTACAAATACCTCATGTCAGTTTTGAAATGTATTACTAAGAGAAAGAAAACAATGAAAAATAATTAAAACTTCAAACTTTTCACCTGTCCTTGTTTTTTTCTCAGCCACTCTTCTATTTCTATATTCCCAGATTTAAATCTATATAGAAGAGTATCATTACATTGGTGAGGGGTTTTGTCTGTTTAATTTTCTTTTTTATTTCCCTTCACCTAGCTTGCAAAGTTCTCCAGACCATAACCCCTGTTAAGCCACTTGAAGTGTAAGAAAATGAGTGGCCTAGTAGCCACTAATTGGCAGCTACTAGAAAAAAAAGTAAAATGTAAGAGAGAGGGAGAGTGAGAGAAAATCAACTTACCAATACTATGAAATTGCCACCTCTGATGAATCCTTTCAGGAAGGAGTTGTAAAATTTTCTATAAAAATAACAAAACCCAAGAATGTATGTTGCTGATATCACCCCTGAAAGACCAAACAGCCCTTTCACAAAGGCCACAGATCAGAGGCTGAAGCATCAACTTAAATTCCCACAATGCTTTCCCCTGGAAGCATTATTGTCCTTTCAAGATGACCCCATTCCTAAAGCTAAGAAGCCCAAAGGCTCTGACAGACTGCCTGTAAGTCCTGCACTGGAGACTTCAGACGTTACTGCAGGTCATCTGGCTCCACTACTTCTCTATCTCTGACAGACACTGCTGCTTACAGCATAGGGAATGGAATGGGATGAGTGTCTGTCCAGCTAATGGAACGGGGATGAGTGTCTGTCTCAGCTGCTCTGGTTCACAACAGATTGCATTAAGTTATTCCACCTTTCTAATGGCTTCAGCTAGGATGTTCAGCTGTCAACTTGCCTCTGTGGCACAAGCAAACACTTGCTTCAGCCTTCTCAACCAAGAAGCAATGAGCTACAGCAAAACAGTGCAGACAGGACCGCTACAAATAGAATAACCATCTCCAGAAACAAGAAACAAAGCACAGTTAGTAATTCCAAATCTATCATGTAAGACTTGCAACATTTACACTAGAGGCATTTGCAACTTGTAAATAACCTGATTTTTCCTGGCTATGGCCCTCCAGCACACAGTTCAACTGCTTCCAAAGCACAGATCACCTAAAATTCCTTTATGCAGAAACTAGTGAACAAATGAACTAGTTCTCTTTCACATTCACCAACATACCTCATTAATAAATAAATAATAACTGAATTTGTCTTCAACCATGTGATAAGCATTGATCAGCTTTTAGTCTTCCATATTTTTAAGAAACACAATCCTTGTTCTATAATTAGAAGTCTCCATCAAAAAGGAAAGATGAAGACTTGACATTCTAAGCTATTTCTAAACTACAGGGTCTGCTTAGAAATGTTCTGATTTTATTAAATTATTTCATTAGTGTCTAATTCATCTTAATTAAGTCAAGATATACTTCTGGAAAGAATAATGTGAAGTGCAATTTTCAAATAATGAATATTTTTTAAAATAAGGGATATTTTTTTAAAAGGATTTGTGCAATGTAAAAATTTTCTGCAGTAACAATCTATTATGAGAAAAATCAGAGATAACATGCAGTCAAAAGCCCAAAAATACCATGACTAAACAGAGATCACCTTTCTACGAACTTCAGTGTGTATAACACATTATGGAGAAATACCACCACCAAAGAATAATCAACTATCTAGAGACACAGAAACATCTTTTTCCAGTTTAGACATCTTCTTGCAAAACTGCAAGTCAAATTTTTATTTTTCACACAAAGCACATAAATTCAGCTCTATGCAAAAGTAAGAAGGAATTCAATTAAATTCAAAGTGTATTTACAGATGACTGTAGAATAATAGGAGTCAAAGCAAAAAAACATTCAAAAGATCTTACCTCAAAAATAAAAAGAATAGAATCTAATTCTTCTCTCTGAGACTTGTGACCTAGTTGCAAAAATAAATAGTTAAAATACTTAAGTAGTTAAATATAAATATAAAATGCACTTTCCTTATCCAAACAAAGATCCTTAAATGTGTAAAATGAAAACCTGCATTTATACAACCATAACTTTGCACTGCTTCTGCAAATAAAATTACACTCCATGAACACAGTTTATAACAGCTACGATTTGCATAACTTCCTATTATGGCATCTACATCTGGGAGAGATTAAGTTACACATTACCTTGTTATAGAATAATTCTGCAGAATACAAAGTATAATCCCTTAAGAATCCTGACTTTGCAGAAGGGCAAACACAGTGATTGGAGAATAAACATTTTTTGCTCACCTCCACTGCACGCACATCTCATTGCTCTGCCTGTATTTGCAAAGTTAGTTCTTAGACATATTTCAGCATAGCTAATGTTGTCATTTGTGACCACACAGAGCTTTATTTATAGCACTTGTGTTATTTCATAACAAAGACACAAGCATCAAGACAAAAAGAGTCCTATCTGAAATCCTTACCTTTTTGTTTAAGGCCCACTTCAATAGTCACAAAGTTTTCAAAAAATACATAATATATATGTGAAAAATGTAGGTCAAAAAACTGTTTGAGATCAATTGATTCTGCATTCTCTGAAAAACAGAACAGAACATTGTTTATATTTCTTTCAAATATTTGAAGTCAACCGCTACATACCATTATCCAGCAGTAAGAACTGAAGATATTTAGAAGAAAAATTACTGTTTTGTAAATAAATAACAAAACAAATGAAGAAACTATTGAAGTTTTCATTCTTCACACTGAGCCTAATGAAATTCAGTATGGCATGCCATAAATGCCTAGTGAATTTTAATACAGGGAGCAGCATCTTCTTGCACACCCATTATTTGCCTGACTAATGTCAACAAATGCCAGTCATGAACCCTAATTCCATCAGGACTAGCACTGTACAGATGAATCTGGTTTCAACTGTTAATTTAATAGAAATAAAGCTAGTGACACTGCCCAAACTCTACAACAGAAAGACCATCACAACATCCAACTGTAATTACTAAGCACAACTAAGCTTACTAAAGAAAGTAGAAGGATGTTAAGGGAGGAACACATCTGCTCTGTAGATAAACAAGCTGGGAGGATGCAAAAAGCAGCACTGGATTCCCACTGTTGCCTCCTTATTCCCTCCAAGTTCCAAGAAGCTACTTTCTAGTCTGGCTCAGTCCCTCACACTCCTTCGATTGTGTGGTCTAGGGAAAGCAGAAGATGGGATCTCAGGGATACCCTGAGGCAGAAACTCACTCTAAGTATGGGGGAATGTGCTTTCTTGTGTACCCCAGGAAGGTTCCCAGACTCTCTTCCCACAGCTTTCTAGATGGTTTTCTGCAAATTCCCGATAAAGAAATATACAGTGATTTATCTAGATTAATTTTAAAGTGATCATTTTAAACAATCAAGCCTTAGTACACACTGTCTAGACACTCCCTGTCCTGTTTTTCAACCACATAAGACTTGAGAAACTAGGTGGACAAAACAATACCATGGAAGCACAGAGGAACAGGAAGACAGCATTTTAAATGGCAAAACTGCTCTTTCAGAATACTGATGTGAAACCAACAAAAGAAAAACATGAAGAAAGGTGAGGCAAACAAAACCTTTATAACTTTTCACCAGCTGTATTCACTGAAACAACCTTTTCCCCTGTAGATATATCTTCTAAAAAACTCCTTCTAATTCTGTATTAGACCACAGAGTTTTTAATCCTTTTTAGAATGACATCAATCTTGATCATCTCACATGACTGGATATACAAACAGTAGAGTATAAAGTCAGGAACAATGAACTGAAAGGATGGCCAAAAGTATGGTGTATTTTCACTTGCTTTCTTATATAGTTCTAAAGGACTATTAACTCAATCTTAACACAAATTTTGCTATAAGTTTCCAACACAGATTTAATTTTTGCTGTATCACAGCATTCTGGCAACGTCTTGCATAATGAGTGCAGTAGCGCCAAGGTGCTCTTGGAGCAGATAGTGCTATATCAGCAGCCAAGATCAACTCTTAAGCAAGGCAGCTCAGCTGGAATAAACAGTGGTCCAGAGAACCAAGCATGTTCCTGACCATCCACAGGCTTACCAAATCTCCAGGTTTGCAGAAACTGCCATACAACCTACAGATCAGTAGCTGAACTGCTACAGTTTAGACATGAAAATGTTAAAGGACAACAAAAACCAATTTCACTCCAAACAAGCTGAATGATTTTCAGCTCATCAGGGAAATGCACATGAGATGGAGCTATGACTAGAGCATAAGCACAACCATTACAACCACTTCCACCCATGGGCAGAGCCCTAAGGGAGTCCTAGGCTAGGGACAAGAAAATACTGGAAGAAAAATCAAGAGTTTGAGATGGAAGGATTAAAGAAAAAAAGAAGGCAAGGATTGAAACTATCAGGAGAAAGATGCATGACAGAAGGTATCTTGTAGTCCATATGTTTATAGGACTGTATAGGAATTACACGTAGAAAGCAGTGGAATGGTTCTCTTAATGCAAAGGTACAGAAAATACTAGTTCCAAATACTAAAGGGATAGGAAGCAGTTAAACATGGTCTCTTCCAATCAAAACACAAGAATGCTGCATTTTTGCAGGCATGTTAAATGTTTCGTTTCCTGAAATAGGCTCTCATTCTTTCCTCAGACATGGGTCAACTCTGAAGCAGACCAATAGAAAAAACCCCAAATGCCTAAACCAAATGTATTCTTTTAAACACTCAATCTTAACACAACAGTGAGCAATTTTTGGAGACGCTATTCCTAAATTCTTCAGGCAACAAACTGAAGGTTTGTCTACATAGCCAGCTGAACAGTGACTGCCACTTTACCATACAATTGCACATGTACAACTGGCACTGTAGTAAGACATTCTGCCTTTGGCTGGAGGGTGGGGTGGAATTTCAGAAGCTTGTCCTTTTTTACATTTTTTCTTCTTTTGTTATGTATTTACTTAAGAATAATGCGTCAATTACCTCAAAAAGCACTTGAAGGAACAGCGGTAGACATGTATTATTACCACTAACACTCAAATAACATTAAAAGCATACCTTCAAAATACAGTTACAGTTTGCAAGAGTAGGAGGAGAGTAAAAAATTCCTTGACTTTGCAGTTTCTATAGCCAGTGCATTTCACTTTGATTCCTAAGATCACACTTGACAGTAAAATCAAAATCAAAACTGGTTAACAACAACTGTATTCTGCAGTAAATACTGCTGCTTCAGACGGAAGAAATACAACATTTTATTTAATGGGAATTTTATTATTTTATTATGTGAAAATAATACTTTTTAAAAACCCACAAACTCTTTTTGTTAATGCTGAAAACCAGCTTTACTTCTCAGAGAGGGAAAACAGTTCATCTGACAGGCTTGCCACCTACAGGAAAAGAGAACATCTGCTCATCAAAGGACACCTGTAGTGATTCAGTAAGCTGATGGTGTAGAAATTTGGAAACTTGCATTGGTTGAGAAGTTTGAAATTCATTATGATTATCCTGACATGAACTATGGCAAAAAAGGAGAAGGGTGAAAAATAGCAGATACAGCATGGAGATAATAACGTAGACCTTAAGAGGGCTTGATCTGACCACCTATACACACCATTCCATTTCACAGCTACCTCTACATTGAAAACAATCCACACGACTAATGCATGGAGAATATTGCTCTTCCTGATTACTGTACCATTAAAACTTCCAGTTATATGTTGCTGTTATAGCTTTCTTCCTTAATTAAGGATTTAGCTTTTTTCCTAATGTCTCTAAAAATATTGTTTCCCTCTCCTTGCCGTCAGCTAAAGAAACAGCTCCTCAATTCTCATGTCATAATCATTTTCTCCAACATCAGCTCACTGTCTCTTCTCTATGCTCTCCCAAAGTAGCATGCATGTTGCATAGAGGTGAAAGTAATTTCCTCTACAAGCAGCATATCCTTTTCAGCTAGCCTTGAACTGGGAATTGGCAGGAAGTTGCTCCTCTGCCTTGGCTAGTTAAGTATTTTCTGTATTTTTAAAAAGAGAGACATAGCCTTTTTTTTTTTTAATACGAAATGGGATTAAACAGAAACAGGCTTTCCTCTACAACTTCCACTTCATTCCTATTTTTAAATTTTAAACAAAAGAAATTTGTATTCTTCTACCACAGATCATGTAACTAACACAAACTAACGTACTCCTTGTGTTCTTGCTTCTGTGACTGGGAGGAGGGGAGGACTCAGAAGTGGATCTGGCACCATATGAAGCAGTTGGAAAAGTTCCTCAGAATGTGAAAGGGAAAAATGGGATACTATTGTGTTCCAAAGGGACGTAAAAACTAAAGTTTCTACTGTACAATGCATAGGTTCAGTACTCTAAAATCCAGATTTGCAGCACTTTATGAAAGCTGTTTGCTAAGAAAATGCAGTTTTCTTCACACTTTACAACAGCAAGAAGCATTGATCTTTGCTGTTTTTTCCTTAATAATTTTCTGTAATTTAAAAACTGGTACAAATCTGATCTCCATACTGTGTTCAAGGGTGCTTTTTTTTGTTTAAAAAAAAAAAAGCCAAACTATGTTTTGGCTGAGTTTGTTTTAAGTTTGGTATTTTAACTGTTTACCTTTAAGTTCTGTCCTGCGCAGAAAAGTACTAGCTTACTTGCTTGATAATATTTTAATTTCACACAATATGGTGTCTCTTCATGTTTAAATGTAATTTTCTCCTAAAAACAAAACAAACCCCGCCAAAACAGATTTCAGACATATAATTAACTTTTCTGAAGAGAACTTTCATCAGTTCACACTGCACTGCAGAAATTTAAGAAAATAGTCTGAATCATTGCTGATCAAGTCATGGTTAATTTTATGTTATATTTTAAGCATTTTAGAATGTAATACTATGTTTATACACAAAATTGTCAGAGCACTTAGTATAATGAAAACATTATCTTGTCTTATTCCAAGACTTACTGGCTTTTAAGTCACTTTCCCTCGCCCTCACCAAAACCCAAACTGACAAATGCAGCAAACAATGACCTGGAAGATGGCCAGAATTCTGGATCTATTTCTGTAAAGCAGAGGCCTGCTATGGACTGACACGGTCAGTATCAATCCCTGTAACAAATTGGTGCCACTAGAAAGCAAAGGTTTCCATGTCCTCAATGGATAATCAAACTTATTAATTCTTAATTCTCCATGCTGAAAAATTTAAGGGTTTCTTTACAGCAAAACAGTAGAGAGAATTGGTTACATAGGGACTGTCTCAAATAGAAAAGCATGTAACTGAGAAAGGTTAAGCGGAAAACCTCGGGAACTAACTGGTAGCTCTCGCATAGTTAACAGACTGTCAAAGCGAAAGAGCCCTGATAACAGACCACAAATGCTAATCTATTAAACAAAGGCTTCACATTAGCCCCTACTGTTTCAGACTTAACCAACAGCTATTTAGCAAAACCATTCTTTTTTAAAAAAAGGTAATTTTGTCAAAGATAATATTCTTGAAGGTTTTGGTACTGAAAAAGGAATACAACTTAAAGAAATCTTCTAACGGACTTCTATTTTGCATCAGACAAGTCTAAACAACTGATCACAATCTTTCAGATACAAACGAAAAAAATTCACAAACGAATAAGTAGGTTAACAGAACCAAAGAACATCATCTGCTACAGACTGGTACAACACCAGGAAAAACACCAGTTAGCAGAAGCAGCTGCCAGCTTTCCAAGCTATTTCTCTAATGGTGCTTACAAACTCTGAGAGTTACACTGCTAAACTCATAAGAAATACTTCCACAACAATTCACGCATGTTCCAGAACTTAAGCTTTTATTTAAGCAACTTCAAACACTTCCATAGTGATGTACTTACTTTCATTCCAAACTGGAAAAGCTAAACCCACACAGACTTTTCCTTTGTAACCAAGTGGTCAGAGCCTCCCTTTTGTCTACCCTGGGGCTTTGATCTGGCTCCAGCCCTCAGCCCTGGACACTGCTGAACTCTGCAAGTCGAGTGTAACATTAGCCAAAATACTAAAGCAGAGTAAATTTTCCTCCTCTGCTCCCGACCAAAACATAACTCGTTCAGGGTTAAGTCAAGAGTGACAGAACATGAAGCCCAGTTTCTAACACAGCATGCAATCCACATCCAGATCCCTGACTTGTATGAGCACTGACATGTCCTCTGCAGTTAAAACTAACCAGGAAAGAAAAAAAAAAATCTACAACTCTTGCCAAAAATAATAAGTCTTTGCACATCCACCGAAACTCCAGGCAGCTACTTTTGTAGTAGCTTCTCATTTGCTGTCACTTTAACAACGATAAAACATTTTTCATTTACGACTGATGTTGATGACGTGCAACACCAATGAATGCCATCCAGCTGAAGCATTAGGGCCGACTGCCAGCGAAATACATTTCTTAAATTAAAATCCCTTTAAACGAATGCAATCTCTGTTTAAGTATATTGTTTAATATTAAGCAATATATCAGAATAGATGTCCAATGCAGTCCATTTCATTTTGTCCCATGTAATTTGACTTTTTCTTTTCAAAGACTATATACATGAGATTTCCAGCAATAATCAACCACCAAGAATAACAAAACAAAATAATAAAATAAACACCCTGCACTTTAGATACCGTTTTCTTGCATTTTACAAGTATTCTCTCCATTGTTCCAGAGATAAAAGCAGTACAGTTTTAGATGTCAGATGCAAATAAAATCATTTATGAGAAATATATTTCCTTTTTTCTTTACTCTGTATTAACAGATTATAGGCCTGTAACTTCTACTCTACAAAAATGTGAAAAAGGAGGAGGAAAAACACCCAACCCAACAAGCAAACAAGTATCTTAAGAATTCAGCCCTATAAGAAATTTTTTAACCAAGTAGATTAATTTGATTTACTTGCACGTAGTAGGATTTCACATAAATTATTAAATATTTAGAGATTTTAGCTTTTAAAAAAATACATATATTTCCAAATTCTGACAAACTTCAAATTCAACAGGTAGCATCAACACATTTAATATCAAAATGAAAAGTCAATATTTTTAAACTATGACCTTATGAAGGGTAACATAGTTGTCTTAATTATGTATAGAATGCTCAAAGCACTGTTTTAGCAAAAGGACATATAAATTAAGACGTGATGCTTGAAAGATTACTAGAACAAACTTTTATAAATTATCATTTTAAAATCATAGAATTTTGGTTTGATGTTGAAGTGTGATTAAGTAGTGCAACACTTTAAGACTAATGCCATATTATTTCTGCTGTAATGATCTTAAAAATTGTAATTAGCTGCTAATTGACTGGGGACTGCTAAAATATATATATAGATATATATATAGAGAGAGAGATATTTTTTCTGGAAAATCATTGTACAGGCAATACCAAACTCTGTAATGTACATGATGTGCCTCCCTTCCATCAGCCAGAGAAGCCTGAGTGATCACACCTGCACGACTGCAGCTGGCAGCCTTCCTCCCAGCAAGGCCCCGCTGCTGCCACACAGAGCCCAAGGGAATCCGGTACGGCATTCCCGCTCAAGGTTCGGATGCTCCAACTACCGCAGTCACACACAGTAAACACAACTTTTGTCACAACATTTCCAGAATACAGGAAGACAAGACAGCAGAGCAGTTTGCTAAAAAATCGCCCATTGACCAAATCAGCACCAGGGAACTGTATGAGACTCTCAGGCACTTCCCAGAACTGAGAAGAAAAAAACAAATGGAGCAGGGTGTGGTAAACACTTCCCTACAGGAAGAAAGGAATACATCTCAAAAGAATAAAATCTATGAAACCAGATAATTACGGTTGTTTCAGGAAATATACTGCAGCAACATAACGATGAAAAGCAGATTACCTTTGCTCACATACTGCTAAGTCCCAAGACACGAAACTTCAATCTTTCCAATTTTTCTCAGCATTTCTTAGCAAGAATAATATTTCTTACTACTTAGAGGTCTCCTAAGACCTTTAGCTTCTACTAAAAAACTTATACCTGTGACATGCATAAACGTGTCATATATTATATTTACTTTAACAAATAATTTAATCAATTCTGAATTAGCCACCTGAATTTCACAGAATTTTCTCTGGTTTCCAAATTACAAAAAAGGCTGAATGGAGCCAATCTGAAACAGATCAGAAAACTAGAGACTGACACTGGACTGAAGTGGCAAAGAGCAGTTATCTACTAAAGAGTTTTAGAAAAAAAAATAAAACAAAACACAAACAAAAAAAACCAACCAACCAACCAACCAAACCCAAACCACAAGAAATGCATTTTCCCCCAGCATGCCGATAACTGATCACTAATCTAGCATTCAAGAGCTTCCCAAGACAAAAATCATTTATCATAACTTCAAATTAATAGATGTTATTTCCTAGTCCTTTTCATATATGTTTACGTATTTTTCACCCTCTGTCCCTCCACAAAGAAATTTTAAAGTTTTCAGTGTCTTTTTACATTAAATTTTACTCTCATCTGAGTCATTCCCATACCTAAATCTTCTGTACACTGACTGTAGCAATGAGACTCCTAAAGCTGCAATATTATTTGATATAATGGTACGTCACTGCTTTACAAAGGACACAAAATTTTCTACATATTCTTCTGCAGACTAATTTCCATTTTTTACTAAATTTAATCTGAATTGTCATGAATGACAGGATACTTTCCTAAAAGAATACAAATCACTGCATTCTAAGCTATCTTGTAAAAGACATTTTAAAAAATTCCATCTAATGTACACTACTCCAAATTTGTTAAAAATAAAAGTCACAGGCCTTTGTGCTATCCATCCACTTAGCTTCATATTAGGTGCTTTGATATTGTTCAGTCTCTTCTGATCCTTACTAAAAGTGGCATTATACTAATTTAAATATTTTTAGACTATATGGTACCTAACTTACACCAGTGCCTTGGAGGATGCAACTCTCAGTCTTTTACCATAATTTAATTTTTTAGATTTCTCTTTGACTAATAGACTGCCAGCAGTCTATAATTTATAAGCAGTCATCCCTATTCATGACTATTCCATTATTTTGGCTTACTGGAGAATTGCTGTTTTGGATGCCTTGGTAAAATAGCAGAAAAATGAACTAATACTCTGTCTCCTCTCCTCAAGTCTTAACCATGAAACCAAGGCCATACCTGTTTATTGTTGCTGACTAAAGACTAAAATGTACAGCAAAAAAAAAAAAAAAAAGAACTCTGGTCCAATATGCCTTGCAGGCCTACTGGAAGTATTTTAAATTAAAGAACAAGAGAAAATTCCCTCCTTCCCCTGGATGTTAAACTGCAGAAAATTCTCTTCCGGAACTTTTCCGGAATTTTAATAAATTAATTTAATAAATAAATAATAAATAATTTTTCCTTCAGGAAGATGCTGAACAGAGCTGACATGAGATTTCCTGTCCTCTCCCCTCAGAGAGTCTGTTGCAATAGCTAACACAGCTCCCCTGAACACAAGGGAAATACAGTAATTATTATTCTGGGGGAATTGTCACTTATGTGCAGTACTTCACTGCTTAAGCTGTGGGATGGTACCTATATGAGAAGCCACCTCAGGAAGCAGTCTGTTTTATGTGGGCACCTTAATTTTTTTAATCTGGTTCTGAAGATTAGTCAAAGAAAAAACTGCAGGAGAAAGGGCATAGAGCTTATGTTTTGGAAGCCACTTGAGACAGCAGAGAAAGGATTAAGGCAAGGAGTGATCACACCAGAAGAAAGACTTCAAATAATCTGCTGTATACTTCCCATGGTCTACAGTGGGAATATGTATGGAAATACCTTACTCTTCTGCCCTAAAAGAGACCTTGTTTTTGTACCTTGTGCACCTGAGAATATTTGCGTAATGACAAAATCTTGTGGATGTATCCAAAACAGGCAAGCTAAAGAGTACTGTTATACCTTTCCCTAATTACAGTCACTCACACACTGTGTTCTGCCAAACTTGGAGTAAGGATGTGTGGGAGCTGTACTTCAACAGCTGAGATATACACATGGGGAGGGGGGGCCATCATATGAAAACATCCCCAGCAAATTCAGTCTGTCCTACAGACAGTAAACAGAAACCTTAGATTAGATAAGAATGTCTCCTTGACATAGCTTACGGCTTGCAATTTACAGAAGTCATCCAATTATTAGGAAAGCTGAAGAAAAAAAAAGTTGGAAACAAATTGCAAGCAACATAAATACAAAACCTTCAACAGATCAAATCAAAATCATACAGAGTGTTTTGCAGACTAAAGCAAAACTAGATATATTCAATATACTTTAGCCAGGAAAGCTGAATTCAGAGAGGTACTTGGTTTCTTCAGAATGTTTTTTCCTCTTAAGTTTCAACTGAGGAAGTAGCTAAAAACCAATACAGAGCAAGCCACAGCTGGCTCAGTACAGCTAGTTAGGAAGAGTGGTACATTCTGAGTGAGGCAAAGGGATGCATCTGACTACTGAAATCTCTTACACAGCTACACAACTAGTCTCCATTTCAAGTCTAGATAATTACTATGTTGCAGAAAATAACTCATGAAGCAGCAGATGGTGCAACATAGGAACACCTGTTCCTTTAAACACCAATACAAAACAAGGGAGCAATAGCCGTTTTCCTTTGAAAGGAAAGAATCCAGCTTTGGAGGACAAGATACATAAATACCAGCAGACTGTAGGCAGAAGCCAAAATAATCCATTCAGCAGTCTGTGCTAAACACGGAATGCAGTTGCCCTTGACCCAGCCCTGTTCACGTGTTGATAAACTGTCAGAAGCAACACACGCATTTACAGGACTGAAGCGCCCAAAAGACACTCCAGAGCAAGCTTCTTTTTTCAAGGACAGGTTGATGACAGTGACTTAGATTTTTACAAACACACGCAACTAACAGATATCTCGGAATGGTTAACTCTAGGTTTGTTTTCGTTTCCCCCTGTTTTTTTTCATTAGGCAATTATGCAGTATAATCACAATTTCTAATTCATTGGTCAGGTTAAATGGCAGTTCACATGGAACTGCGGCAGCCCTTCAGGGCTTGTGTGTCCTCCTTTACCAACTGGCAAACCAGAAGTGTTTTGAATCTGGCTGTATAGAAGTTAATTCACATCTACGCTAGTGAGCACTTACTACTGTAGCTCTTACCTTGAAAACATATACAAATATAAATTGTTACTGTAAGAACGTAAGGGAAATGGATGCAGGAGTTACAGGCACCATTTGCGCTCGCCAGCCACTTTTATTCACGCGCAGCAACTTAGCAGTTTGTATATTCTGGAAAATAATTCACATGGGAAGAGCACCACTTTTTCGACTCCTTCCATAGCTACCAAAGCAATTCCACCTTCAGGCGGAAACGTCCGTGTCTCAGTACAAAAGCACCGAGCGTAGCATCCCGCGCCGCGCCCGCAGGGTCCCGCGGCCCCCGGCACATTGCTGCAGTCTCTCCCCGCCATGCCGGGCGGCTTCTCTCGCCGGGGCTGAGCCCCGAGCTCGCCGCCCGTCCCAGCGCCCAGCCGGTCTCTCCAAATTCCCGGTCCTTCTCACGCCGGGACCCGCGGCCCCCACTGACCCACTCCCTTCCCCCCTCCCGGCCGCCTCACCTATAAGGACGCGGAGGTGCTTGAGTCGGGTGAGTGGGTCCTTGCGGGTGTCCAGCACCTTCTGCGTGGATTTCCGCACGTCCCCGTGCGGTTTCTTGGAAAACATCCCGCCGGGCCCGGCCCCGGCGCCGAGCTCCAGAGGCGGACAGCGGCCTCCGGATCTGCCCGCTCTGGGGCCCCTACATAGCCAGAGGCGGCAGCACCGCCTCCTCCTCCTCCTCCTCCTCCTCCTCCTGACTCCGACTGCGATACGGCGAGGGCGGCGGGGCACGGCGCGGAGCCAACTCCCCGCGGGCTGGGGGGCCGGGCTGGGCCTGGACTCCCCCTTCTTCCTCCCTCGCCTTCCTCCCGCTGCTTCACGACAGCCGTCAGGTACGACCCCAGGCGTCCCCATGGCAACCGCGTCGAGACGTCACGGCGGCGCTGCCCCGCGCAGCTCCGAGGCGCGGCGGGCGGGGCCGCGCCGCCCGCGCTTCCCCCGAGCCCTGGCCGAGGATGGAGAGCGGGCCCCGGAGCCGGACATTCAGGGGCTCGCTGCAGGAGCCTCTGCGCAGCTCGGCAACAGTAACTGGTGCAGGAAACTGTACTTCTGCTGTTTGTAAGTGAAATGTAAAGTTATCCCATTACACAGCTACTCCAGTTATACAGAGACACTGCAGTGTAAGGGGGCAATCCTCTGAGCAATTAGGAATAAAATCCAGGTGGGCACCGTATTCACCACGGCAGCGACTCCAAACCTTTTACTCAAGCCTCAGTTGTGCAACCAGCAACGATGTGTCTCATAGTTCCTATTTCCACACTGATCCTCAAAGTGCTGCAACTCCCCACGCCGAGCTCCTGCCCAAAGTTGCTTCTCCCTGATTTCACTGCCTCCGCCTTCAGCTGCAGTGCTGGCATCGAGGCTGAACCATCAGGCACGTCTGGGTCCAACACGAAGGTCTGAGGCATCCTCATTCTTCTGTGCTCTGTTAGGATGGTCATGGCTATTCTTCTTCTCCCACAGCAAAGGCAAATGAGCTCAAGAGAGCACATTTGTCTCAGTCCCATGCACAACCTCACAGCCAGGCCAACAACAGCCAGGGAAATGAATGAGGTGCTGTGTCAACTTTTGCTGAGGATTGAATTACTAACATTGAAAAAGTTCCAAGTTTCTCCTAAAAGTTTGTTTGCATTCATGGGATAGAGAATTTTTGGACTTTCCAAAAGACATCTGCTGTAGTATCATTTAAGACTCCAGTATCTCTTTGCTTGGACATTTTTAAACAGTCACTGGTGCTCTGTTTTGTATTGAGGATATATATCCACTTCTGTGAGCTAAGAGTCTGATTCAAACAGCTGGAGTTTTTAATATGGGAAATATTTAATTATTTGAGACGTTTTAAAATTCCAAGAATTGTCAACATTTACAGACCTGTCACATAAATATCATAATCCAAGTGTTTAAAATAATGACAGATAACAGTTAATGGTAGAAACACAAGGGCAGTGGGAACATAGTCAGCGTGGCATCAGTGAGGGACTCAGTGTTGTCTGCCTGCTTGTGTGGTCTGCCCCAATGCAGTTAATATTCTACCATCTCTGAAAGTGAGATCTGAAGATTAGCAATGTTAGGTAATAGCTAGTATTACAATTATTTAATTTACTATAACACAATACATTTTAGCTCTCTAAGATCTGACGATACATTGTTTTATGTGCTTTGTTTTCTAAATTTCATTAATTCTAAACACAATTCTGCATACTGAAAAACTTCGAAACATCTTTTCTTTGGAGAATTTGCTTGCTTTCCGTTAATTTTTAGACCTTTAACTCAAGATGAGATTAAAAGTAATAGAGTAAGACATCACTAAAATATTAAATGACAGGAGGGAGTGGTGTTAACCAAGATAATAATGGCTTCTATAGATAACCTCCTTGTGCAGGCAGACCAGGCAGGAAAGGCATGTTCTGTGCACAAGAAAACGCATGGTCTTGCAAAGGCTTGACTTTGAAGCATGTGACTTCGGTTCCTTTGAATATGCATGAATGTTGGAAAAGAGTAGGATTAGTTAGGCAGAGGTTAGGTTCTGCTGCATTCCAGGCTGCTATTACTGTGCCCAATTCTTTGCATTTCCACTTTAAAGAAAGAACTTTTAAAGTATTTCTATCCAGATGCAAGGGGACTGTCATAACTAAGTTTAACTGAACTTTTAGAGGAGTACTGTAGACAAATGCTGCAGAACTTTATTCCTTCCTTCTATTAACTGTCATCAAGCCTGACAGAGTTCAGAAAGCATTGGGATAATACTCTCAGGCACATGGTGTGCCTCTTGGGGATGGTCCTGAGCAGGACCAGGACTTGGACTCGATGATCCTGATGGGTCCCTTCCAACTTAGCAGATTCTGTGATCTCTCCAGGGCCCCATAGGACACTTAAAGTAGTATGGGGCAATTGGATCACATTCATACTATCAAAAAATTTCTCTCAGTTTATCTAGGATTTATGATTTCCTAAGATTTCAGCTGTTGTCAAATACTTCAGAAAACATATACGTATTTTTTAATATATCCTAAAGAGTACAAACCCTTCTGCTGTGGCCTAATTCAACAGTTCAGCATTCTGAAGGGATAGATTATGTTTTGAATTCTTGGATACATCTACGGATATCTAAGTTTCTGGAATTCATGCCTTACTAATATTTATACCACATAAGGGTACATGATTAAAAGTGAGTTAAAATTACTCAGATTTTCAGTATGTATTTCCCATCTTTCAGGTAGCTAGTATAGATCTTAAACCTGACCCCTTTGAGGTGCATGCACTGAAGAGCTATTTGCCCACATGGTCCTTCAAGAGAAAAGAAATTTAAAAGAATTTTAAAAAATTCTTTAAATGTCACTGCTTCTTATCTTTTCATATTTAGCTTCACAGTGTCCTTCCTATGAGGGTTGTTGAGAAAGAAGGCTGTCTAAACTGTGCTGTGGCCATTGGAGTGGTGTGCTGTGAACCTCTGAGTATATGGCTTTGCCTGTGCAGCAGTATTCCTATTCATCTTGAGTAACAAAATTTTACTTATTAGGCAAATATTTACTTTATGAAAAAGGCCCCCAAAACTAGATATTTAAGTTTGAGTAATCAAAACCACAGTTCTGTATAACTGAATACTCTAGTGTAACATTGATACTAGAATGTTTGCTACTTTCACCTAAGCAGTCAAATATCAGGATCCTCTAATATATTTCTAGTACAATAATAATAATGGAACAGCCCACTGTCCCTTCAACAAAATTCTCTTCCTATGAAGATGATGATTTCCATGATTTCCCATTGCATTTGCACACCTCTGTGTCTCAGATGAAATCTGGAATTTATATACTTCTGTGTTTAAGGGAGGGAGCTTTTAATGAGCTTATAGTCTGCTTTTATTTCTTTAGCAGTGTATCAGCATTAATACCTCTGTGTGATACAAAGACAGAACACTGCAGTCTTTCCACTCACCAAAGATCACAAGTTTGAATAAATTTTTCCAAGAAGTACAGAACTCATGAAGCCATATTTCCTCCAAATTTGTATTCCAGCCACTGAAAGCCATGAGCCACCTCCCTTCACAACCATAAGCCTTGCTTTGTTTAGTCCTGCCCTACCTGTTCGGGATGGGCAAGAGGCTGGACTTCAGTTAAGTCTTAACTACATGTGTACAGGTTGGCAAGCTGCTGTCCCTTGGACAAAAGCTAAGTGAACACATATCCCTCTCTGGGACATTACTAGGTTTTATTTGTTCCAAATGCTGTTTCACAAAACATGCAGAAATTTGCTATCTTTAATACTCATGCTCTTATGTAATATAAGATCAAAATCAGAAAATGGCTTCAAAAGTAGCAGGAAGAGTGCAATTGAAAAAAAAACAACAACCAACAAACCCCAAACCAACCAACCAAACCACCAAAACAACCAATCAATCATTACCTAAGCTTTGTCTCCTTAGCATGCTAGGACTCTGTCAGCCATGCTCAAAGAACAGAAGGGGTAAAGGACCTGTCATGACGAGAAACTTTCATACATGTGGAAGTTATTTAAAACTGCTGTAATCATTACTAATTCCTGGCTAGCAGTGCCAGAGAGTTTAGCCTTTTGCTATGCAAAGTCACCTCCAACTCAAAATGTTTGAGTTCTAATGTAAGCACTAGCACCCATATCTGATAGGAAAGAGCTTTTGAAATGTGAATACGCTGATACACTGGAAGTTGCGACAACTTTTCTTTTAACCAAAAGTACTCAACCACTCAACCACTGATATGTTTTATTTTTCTTTCCCAACTTATGAAATAGTTTTGCAATATTGACAAAGGCAGAAAAGAAACCCTGCATGCCTGCCAGCCTTTAGGGGGGAAACAATTTTGTAAAGATTATTTCCTTTCTATCAAAGGAAATATTTTGCCCCAATCTCTCCTGTTATGTCACCCACAGGAATAAAGTGGGTATTTTAGAAATAAGTCATATCTCTTTGTGTTTATTTTGATTAGTACAACTTTACATCTTTTGCAGCATATATTAGTCTTTTGATGAGGAATGAACATCATACAATAGTCTTCAAACAGCTCATAACAGGCACTCCATGACTGCTACTTTAAATTGCTGCTGATCTTGACCTGCATGCAAAATAGTCTTTTCAGAGTTCTTATGACCTACCTCCTAATATTGCACTTTCAAACTGAGGGTGAAGAATTAGATTTAATAAAGTATTCAGTGTATCATTGTCACAGCACAAGCTGGCTTGTAGCTGGGCAGTTAATTTGGCCATAAATAAGAGATTCTGTTCAAGTAGCCTGGTTTGATAAACAGGCCCCTAGGTGAACAATAACAGGATAGATTCAAACCCAGACAGGGATTTCACCCAATGATTTCCATCCGAAGATGCAGATGCCATTGGTCAGAGAGCTGAGCAATCCAAATTCCCAACCAATCATATGGGTTTGCCGGAACTCCAAACTCAATATTTAAGGAGAATTCACAAGAATAAAAAGGCTTTTGTCACAGGGATCATAGAGTGCTGTATCTTTGTCTCAGACCTGGCAGCAGCCAACGTTACATATAATTTTTAGTGACAGAAAGTGAAATAGTTCGGTTTGCTAGAGTCCAAACACCCCAATCCAAACACACGCACACCCAAACACCCACTTCTTTCTCTTGCGTTCTGTCCCCTTTGGAGGACCTCACCCCCAACAACCAGACCTGTGATGACCAGTCCCAGACATGCTACATCTTTGAAATGGGAGACACTCCTAAAGGGAAGGTATTTCCAACTCATTAAGATATAGTGCACTATATTGCACACATGGTAAAAGCTCTTTCATCCCTGCTTCTCCTTCAAGGTTTCATCTGTATCTGTGTCCTAATGACTCACATTATATATATATTTCTGTCTGGTTTCTCCCTTTACAATCTTCCTCCTGTCAGAAATACTCAGTTACTATGCAACTACTCAATACAACAAAAGCTGGCAATCAGGTTTATAATCAGAGAGTTAGTAACTGCTTTTCAGAATCTAAAGTGATAAATGTTTCCACTCACTGCCTCCATTCAATGAATTAGGTAAAAAATTACAGCTTTCCTTCCCAGCTTTTTCTTAAGGTGTCCCAAACTGGGAAAGAAAATATCACCATCTGTCCTAGCCAGCATTTTATTTACAATGACTGTTATTGCATCCAAATTTTTTCAATACTAGTTTTCAACAGAATTTCCAGTTTTGAATTTTTACGTGGTTGCCAACTGTCCCTGTTAATGGTCTCTTTTTAATGGTTGGAAAATACCACAAAAAAACTCTCAGCTGTTAGTCCCCACCTCCCTCTCCTCCGCAGAGCCGAGCAGATGAGGATGATGACAATCACCTTCTGAATAGTTATTTTACTCTAATGAAGGGCATAAGTCATGATCCAGAAAAAAAAAGCAATCACACATTTGTAGGGACTTAACCCTGGCATTCACTTATATTGATGAAATGGTCAGAGACTGGTCCTCTCATGGTTGACTGGATTCATAGATGTATGTATATGCACTAAACAAAAATCTTTGCAAGTCCTCTAACAGGCCAGATAGAATTTCTGCTTTCCCCACTCCTATCATTTGCCTCTAGAGAGCTGATTAAGATAGGTGTTGCCAATTTTTATGTTAAGGGCTTATAGGTGATCTGAAAAATTAGCTTTATAGTCTGGAAATAAACTATAAGCTGCCATTAGCCCTGTGCCCATATGTAGTGTCCAGAAGTGCCCTTTGCCCTTACATTTTCCAGAACTCCATTTGGACAATCAAGTCAACTTCAACCAGTACCTTTTTTTTCTCCACATAATGTTTATATTGCTTTAGCTGGGTAATCTCCCCCTCTCCTGGCTATAAACAGAATAGAAGCATGTAGAATTGTATGTTATTAAATTAGTTTCTGGCTTAACTCCTCATCATGGTTGCTGATTTCCATCAGGGCATGGGAACTTTGATTTCCTTCTGCGGTTTATTTTTAGCTCCTTTAGACCTAGTTCCAACTGTTTGAATAGGAAAATACAATCAAACCAAAGGTTTCCTGTTTTCCTGACATTCATTTTGCTGCAACTATTTGTAGTTTGTTTTTTTTTCCTAGTCAAGAACCTTTGATTTCTAGTCTTCTTATCTTGCTAGTCCAAGGGAAAGGGAATGAAATCTTTCAGGAAAAGGAATGAAATCTTGCGATTTCAATGAGGATTATTTGGGCAAGCTTCGGTCCATTTCCCTGCATTTGTCATCGCATTCACTTTTAGTGTTTTCACTCGGTTTTGGAATTTCCTTTTTTTTTTTTTTTAAGTCTTTCATTTCCTTAGCGTCTTCTCCTCACTCCTTTTTTACCTTTCTTCCCCGATGTCAGGATTTTAATTGGATTAAATTTGCCTCATTTTGGTCCATTTGGTTGTTGTCAGTCCATTTCCAAATTTTCTGGTTTTTTTACATTGCATTTTAATTTTTCCTTTCAGGAAAGGGAGTGGAATCTTGAAGTCAGAAGACAAAGTCTCACAAACGCTCTGGAAAGGAAATATGATACATTAAAATGCAATGGAAAAAAAACAAAAAACAGACCAAGATGAAATGCAGGGCAGCGAAAAGGACCAAAACTTGCCAAAATTACTCCAAATAAAATGTTGAAATCAAGGAAGAAAGGTAAAAAAAGAGTGTAGAGAAGATGCTGAGGAAATGAAATGCTAAAAAATAAAAGGGAAAATCCAAAACCGAGTGAAAACACTAAAAGTGAATGGGATGATAAGAAGTGCAGGGAAATGCACCGAAGCTTGCCCAAATAATCCTCGTTGAAATCGCAGTATTTCATTCCTTCTCCTGAAAGGAAGAAAGCAAGTGGACAGTTCAGACAGATTTTTCCAGAAAGTGTCACTTCTGTTCAGTACATCTTATGTAGCACAATTAACAGCAATCAGTGAATGAACAGAAAAGTACTGATACTCAAATCGAAAAAAAATGATCCCAACCCTGCACAGATTGCAGTATTATCTCTTTAGTCCCTTCTCTTATCTACTCTCAGTGGACAGATGTCAGTTTTAGTTAAGTCTGATTTAATTTAAAGCGTATCACACTGGGTACAGGACAGCATGTGACACTGGAGAAGAAGCAAGTTCTGCTGGGGAGGCCACTTCACAGAATCATAAAACTGTTTGAGTTGGAAGGGACTTTAAAGATCATCTTGTTCTAAATCCCCTGCCATGGGCAGGGACACCTTCCAGTAGTCCAGGCTGCTGATAGCCCTGTCTAACCTGGGCTTGAACACTTCCAGATATGAGGTATCCACAGCTTCTGTGGGCAACCAGTTCCAGTTCCTCACCACCCTCCCAGTAAAGAATTTCCCCTTAAAAACCGGAAGGACCTCTCCCCTCAGAGATGCGAGCCATAAAGGACGCCTTGCCAGCATGGAAATGTCCTCGGCAGGAGCTCAGCGGGTGGTGGGGGTACACGTCAGGCCCCACCTCGTCCCTCCGCTACTCCGGCAGGGAAGGGCCACGATCGAACCCCCCCGCCGCATAGGGCCACAGCCTCGCTCGGCCTCCTGCGGGAGACACGGACAGGTACAAAGCGCTCCGAACTGTGCCGGGCCGCGATGAAGCCTCTCTCGGCGCCGAGTAGTCCTGTGAGTGTCCCAGAACGGGAGAGGGGCACGAAAAGCAGCCGCTACTGCCGCCGCTACTCACCCCGCCCCTCACAGCGCCCCCCGGCCCCCTCCTCTCAGGCGGACCACAATTCCCAGGGCGCCGCGCGCGTGGTGACGCCAGACGGCGGCGGGACTAGGCCAATGGGCGGGCGCGCAGGCACCGGGCGGGGCGGAGCGGCCGGTGGCAGCGGCGGAGCAGCGGCGGGAAGGGCGGGCTCGGGACTCCACAGCGGCGGCGGGGACGATGCCGGTCCATTCCCGAGAAAAGAAAGAGAATAATCACGATGAGATGGAGGTGGACTACGGAGAAAACGAGGGCAGCAGCTCTGAGGAGGAGGAGACCGAGAGCTCGTCCGTTTCCGAGGAGGGGGACAGCTCAGGTACCGCAGCCGCCCGGAAGGCAGCGCCGCTGTAGAGGGCGCCGCGGCGGCTCTCTCAGCGCTCGGTGCTGCCCCGGGGACACACCGGTTCCGCCCCGGCTCTGGTGGCTGTCGGTGTCACCCCTTCCCTTCCCCCCGTGACCCCGCCCCGGCCCAGCCTCTGCTTCGGCTCAGCGGCTCGTTTGCGGGCCGCCGGCCAGGGCGCGGGAACGGGGCGGGGCGCATGGGCTGGGAGCCCCGCTGAGCCCCGAGCCGCTGGCTCCGGAGCAGGCTGGCACCCGACCATGGCGGACTGGGCCCCGCTGCTCCGCTCCGTGGAAGAGCCTTGGGTTGTGCCCTGCTGGGCTAGAGTGCGTGCTCGCAGAGGGACGCCTCGCTCGGGTCTCCACTTACGTACATATAAGTACGTATTTCCATGCAAGCTTGTGAATTTCAACTAGGTGTTTTAAGACCTGTTTTTGAGGGGATATTGGAAGCCCTGTCAGTACGTACCACTGGCCTCTTTTGCAAATCGCTTCGACCTCTGCTCGGTTGAAGGTCCCTTTTTTCTATAGTTTCCCTCTGGACTGTAGATTTTGAATTACATTAGTAGCTGAAATCTAAAAGGATCATTTTTTCTATGCTTAATTTACACTGTGTTATTAAGGAGGTTATTATTATCTGTTCAAACTTTCCATGTGATTACTACTTTATGTCTTTGATCTTGAAACATATTTCTAGGTGATAACCGGTAGGAGTGTGTGGTGCCTTATTTGGCTAGTGATGAGATGAAAGACAGTGGATGGAAAGGAACTTGGACAGGGTTAATGATTTGAGAAAAGTCCTAATGTCGATGTAGACCAGGACCAGTCCTAGACCTGACATGGGGTTCTGGCAGCTGAAGTGCTTTAGTGCTGAGGCCCCTGTATCACCAAATTGAAACTGTCGAATATGCTGAGTTGGAAGGGGCCCAGAAGGATCATTGAGACCAAGTCCTGACTCTGTGCAGGACACCCCAAGAATCACACCATGTGCCTGAGAGTCTGGGATTAGGAAGCAGTAAGTGTGTTTTACGTGAATGTAGTCTGTTTGTGTTTCTTTAAAACAATACAAGAAGCTCTCCAGATAATTTTTGTTGCATTCCACAGAGAAATGCTTTTAAGGGAGTACTTAAAGTGTGATGATTACAGAAAATTACATGCTCTTCTCAGTGTGTTGATCAATATGAACATACTCCTTGGAAGCATATTGTTTCTACAGACTTAACGTGATTAGCACCCCAAGAAATAAGTCTCAATTTAAATTAGTAATGATATTTTTTGGTTTTGTTTGTCATTTGCTTTACTTGCATTCAGCCTTCTTTTTTTTCTGTCTCCAGTAAATGCCTGAGAATACAAAAGGTGTTGTTAGAGGAAGCACCATCCTTGAGAGCTGGTACTCTTTCTATCCTGTTAATTTTGATGTCACATACTTAGTGCAGGTGCTTTATTGACTGGGATATAGAGTATTTTCTTAGGGATTAATTGAAAAAGCCACAAGTTATGTTCTCCCAGAGGAGAATTTGGCCATTTTTTGGAAGCACTTTATATAGGCCACAGCTTATTAAAACAAGTTATTTTAGGTGCTGTTACATTTTAAGTGCTGGATTTAAGTGTGGATTTTTTGTCTTTAAACTAGGTTGCCCTAATTACTGTGTTAGACTGCTTAAGTATAGTAGGAAAAAACAACTGTGATTTTCAAAGTGTTTACAAATACCACAACTACTTCATACTTTTTGCAGTGTGAAGCTGTGTGGTAAATCTGAAGTTTTGAGGCAGATGGGCCTATCAGCACCTATTTTAATACAAAATAAGCAATCTTTCACCTCCTGTGATGTAAATTTTCAATTGGAAAGCCATGAGATTTGATCTTAAAACATTTTATTTTTCCAGCAATGCATATTCCATAGTCTGTATGTTGTTTAAGGAAAGAATGAAGAAGAAATTCCGTAAGTGGGGAATTAAAGATATTTCAGGGCTCTGAAATATGAAAATCTTAATCTTTTTATGAATCTTATTGGAAGAAGAATAAAGATGAACCAATTGAAGAGCAACTTGGTGTGTATCATTCATTTAGTATGAATAATAGGTAGAATGAAGACTTCTATAGGCAGAAAGTCTGTAGCTGAGAGGCAATTGGAGAGAGCTATGTGTTATTTCTTGATCTACAAGCAAGTCAGCTATACCCTCAGATGCCAGTAAATAGAAAATTTCCTTGCAACACAAGTTTAAAATGTAAGATGCAGTCCCTTTCCCCTTCAACAGTGGGTATGCTCTGATTCTCAGCCAGGGTTACAGTTCTAGTTTTCTTTGCTTTGTACTCCCTAAACATACACAAACAATAAAATCCATGTTAATTTAAGGAAAGCTTATGAGTGAATTCCTTACTAAAACATACTTAGAATCAAAAGCATAGCAGAACACATTTGAAAAATGTTTGAGAATAAAGGGGATGAACTGTGGGTATCCCAGTGTGTGTTCGTGTTTGGTTTCACTGGGAGGTGCCCTCACATTTTAAAGAAGCTTTATTTTTGTAGCACAGAAATGCTTTAGACAGCTCTGAGGAATGTGATTCCTTAAATTCCTTAACATTCCTTAAATCTGGCCAAATTATAAGTTGCTAGATCGATTTTGACTTGAATATTGTGTCAAACAGTCAAATAAAACTTTGTTCTTTAGTATGATTTTCAGCCTAATTCTGAGATTGTGGTTGTGCATTACTTTTGAGAACAGTATTTTAATATAAATAATATCTCTTAACAGCTTGATACGCTCTTCCCCCACCCTCCCCATAGTATTTTTTTTTTAAATCTGTCTTCAAATTTTCTTACCCTGCTTTCAGATACTTCAGGTTGTATTGTGTTTTAAAACTTTGTGTACTGTTCTTTTTGATTGTACTAACGGTAGTCTGACAGATTGCATTAGGTCTTTAATTTGGACTCACGGTTGCCATCGTAATACTGATTGGTATTGCTGTGCTGACTGCTGGTTGTTGCATCCAGGCAGAGAAGGTTAGTACAGTTTTTAGTCTTAAAAGCTTGTGATGATTTCAGGAAGAAGTGCAGAGAGGTGTGAGTAGACAATCTGATTTAATCAGTTCTTTCCAAGTAGCTAGTGGCCCTGAAGCTACTCCTTTCACCTTATCAGCTTTACAAATTGCCGCAGTGTATGGCAAAATAGTAAGAATGAAGACTTGCATGCTGCATTCTGTAGTTGGTGTAGGAGACAGCATAAAAGAGTTAAACATGTTTGTTGGAAAAACGTGAGTGGGGAAGAAGCAAAAAGCTCAGAGTTGTTTGTAGCCTAAAAGAGTGATCCCTGCTGGGTCCAGGATCCTAGTTTTCCTCTCTGTCAGGAGGTAGGATTTTTCTCACCAGAGTAACTGCTTAGATAAGTGGGGGCTCCTTCTAACAGTGCCTTCTCTCAAGCGTCTGGCCTGTTTGCACCTGTTCAGTCACAGTTCCTGAATGCATGGCCATCCCTTCTGCATGCCCGCTGCTGGTTGGTAATGGTCAGCTGCAGTGTAACTGTAGAGGGCTAATTCCTGCAGATACTGCTGTTATAAAGCAGTTTCACTTATCTGACTTTTGTATATGGCTTAACAAATCCTTTTTTCTTTTTTTCTTTTTTCTGGGAATGTTGGGAAAGAGTCAAGAATTTTGCATCTTAGTTTCTCAGTTTTCTAGTCTAAAAAAGGCCAGTGGAGGTAACAACTGGTGTTTAGTAACATTGGATGTCTCCATGGCAGTGTCAAAAGTTTTGGCAAAAAATTGTGTATTTATATTGCTATATCTTCCCTAGGTAAATTGCAAAAAGACCCAGTCAGGAATATAAGTGAAAATAAAATCTATGAAAAGAGTTTAACATTAACTACTCTTGCTGCATTAAAACATGTAAGGTCAAGTGTCTGCTGTGTTGTAGACTTTTCAGGTTAAGAAATGCTTCGTTAGAGTAATTTTGAATGGTCATTAAAATGAATTTCAGATATTTTTAAATTAATATTTCAACTTCAAAGAATTAATCCAATTGGACAAGATGAAACTTGTTTCAAAATTATATGTTACTTTTTCTTTAAAGTATATTAATAAAACAAATCTTTAATTTTATATGACAAATGTAACAGGGAACTGTGCTTGCATTCCAGGGATTGCTTGTTTGTACTAACCCAGGACACACTTGAATTTTCAGTGGTAGCTTATAACAGCTCATGCTTAATGGTGTCTTTCATTTGGTGTGATACACATTGTTTAGTTTTTGTTTCATGCATTCTTATGTATCTTCTTCTTCTTCTTCTTCTTCTTCTTATGTATCTATTTCAGTCATGAAACTAACCTCTTGAGGTCTTACAGTGCTGTTGTTTCCTTTTAAGAGAAGAAGAATTGCTGTTTATGGAGTTTATTCTAGAATTAGATCTAGATTTCTTACCTTGTAGCTTATATGCCAAGTGTTTTCTCATATTCTGCTTTATGAGAATAATATAAGAGGGAAAACTGCTCATGGCTATAATTCAGGCGCTCTTTGGCGTTCGCTAGAAACAAAATATCCCATTTATTTGGTTACATATTACACTGTTAATTTTTTTTTATTCTTAGAAATGGATGATGAGGACTGTGAAAGAAGAAGAATGGAATGTTTAGATGAAATGTCCAATCTTGAAAAGCAATTTACAGACCTTAAAGATCAGTAAGTATTTTAATGTTTCGAGTGCTTCATTTGAGGATCCATTGATAAAGTATTGTGTGCAGCTGGTGTTTCTTGTCTTGCATGTGTGTGGCTGCTTCTTTCGGAGAAGAGTAAGGACTGGGAATTCTGGAATTGCTTGCAGGCAGTTGCTCTAGAATGCTTCTGTGTACTCACGTATTTTTTGTTTTGCTGTAAGGATGGTTTTGAAATGTTGTTCCTGTGAAGGGCTGCTCTGGGTCTGTTGCATCAAACTCTCTGGCAGAACCAAGGAACTGGGATTTTAAGGAAATTTGAGATTTGTTTATTTACTTATTCCTTCAGTATCATTCTCATACTTGTATATATGTGGGACAGACCTAAGTACATTGTCTTTGCTAAGTAAAAAATTAGGTTGGAGTTTTTTTACAGCAATAGTTTTTATAGTTGGTACCAATTAAAGTTTATTGTGATTATTGCAAACCAGCTACCAGTACAAGATAAAATGAAAATACTGTTCTCTCAGTCTTCCATAATACCTGCATCATAAGTAGCTAGTAAAAACCTACTTAAAAGAACAGATAAACATAATAGCCACAGTTATTCAAAAGTGATTGTCATTTGTATTACAGCCTGTCATTTGTATCATAGAATCATTAAGGTTGGAAAAGACCTCTAAAATCATGAAGTCCGACCATTTACCTAACAGTGCCAAGTCCACTACTAAACCATGTCTCTAAGCACCACATCTACACATTTTTGAACACTCTCAGGGATTTCACCATTTCCTTGCGTGGCCTGTTCTAATGCTTGAACATTCTTTCAGTGAAGAAATTTTTTTCTGATATCCAATCTAAGCCTCCCCTGGTGCAACCATTTCCTCTAGTTCTGCCTCTTGTTACCAGGTAGAGCAGGCTGATCCTCGCCTTGCTACAAACTTCTTTCAGGTAGTTGTAGAGAGCAGTAAGATCTCCCTTGAGCCTCCTTTTCCCCAGGCTAAACAACTCCAGCTCCTTCAGCTGCTGCTCACAGGACTTGTGCTCCAGACCCTTCACCAGCTTCATTGTCCTTCTTTGGACAAGCTCCAGCACTGTATGTGAAGTTAAATTTGTTTTCATATATGCACAGACAAGTTAGATGCATCTGTTCAAGTTTAAATTTGTGGCATTTTGGCAACTAACATAATAAGGTACTTGGTAAATGAAACTTTGAGAAGACCTGGTCTGTTCTTGGGCATACGCTTTAATTGAAAACTTAGTTGTTATTATGGTTCAGATGTATATTTATATTGTGAGATAGTTCTTTCTGCTACAGAACTGAGACATAGAACTTGCTTTGCATAAGAGGTCGCTGTGAGGTGTGGAAGTAATAGGGTCTGGAAAGAATTGCCCAACAAGAAAATCCTTGCTGCAGTGTTTGGAGAAGAGTATTTGTCCTACTGTTCTTTGGGCTGCGCAGGTAAAAACCTGGGAAATGCAGCCAACTGATGAGTACTAGAGCCAGTCAATACTGATTGGTTTGGCTTTTGGAAAACTGTCAGCTTTTCAGTTCAGTGTTACTCTTCCATCTGTTCAACAGCTTGGATGACTGAAAACAATTAGTGGAAACAGATCTTTAAGGAGTGAATATGAAAGAGGGTGGTCTTGAGAGGAAGGAAGCAAGTGCTTTTGGGGGTTTAGGGTTTACAAACGATGTTTGAGAAAGTGGTAAGGCTATGGTATATGGAGGAAGGCATTCTAGAGACACATTGGTTGAGAGATAGAGGTATTTGTGTGGGCTGGAAGAACAGTGATGGTGAGAGTACCAGAAACAGAGCATTAGAATAATGGAAGACAGATTATTGGGAGAAGCAGCTGTAGACAGGGAGATGGTGACATTGGGAAGGTAGAAGAAGATGTATAAATAATGGGATTTTTGTCACAACTAACAGCAGAGATGGTGTAATGATTGGGTCTGCCTCCTCATCCATTTCAGGGAAACTGAATTTGGATGTTATGAGATGAGTAGCGTTTACAGTGGTTTGGTAGCATTTATTCATTTTAGATAAATCATTGTTTGAAAGTACTGGATAAATAGTTGTAGTCCATCAATTGCTACATGGTACGAAGTGCTAACAGCACACAGTCCATAACTGCTTGCTTTTATGTAGCTGGTACTTGGTGCTGTGTAATCAGATGTTAGTGACTGACCCAGTCAGGTGCACTGTGCACCCAGGCTTATGGTCTGGCTAAATAATTCTGCTGTAGCTCTCTGTTAACCACCATGTGCAGAGCATGCTCTTCAAGGGTTAAGCCCAGCAAACTGGGGTTTGTTCAGCTGCAGGCTGTGTAGCTGACTGCAGGACAGATCCTGGTGGCAAGGTGAACAGGCAGTTATTTCTCAAAGAGGTCTTGATATATCAGTATACATGAACTTCAGTTTGTCTAGTCAATTACTTAACCTGTGCACTTTAAATAAGTAAAAAGCAGCATCCTTGTCCCAAGGACATCTGTTATGTGTGTGTAAACAGGTAACAACTAATGTGTTCATAACACTTACAGAGTTTGTACGTTTGCTTTAATTTTACCCCTTTTAATTGTGGGGTGCAAGGTGAAAAATGAGAACAGGAAAAGTTAGTTATATTGATGATTCTAACATGGAACACTAACAGTTACAAGTAAGTGGAGCTTCATTGAGATTGAAATGTTTGTGATTGATATTACATTAAATTCTTCAAAGTGCAAGCAGATTTATTCATTGTCTGCCAGAAAATATCAGCTTTTATGGAATGACTGAGTTCCTGGTAAAATAAAAATATTTTAATTATACTTTCTTTTGGCAGGAAGGTAATACATCAGAATTTATCTCATGATATTTATAATAGTATGCAACATGTAGATTTTCACAGGAGATGAATTGAGGTTTTCTTCATTAAGCACCTGCATCTCTTTTTCCTTGGTTTATGTAGTGTGGTAGCAGATGTGTGAACACAAATGATAATGATTATTTGTATCCACGAACTGTTTAACTTTTTCTCTCATGACATAATCCAGTTTGTTCTTATGTACTATAGTACCTTTTCATCTCCTCTTCCATGTTGATTCATGTCCTATTATTAACAGATGTGCAATTTTTTTGTACTTAGACATGGAGATACATTTAATTTTATTCTTTCTGCACTTCTGATTGTTTGTATTTGCTTTTCAGAAAGGCGTGATAGACATGGATAGTGTTGTTCAGAAAGAAAATATGTATTGGAAAATTCAAATGCTAGCAAATCCTCATTTTGTTTCAGTGTTCCATAGAATTAACAAAGGGATAACAAATAGTTATTTTAAAAATATTTCTTCTAACTTGTGTTTTATTTTAAATAAAATACGTGTTTTTATTTCTATTCTTTTAAGACTTTACAAAGAAAGATTAAGCCAAGTGGATGCAAAGCTACAAGAGGTCATAGCTGGAAAAGCACCTGAATATTTAGAACCATTGGCAGCTTTACAAGAAAATATGCAAATCCGAACCAAAGTGGCAGGTATGTAAAATGGGTATTGCTGTTTTAAAGTATAAACTTGCTAGGCATTTTAAGGTCAATTTTTTGTTTTCTTAAGAATTGTTGAAGGAATGTGTTTTAAAGTTAGAAATATTTGCAGCATAATTTTAAATATGAAGTAGTTTTTAGGTCAAAATGAATATGTTGCATACCTCCTTGCGTAAGTTGTGTGATAACATCACACTTACATCTTTTTTTAATGTTTCACTTCATAGCTGCCTGTCTTTGTAGTAAGAACGATAAGCTTTTACTGAGTAACAGCTAATCTTTTTAGTCAGAAGGTTTGGGACCAAGTCTACACAATAGTCACTTTTGAAGAGATATGTAGGTGCTATGTCATTAAATGCTTGCAATATAGTATGACTCCTGCTCTTCTAGTCTGTGTCTCTTATCTGCTCCTATCCTTCTGTTCTGTCAAGGGAAAAAGGAAAAACCTCTTGTCCTTGGAGCTTTTCTCTAATCTGAATTTTAGTTATTACAACTAATGTTTTTACAGGTTTTTTTGCTCATAGAAGGCAAGAACGTTTATCTTCTTCTTGTATACACCCATATAATCATATGAAATGGTAATATTATACAAAGTTCTGTACTTCCCTACTGTAAATTTGCTTCACGTTACAGCTTGATTCCCTTAGGAGGATTCAGCTGTCTAAGGGTTACCTAACACAGGCTGTCAGAGAGCCAAAAGGCAGGCACCTGTGATCTCTGTAGGCGGAGAAGCTATACCAGTGTCTTTTCTAAGAAATTTAGTAGAAACATGTTGAAGGCTAACTGAAAAATGGCAATCCACTTTATACTTGTCGTAATACTAGTGCTGTTTCTGTACTCCCCAGTATGTCTTCATTGGTACTTCTGACTTTGAGAATTGGAAATCTTTTGATCCATTGCATTTCTCTCCCTCCAGATCTTATCTGTAATGTCTTTTCTCAGCTGCTGACCCAGCATTTCTGGGTTTTAAGTTCTGAGCCCAACTTTACATGACTCATCCTAAGTAGCCCACCTGGGCTTTGCAAGAGGATCTCAGTTGAACTTGCAAAAGGTTTGATATAAAAGCAGCCTTAATCCAGGCTTTTAATTTTCAGTTTTAAATGTGGCTATCCATCAATGATTTCATATAGGTGGGTATGGGATATGCAGCATATTACACATTCTCCTGATTGGTCTTCAGCACCATTGAAGAGCTCTGTTTCAATGTAAAAAAAACCTAGCTTAAAAACAGCAGTTTCCTTGAAGCAGAGAATAGAAAACAGGAGGTTTTTTTCCATTTGTCCGCAGATGAATGACCTTGGTAAAATTATTCCAGAGAAAGCAAGAGACTGCAGAACTGGCTTATTTGCTCTTACTGTTTGAGAGCCTTGACAGAAGTGGGTAATAGCAGGACTTGAGTTCCAGTAGGTAACCCATAGGGACCTACTGTTACCTAAGAAAGGGGAGGAAGTGGTGACAAAACCCCCAAACTAAACTGTTTAGCTAAACTTGGGATATAATTGCATCTGTCTTAGAAAAGAAACTTGTGTTCCTCAGCTCTCTAAGGCACTATTCACACAAAATGTGGATCTTGACTATTACAGCAAGTCACAAAAACAACCGTTTCTTCTAGAACAGTTTGTACCTATATTTTTTCAATTTCAGGCAAATAAACAGTGATCTAAATATGCCAGTCAGCCATAAATATTAAGAAAATAAAAGCCAGCATAACATAGCAATGTAAGGGAAGAACAGGAATTGAATTGAATTCAGGAATAGCTTCGCTGTGGAAAGATGGTTGACACAATACTTTGTGGCTTGTTTTTTAGAGGGATTGCTGCTAGTAGTTTTGTTCCTCTAGTACTGTGTTCATTTATAGTAAGTTGAATTATAAGGGAAGTTGATTTTGAAAGTTCTTCAGTTGCAAGACATCACCGTTGTGTCTGCAAACTTAAACTCCTCAAATTTCTAATCTGAAGCAACAGAATTTTCTGTTGAATGCATTGAATATATTAAATCAAGTTCTATTGATGCTTGAAATGATGCCTTGAAGCAGCCCATTAACTATGCTGGCCTCCACTGGTGTTGTGATAGCTTTATTGAGCATTTGTCTGTCAGTCGGATCAAGTCATGTGTCTAACAGAGTTCAAATCAGATACTACATTTCAGGTACCTCTCAGTTTTTTTTTCAGCTGCTTAGTGGACACATTTCCAGAAATGTCTAAAAATGCTCCTAATACTTAGAAGCAGTACCCTTTATCACAAGGTGACTGTTTTTAAGAATGGAACAGTGTTGTTAATTAATGTAATTTATTAAGGTCATGCATTATAAAGTAAGTCTTATTCAAAATATTAATTTGTAAAACCTTTTTCTTTCAATCAGTTTTCTAGCTTTTTTAAAACCCCAAAGCCATATTTTAAATTCCAGTTAGAAAATAGAAGAGGTCATTCAGTAGTTAAGTTTGAAAACTTAATAATAATATTCAGGATAGTTTGATCAGAAATATGAACTAGACATATTTTCTAAAGTTAGTGTGACCGCTGGTGTAGTTTATTGACCGATAGGAGAAGGAGTTAAAATAGCATTTAGTTTTTCTCAGACCTTCAGAATTAAGGATTTGCTTGTTCTTATTTTTATTCTTTAAAGCAGCCAGCCACCCTAAGTGCCTAATACAGTATATCTGTATTTTCCACTGTGTGCATGTGTTGGGACTTGCAGGCAGTCTTAAAATGGAATTCCGAAGTCAGATATTTGCTAAAGAAAGTAATATTGCTGTAATTTGTTTGATTACAGGTATCTATAGAGAGCTTTGTCTGGAATCTGTGAAGAACAAATACGAATGTGAAATTCAAGCCTCTCGACAGCACTGTGAGGTTGTGCCAGCTGTTTCACATTGATAGCTAATCTCATCTAAGTTTACTGTCTGTCATGCTTTTCAGGTTCAGTGCATGTTTTTATTATTGTGGTTATTTGCTATTTGAATGCAATTGCTGTGTGATATTTAAGCCCATGCAAGAGGTTATTCAAAACATCTAAAAATTAGAGTCATAGAATGTGCTGAGTTAGAAGGGACCCATCAAGATCATCTAGTTCAGTTTCTGGTCCTGTGCAGGACACCCAAGAATCAAACCATGTGCTTAGGAGTGCTGTCCAAACACTTCTTAAACTTAGACAAGCTGGGACCACTTTACTGGGGAGCCTGTTTTAGTGCTCTACCACCCTCAGGGTGAAGAACCTTTTCCTGATAACCAGCTTAAACGTCCCGTGGCTCAGCTTCATGCCTTTTCCTCAAATCCTGTCCCTGGTCACGAGAGTAAAGATATTGGTACCTGCCCTTCTGCTTCCTCGTGTGACAATATTGAAGACCAAGGTGAGGTCTCCCTTCAGTCTCTGCCAGGCTGAACAGACCAAGTAACCTCAGCTGCTCCTCATATGGCTTCCCCTCCAGAGCCTGCACCATCCTCCTGGCCCTCCTCTGGACACTCTTTAGTATATTAGTAGCTTTCTTATATTGTGGCACCCCATACTGCCCCCAGCACTGGAGGTGAGGCTGCCCTAGTGCAGAGCAGAGCAGGACAATCCCCTCCCTTGCCTGGCTGGTGATGCTGCACTTGATGTACCCCAGGACACAAATGGCCCTCCTGGCTGCCAGGGCACTGCTGGCTCGTATTCAGCTTTCTGTCAACCAGAACCCCCAGGTCCCTTTCTGTGGTGCTGCTCTCCTGCCTCTAATTCTCCAGTCGGTCTGTACATCCAGGATTACCCTGTTGCAGATGCAGAATCCAGCACTTGTTCTTTTTAAACTTCTTTTAGTTGGCAATTGCCCAGCCTTCTAATTTGTCAGTCTCTGTCCTTGAGGGAGGCAGCAGTCCCTCCCACTTTAGTGTTGTTGGTAAACTTGCTTAGTATTCCTTCGAGTCCTGTGCCTGAGTTGTTAATAAAGATGTTGAAGAGCTTTTTATTAGTTTGGCTTTGCGTATATATGTGTGTGTATATATATATATATATATATAGCTAAGTTGTCTTATTTTTCATTATCAAGTTCTTATTAATAGATTCTTACATGATTTTTTACCTTTTTTATACAAAGATTACCAAGAAAGTAACTAAAATATCTGACATAATTTTAGCTAAAAACGCCTTACATTTTAATAACAAAACCAAAGAAGTATTTTTGAGATGCATTAGGCAGCTACTGATAGAGTTGTTATTTCAAAAGCACTTACAAGAAAAATATATTTCTTTCCTTGAACATAAAGATTTCTGTTCATGTATCTAAATACCGGATACTGTAGTACAAACACTCAAGTACGTGTATGTCCAGTGCTGTACGTAGCTTAGATCCTGAGGTTTTCATTGTAGTACTCCTCAGCCCCCTTACAGTTCATTAAGGTGTTTTCTTCTGAGTGGTTCACCATATTCCTGAATTTCTATTTCCTACTATACCAAAAAAACAAGAATATGCATGTGTAGTTTTGAAAAGCTTTCCATTTTCTTGATGCCTTGGGAAGGAATGAGGTATTATGAAGGACGACTCATTACTGGCTGTCTTTGCTCCTGTGAGTACTCCTGAAGCTGGACAGAAAGAATCCTGTAAGACTTGCAAGGTCTCTTATCCATGATTGAATGATTTGCTTTGGCTGTGTATTAGACCTTAAGAAGGTCTTTTTTCCTTGTTTTGCTGTTATATGAAACATTCAGAATTCACCATCCAATACAAGTCTCTTGGGGTGAAAAGCTCTATTAAGTCAGAAAAGCTGCTTGTAGAATTACTGTTATTCTGGAATATAACCGTTCAGCAAGAATGCCTCTGATACCTGTAATACCTTTTCACACCTTATTTGTTACCAGGTATCTGAAGCAGAGCACATATCTAAACACAAACACTATTAAGCTTTAAAACCCAATTTTAAAATGGTCTCAGAACAGATAACACTCAATTGTCACTTCAGATACATGTAAAGAGGTTTCTGCCTTTTAAATTCATCTGGGAAATGTTTTTTATAAAGAGACATTGAAAAATATGTGAAAGGAGGTCTTAAGAATTTGAATGCTTTGTTACTTGAGGGAGTGGTAGGTGTGACAGTCATTTAGTGGAATAGGGTTCTTTGTCCCTTCCTCAACAGATTTGCTTCACTCCAGCAAACTATCTTGAGCACTGGTAAAGGGAAGTTTCTGTTACTGTGCTATGGGCAAGAGCAGTTGAGGTGCAGACATTGCTCATTTGGCTGTAGGGAACTACAGCTTCTGACAGAGACATGGTAGCAGATAGCTGGATGCATTGGCTTGAGCTGCTTACGGTGTTTTTTCAGTAAGTCCAAGCTCTCTGTTTTCCAGAGTTGTTGAAGACATTGCTCACTGAAAGTGAATGTTAAAATCTAACAATTGGCTATATTTTCTACTCATGGTTTTGGAAACGTTCAAGCTTGTGAAAGAGCAGCAGAGTAATTTCCTTAAGGCTTGGAAATCAGTTTAATTCCAAGTTAATATTTTAGAGAATTTAGTGGGTTTTGATGCTGACTTTGGAAGAGTAACTGATCTGTATAAATACTGTGTAATTTAGTATAGGAGGTAGCTTTATAAAAAGCTTTCCATGAAAACATTAGCTTTTGTGATTTGTAATGAAAGGTGGCATAGAGGTCACTACTTTACAGTTACCCACTGTGAATAAATCTTTTCTATCCAGAAGAAAAATACTGTGTTTGTGTCAAAATGCAAAGAGTTATTCTGGAGAGCTAGCTACATGCTCTTAACTACTCTTGGTACCAGTAGTTGATAAATATGTGATTATATTTTCACTTGTGCTAAGTGAGTGTGCTGTCTTTAAGGAGCTAGGATCTCATGCTAAGAAAGTGAATACAGGGAGATGTCATATGCTTTGTGGCTTCTGAAAAAGCTATTTTTATGTTCCTTCCACTGATGCCTTAAATAGTCAATATTTAGATTATTGAACTCAGTAATGTAAAAATCTGTAATCTTGCTTTATAGAGTGAGAAGCTTCTCTTGTATGATACTGTACAAAGTGAACTAGAAGAGAAGATTAGAAGACTTGAGGAAGACAGACATAGCATTGACATTACCTCAGGTAGATGGAAATTCAGTTTGGGGTTTTTTTAATTTGGTTTTAGTCTTCTGATGGCTGTTGATTAGTAGACTGTACACAGTATTTCTGGTGAGTTTTAGGTTATCTTTTAGAGTGCTATTCAGCTGTAGACTTTGGGCAGGGGGTTGAATTTAAACTTCAAGTTTGGTTTAATAATTGTCAGCATCCCATGTGTGTTTTGAGAGTATTAATCTCTGCCTACATAATCTTGTAACACCTTTACTCTGTTTAGAAACAGCATCTCACCAGAAAATGTTATTTTTTCATTTTTGGACAACGTTTTCTGCTATCAAAAGAGCTAAACATGAAAATGTTTCTGATTCATAGCATGTTTTTTTTTGTAAACGTTTTCAGAATTGTGGAATGATGAGCTCCAGTCCAGGAAGAAAAGGAAGGATCCATTTAGCCCAGATAAGAAGAAACCTGTTGTTGTATCAGATATCCTTTTACTGAAATCATTGTTCTTTCTAGTGGTATTTGCAGTTTTATAATTAGTTTTATTACATGTGTCATTAATGTCAAGTTGAAGTGATAATGCATTATCAAAACTGATTTTTGCATGGCAGACATTATTCTAATTCAGATTAGAGAAACCATGTTGACACATCCATCCCATCATGAAAATTGAAATGAAGATTCTCTTACCTAGGTACTAGTTTTATGTAGAAAATGTTTCTAAAAGTTGATTTTTCTAACTCTTAAAGAAAAGTAGTGTTACAAGACAAAAGCAGAATTAAGTTAGGCCACTTGAACTTCACCAGCTAACCATATAAATAGCATTGGATTCTGTGAATTATGAGTTACCTTGCCATTTTAGGGTATATTCCAAACCAAAAATGCTAATACAGTATTAGGTATAAAATCTCAGCAATTTCAGGCAGTTTATAATGCTAAAAATCCTTTCAGTAGTGAATCCTTTGTGAAGTAAATGAATTTGTTCTTTTTGATTGTAGTTTAGAAATAGTTGTGTACTTGTCAGATCTGTGCAAAGCAAATACCTAGAAATTTTACGCAGCTCTTGATTTGTAATTTTTTACTCTTTAGAGAAAAACAAATTTTAAAGTGGTTTAAAATCTTTAAGATTTCAAATGGAATTTAAGCTTGCTCTCTATTATAGGAGATTTTCATTTTTATACATCTGTAGCACCTTTTGCTCAACTTATTTTTCAGAGATGAAATGAGAAGAAACAAAGTAAAAAGCGAAGGCTCTTGTATTGGAATAGCGGTACTATATGGAATTTTGTTTTGAAGTTCATTTATTGTTCTAATACACGTTTTTTACTTTGCAGTTGATAGTTTAAGGAAGGGGGCTTTGCCTTTTCACCTCATGTTTTTTGAATATTTGATATTCAGATATGTGGTGCTGACCATACTTTTCTGTTGAAGATACACGATGTGGAATACTGTAAGAATAATTATTTTATTTAAGCTGATCTTAACGTGGTGCTGTTTTGCAGTGGTACATTGAAACTGCAATGAATTTTAATTGTAATTTGAATTATTGCAAATAAAATAATTTTTGAACTGTTAGGAATGGAATGGTTGTATCTCAGCTGTTTATCTTATCCTTATGTTGAGCTCCAGTAGCCTGAATATCTATAATATTATTATTGCCTCTTAATAATTCTTAAAGTGTACTTCTACGTTGCATAATTCAAAGATGGAAGTGTTTGCACTGAGCTTTTGCTTCATGTTGGTACACTTTTTGTGAAAGATCTGCAGAACAGAGCTATTAATATATTTCTACAAACATTAGAGTATTTTCATTATTTCTGTTTAAAAGAGTTTTCCCTAACATTTCCACGTCCTTATATAGTTTATATGTTACAAGACCTTGATATACTTGAAGACTGGACAACAATAAGGAAGGTAAGATGGAAGGATGAATGCCAATGACTGTGGATTTAGTTGGGTTCATGTCTAATCCTTTTGCTACTTAAAAATTTGTAACTGGATTTCTTACATGATCAAAACACTAAATAGGTTTTTATTTCTTCAATAGTCAGTTAATCCTTTCACTTCAAGTTGTGTTATTGCTATTTCTTCTGATTCTACCCAAATCATACAGAGGAGTCTGTTAAAGGGGTACAAAAGGATATCTCTAAAATGGGGAATCCATAATTTTCCATGAAAAAGTGAGCCTAAAGCCTGTGTTAAGTAGATCTGCTTTCTCATAGTTTAGGCTAATTGGATAGAAACTATGATAGGATAGTCTGTTAGGATTTTGCTTTATGTGAAGGATTTTAAAATCTCATATGGCATGTTTTCATATAGTAAGGTTTTTATTTTAAGAAGATTTCTGTGATTTGACCTCTCCTTATACTTTTTTTCACAAAAATGAGGAGCTATGTTTTTCTCAGATTACAAGAGAATCATGGTTTATAGGAAGAGAAATTTGTTTAGTCAATTGATATATTTGGAAAAATAAGTCCAGCTTTTAATTGCATAATGCCTTTTTTAGATCTTCATAAGAGTTCGTTGAAGGATCTTGCTATAATGAAATGCTATCCTTGCCTTGCACCTGCAGTCAGAAAGCTTCCCCTAGTATCCTAGTGCATCCCATCTTATGGAATAGCAAACCACTTAGGTGAATTCAAAAACATGGTGGGGAGTTGGCTCTGAGTCAGTTTCTATCCTGTTTTTTTTCCCCTGCACTTATTTCCTAAGCAAGAAGTAAAATGTGACCTTTATGTTTTCTCTTTCTATTGCATCAGAGGAACAGACACAAAATATATTTTCCTCGTGTTCTTTTCTGTAGTTTTACATAATTTTAAAGAATAACAGCAAACCCAGGATCTAGGGTTTTGCCTTTTCTGGAAATAATTTTTTAAATCCCCTAAAACAAAACAAATGAACATCTAAAAACTTGAGTGCTTTTTTTTCCCGAGGTTATCTGTGGTCTGGAGTTTGCATGAAGTAACATTTGTGAGCTTAATTGAAGTTCACAAATAAATTAAAAGACTAGATTGTTTATATAGCATTTTGTTTTTCTGACTGAGTTAATGTAATTTTGTGTTTTCTTAACAGAATTACATAAGAGAAATTTTGATGATTTAATTTAGAAAAGCTTCAGTTATTGAAATCAAAACTTAACAAAGAAGGTGATTTCTTTCACCCTCAAAATGCTTTTTTATTTAGCTACCGAGTCACCATTGAACACACTTTTATTTTAGAATTCTAATTGTATTTTTTGCATGTAAATGCAAGTATATACTTGCATATAAAACCAAATACCATTGCATGTTACTCCACAACTAAAGATGGCAGTTAAGACAAAATGAATCTGCCTGCTGATTGACTTTAGTTTTCTTTTGTGTTTCAAGGCAATGGCTACGCTGGGACCGCACAGGGTAAAGCCAGAACGTACGTAAACATGGTTTAGTTTCACAAGACAGAACTTGCTGTGTCCAGTGATGCAAACTGCATCCAGGCAGATTGTATTTATTATAGTACTGATACAGTGATGGAGGATGGGATGAAGTAGCTGGAAGATGTGGTTTTTGTCTTTTCCCTCTCTCAGGTGCTAATACCTGTAGCTGGATTGCTGTTGTTTGTGTTGACACAAATTCTAGAAAATGATCAACAAAAATTCAGGCTTCAACAGTGGTTTACAGCAATGCCAGTGTTTGCACAAGATAAAGCAGAAAACTAAGAGCATCTGGACCTTACAGGTGCATTTCAAAAGGTGCTCACATTGACTGCAAGCTACAACCCTGAAAAAGCAGAGCTGTGGGAAAGGAGTGGTATTCATATTTAGCACTGAAGTGAAAAGCATGTTCTTGATAAGTAAAGTCACTTTTTTGGAGGTGAGGAGGAAAAGGGAGAGTAGGCACATAGGTGATAGCTTATATTTGAAAATTAAAATGTAACTTAATTACCTGAATGGAAATAAAAAGGTATGCTTCCAATTTTCATGCAATTATTAAGAGACAGACTACTGTTGGAAAAAAATGTGTATTCTGTGTAAATAACTCGATGAAAGTGTATTTAAGCACCTAACTGATTTATGGGAAGTCAATATTAAATCACTTACTATTTAATTTAGCACCTGTCAAATTAGAAAAGCATCTACACAGTGCTAGATCTGAAGAAGGAAGACTCTATTATGATGGCGAGTGGTATGGACGAGGGCAGACGATATGCATTGATAAGAAAGATGAATGTCCTACAAGGTAAGGATTATTTAATTCATGCAGCTCTGTACATTCATGTTGAGCAATAACTAGGATGATGGCATTAAAGAGTAAGGCCTGTGTGGAAATACTGCCACCTCAATGACATTTACAGGTTTGCCTTGGAAGACACCAAAGATGACTGCTGACTTGTGAGAGGTTAGTAAAGGTTGGAATTGACTGAAGGGTTGTCAAGTTAGGATCTTACTAACAATTTAAGCTGTTACTAGTTTCTTATAGCCTTTGAGTAATTTTTTTTTCTAGTATCTTGAGAGTTTGTTGTTTTGAGAATTTGATCTGTTGCCCACCCAAAAATTGTAGAAAACCACTTCATGCTGTTGAAGATAAGCTTTGTTTTCTGTTGATTAGTGCTCTGAAAGAAGAGAGGAACTTATTAATGGTATTTTCTTCTCTTAAGAAAGGTTCTACCTTGGAACAATCTTAGAGTGCAAATTTGGTTGAATGTTTAAGATCTATAGTAGTATTTTCTCTGTATGGATAATATTTGTGGATTCTAAAATCTGAGTGTATTTAAAATTAAATGTATATCTTACGTTTTACTGCATGGGGCAAATAAGTCTAAGCCCAATATTGATTAAATATACACGTGTACTCAGGAAAATTTCATATATCAGTAGTTTACTTTAGAACTGGCTGTTTCTCTTCTTCCTTGTGTATGGTGAAGAGGAAAAAATTTCGGTGATTTGGTGTTCAGGGCTGAAACAGGAAGGTATTTTAGTAAACTACAGATTATGTTTGAAATTTAAACACCTCTGGATTAATTTAGCAGAACACGGCAGTTGTAGTGGGCCAGGTAAAGATCTTAGTATCCAGTGCCTGACAAAAGCCAAAAGCTGATGCTTAAGAGGGCAATCATGCAGTGGTGCTTTCCTGGGCTTTCAAAACCCCCACAACTTCTAAGACTAGAGGGAGTTGTCACACTCAGTATGTAATAGATCCTTGTTCTATTAACTGTTTTAATCTTGGGTTTTGTGCTTTCTGTTTTCCCCATCAATCTACTTGAAATTATATTTTTTCTGTGGGGTATGGGGAGGGAGTTTTGTTCTAGGAGCATAAAAGCAGGGCTCATTTAACAGTGAATCAGTAAATCAGTTTTTGGTTTATTTCTTGTGGTCTTCATGTGATGAGTAAGAGTTGAATACATTTTGTGCTTTAAATCGTGCCCTCAGGTTGTTCAAATTTTTTTCAAGTGCTTCATATTCAATGTAATTTCAAGACTTTTCTTGTCTTTACTATGGGTAGTTTATTGTTGTGGTTTCTCTGTGTGACTTCTTTTAAACAATTAAAGTATTTGTATCTGTTAGGGTTTTCTCGTGAGAGAGTAAAATAGATGGCTGAAACATTAGCTACCTTCACTAATGACACATGCAGTTGCCAAAGAGTTCTGTTAAAATTATCCTTAGAGTGGTGACAGTATCTTTTGGGCCTAGCTTTTACAACTAATGCATATTTTCATTTACTATGTGGAAATACAGCTGTGATTTTGAGGTTATTTTTAGCTTATAAGCTTTCTAAATTCTTCTTGTTTTTCTTCCCCTGACCCTTTCCCTCATTTTCTGTAGTGCCATAATTACAACAATTAACCATGATGAAGTTTGGTTTAAAAGACCGGATGGAAGCAAGTCTAAGCTGTATATTTCTCAGCTACAGAAAGGAAAATATTCAATAAAGCATAACCACAACTGACCGTTGCTCACCGGATATGAAACAAGTGGTATTGCCATGTGTGATGTGCCATGGGGTGAAAATTGTGTTTAATAGTGTTTTGTATTTCTTATATATTTACAGCAGTATCTAATGTGTATTGGTCATGCTGTATGTAAGCTTCATATGGACGGCCTTCAGAAACATGAGGAGGGTAAATCCTATTAACAGACATTTTGCCTCTAAATTGGGTCCAGTGCCTAAGATATAAAGTATGCTCTTCAAGTATAATGCTTCAAAACTTATCATACTTGTAAAATGAAAAAAAAAGTTATTTTTCCATTGGTGACCAGTTGGTGTGAAAAAAATTATAACCATAATTGCCAGCAACTCACTTTATTTTTGGTGACTGTGTCATGCTTCTCTTGTGGATGTAAATTTAGCCTGCTCAGCTGTTGCTTTTGAATAGATTGTAACATGCATAAGCAATCTTTTATCCAAAGTGTACTGATTTATTTAAATTATTGTCCTCAACAGCTCTGCTAGTACCAACTGTGTTACATTTTGTAAGGTTTACTATACTGCTTGTAATGAGACAAAACCAATATTTTGAACTATGTTTTTGAAGAGCACTTTTCTAGTGTAGGACCCTATTCTATAGCAGACAAATCATTGATGATGTTTTTTCTTGATTGCCAGCAAAATTTATGCATAAGGTAGACAGAGTTGCTCAACCTGTGTTATATGTAGCCCACAAAGAATGACTGGGGGGATGGTTACATAAATACTGTTGCATGGCCTGCATGTTTGGTCCACAGTTGTATATAATACGATTAATTTTTGTTAGGAAAGGAAAATATTTTCCCAGAAGTCATATATCTGGGGGAATTTACACCAAACACTTATTTTCAGAATTTCTGTAGCCCATTTCATCTTACTGTACACCGGAAGTATTTCATGCAGCTTAGGAAGCTGAATGTCTTATAAGTCTTGCTCTTTTAGCCACAGAGAAAAGTCCTAAATTCTTGATGTTACTGTGATGTGCTTTGAGCATCTAGAATGATAGATGGGATTGTTGAAGAATTCTTAATGCGTTGGTTATGTGCACTTTAATCTCCACTTATGATGATTCTTCTTGGAGAAAATAAAGCATCCATTTGCTTTAAATGATCACAGCAAATAAATATTTTTATTGTAACATATAAATTAATCGTCTCTTCTCGTGCAGGGTGGTAGGTACTTTCCAAATGCCGAATCAGTTTCTGCTGAGTGAGTTTCTGCTTTTCTACAATTGTATGACATTACAAATCAAATGTACATAAAGTATCAATTGACATGTTGGCTTTTAACAATATGAACTGTATGTATACAGTTGTTTGATAAACTTTTTGTAATTAAATATTTGCATTTTTTAACTTAGTATATAAATAAATGATCTGTGGTAGTGGACATCTTTTATGTTGTTTCAGTCTTTGATTTTCTAGTCTTGTTGGAATTGTTGAATGGCAGAGGGAAGTATTCTTAAATAATCAGAAGGCCTAAAGCTTTTAAAAAAACTTTTGACTTGAACTTTTTTTTATTATTTTTGAGATTTTGTATGTATAGCTTTTCTTTTTACAAACTTTTGCAAGATATTTTATGGAAGCTTTCTTCTGTGACATTTATAAATCAAACATAAGCACTGTTAAGAATCTCGTAACTGTTGACATGCTTGAAATCCATTTTTATTTAGGCCATGCTGGATACTCTAAACTGTTTTTGTGGTTCACTCCTTTCCTTTTACCTCTTCTTTATTTTTAGCTCTCTAGCTGCACTTGATTATTCCTACAGGTTTTTTCTGATCTGATCTTCAAAACAAAACTTTGCTTCATAGAGGCTTGCAGTTTGGACTGATGCTTCCTGAGTGTGGTTTCTTAATTCAGAATAAGCATAATTCATATTAGCGTGAGAGGTAATAATCATAGCAGTATGGATTAGCGATCAGACAATTGGGACCTACTCGTTCCATTACTAGAAGTACAGGAAGCTGAGCTGTGGCTTTCCTTTTTGACCTGTCACCATTTCTGTGTATGTGACGGGAGAGCTGTAAGGTTGGTCTTTGTTTATAACTGGTTAATTGTTTCATGCTTAGGGGAATCATATTTGGTACATGCTTTGTATCTTTTTAATATATGAACAGTTAATGTTTTGCTTGATTCAACATAAAATATAAGAGGGGTCTTCCACAGATTTTAATCCTTTGAAGTTGAGACATTGTTAGCCTCCTGTCCATCTGTTTTATCTCTTACACCACTGCATTAAAACTTTTCAAGCTTTGGTAGCATTGTTTTAACCTACAAGTAGGATTTAGATCTGTAAAGTGCTGAAAAGAATTCTGTAATGTGAAAAGGTAAGTAAGTGAAGAACAAGAGGCACTGAGTGACAAAAATAACTTTCTGTACGTGTGTAGAAAAGGCTTCTCTATCAATGGCTGTGTTTTCAGAGCGGTTGCAGTTTGGTTTTTGCCAAACACAGAACAAATTGACCTGCTCATCTTTCCCGCAATATCTGATGTATTTAGTTGGAATGCAATTGATTTAACTTGGCAACTTACTGTGTAAGTATCATATGGAGTTTAGCTTAGGTATTGCATAATAAGCAGGTCTTAAACCTGTTCCAAATGCATTTGAATTTTGGCACTTTATTGTAGTGTTTGTTTTTAAACTATAAAAATGGGCTATTTTTAGTTCATGAACATCTTACTCTGTAAGCCAAGGCCTGTGTAAGTAGCTCACCACCCCCATCAAGTGGTAAGAGATGATTAAGTACTGAAATTCTCACTCATTTTGAAAATCTATGCTGTCTTCAGGTTCAGTTTGTTCTGTGTGAGGTTTTGTTTGGTTTTGTTCTTTTTTTTTTTCTTTTAAGTAGACTTTTATCAAAAGAGAGACATGCTAATACAGCTTCCCATCTCCTGGAGAAATTCTTCAGTTATTACTGTGGGAAAGAACAGCTTTTTTTCCCCCTTTTTTTTAGAAGACAAGGGAGAAAGGTGAGGAAGAAACCATGTGTCCAATAGACTTGCATTTAAATAGCTAAGATCTTCAGTGCTTTAATCCATATGGTGTTTTGAGCAACCTGTTCTAGTGGAAGGTGTCCCTGCCCATGGTAGAGGGGATGGAACATGGATGATCTTTAAAGGTCCCTTTCAACGCAAACCTTTCTATCAATCTATTGTAAGAGATTGACAGATGGCAGCTCTGTCCACACAGCCTTTTTCACATGGCAAAGTAAGCTCTATTCTGAGGGCACGTGATCATTCCTAAGAAAGTTCTTTACTATGCTATTCCCAGGCAAAGGTATGGTTGCTGCTGGAATTAAGTCCAGGTAGCCAGTATATTACCTCCAGAATGGAATTTGCAGTCTATAATTGAAGCAAAAGTACAGCATGTGTTCAGTAAACTTGACATTTCCTGGAAATCCCAGCCTAAATGTACTTGTATGGCATTATGTATGCTTTTGTTTCTCTGCATGGAAAATGGTCCTGATGGATCAGATGTGACTTCCACCATTTAAGACTCATCACTGTTTTTTTCTGGAAATAACAGCCTAGAAAGCTAAAATTTGATATTTTGAGCTGACTCCTGTTTCAATGTGCTGGCAGCCCTACAGACCTCACTTCTAGAAATTTAACTTTCCCAGATGTTTCATGAAAGGTTTGAAGGCTGAAAATAATCTTCTAGATTCACTAGCAGGCAGAGTACCTGAGGTTAGGTGTGATGTGAATACAGTGTTGAAAGGAAGAAATTCCTACTGCAGTATAAAGATTGGACAGGTAAATAGAATAAATGAAGGGATAAAGTGTGTGTTAGGTGCTAGTATTTTAAAAAATTGGTAATAGAGTAATTTAGTCCCAGTTACCCTAGGCACTGACTGAGACAGCATCAGTTTCTGATAGGAGAAAATACTGTATGGTTTTGTAAGTTAGGATTGTTTCAGATGGTAATGGGTTCAAAAAAAGGCCTTGTAGGTAAACTTTATGTTTAATATTTGTACATTTTATAAGTGTCAATGTTGCTCTTTCAGTTTGGTTTCTGTGTGTGGAAGAATATAAATGTGTATAGTAAGGCAGTAATCTCCAAATTTTCCTAGAACAGTTATTTTAACCACAGACATGATATTTTTGGTAAGATTTGACTTGCTATATTTTTTAAAAAATCTGTCTTAAATTTTAGAACATAGTAATTTCGTTGAAAATAGAAGAATATAGAAAGCACACAGTTCAAGAGGTAGTTAGCAGCAGTAGAATTTGTGTCCTTTATTATGGTGTCAGTTCAGAAAGTCTTCAGACATCACCACTGTCTTCACAAATAGAAGCAAACTGGAATAGGACAACAGAAATTAAAATAATCGGCATTATTTCATTAAACAGGGCAACATTAGTGGGTTCTCCTTTTCCTATAAGTAAAATAAATCTGAATCAGTTGGCCAGAGCTGGAACATGAAATTTGCTTTCCCTTCATCCCCCTGCTCCCATGCTCCGGAGATCCATGACGGTGAAAGCCTGCCTGCAGGTGGCAGTAAATTGATGCTGAAGCTACTTCATGGTAGTTTCGAATTTTCTGTCTAGATCCTGTAAGATATTTTTTCAGTTTCTCTTAGTTATAGCACAACTACAACTGGTTTTAATCCTAATGCATACTAATTAAGATATTTGGAAAGAACAGTACTCGGAGTTCTAAAGGAGGATTATCTTTTGCTACTATACTGTGAAAGAAAATCGCTATGTAAAGGCTTAGTAAGGAACAGAAATGGATTAGGTTCTGTCTAGTTTCCATAGAAACAAAATATGTAATTAAACAAAATGAAATATATCTGTTACGCTGATGAAAGAGTTTGGGAAAGGTGGGACAATGGCATGAGTGTTTTAACCTGCAGCACCAAACCCAGAAAAAAACAGAGGGTTTAGGTTTATTTTTCTAACGCAGTTTTCACTTACTGCTCTTTTTGTGCTTGGTTAAATAAAACCAAAAATGTTTTGCTTCCTGGGTGAATCTATAAAAAGGAATGTCAATAATAATCAGCAGTAAGTAATGCAGTGCAAATTTACATCAATACTGTTGCAGATTAATAACATTAATATTATGTGATACTAATGATACAATTAAATGAGTCTTGAGCACATGCCTTTTTTGGAAAAAAACCTGAACAGTATGAACAGTTTAATTACACATTAAAGTAACCTTTAACAGATCAGTTCAATGTTTCTTATTCTATAAGATTATGCAAACAGTTTCTTACCCTTGCTCTATAGCTAATAAAGACAATTTCATAACACAAAATGCGTGTCAAAAGAACGTCCTTTTAACCGTACAGTAAGTGCTGCGGGTTTAGGATATTCCAGAGCCCGCAGTTAGTGCAGGGTGCCAGGAGAGGGCACTTCGAGGTTTCTCTTGAAAGACTATTTGCTTTTAAAAGAAGTTTAGCTTGTGTTCTCAGACTTTTCTTTCTCATTCTTCTGCCATAAGATTTCACGACTTAAAGTTCAGAAATGCAGTAGTGATTGTTACTTCTCTTTGTTAGCTTAACTCTGAAGATGACTACATTCTGCTATTTATAAACTGAGGAGACTTATTTCCATGGTAAGGGCTCTTATTTAGCACATCTCAGTGTGTGGCCCTAGGAAGTGGATGGAAATTGGTTGGCTTTGTATTTCACACTACCAACACCACCCTTGCAAAAAAAAAAAAAAAAAAAAAGAGGGAATTAGGTTATATGATTCTTACCTTTATTTCCTTCAGAGTGAAAGAAAAGTCAAAGAAATCCTGCACTCAGTTCAATGTATGACTTCAAGTTCAGGTGATTATGCCAAAGCATGGCTAAAATATCAGAATTCACCTTACACAGACAATGTTGACCTTGAAAGTACTGTATGTGGCACATCTGCGTTTGCTTGCAGGCTTCTATGTGGAATGAATAATTTCTTACAGTACACAGCAGCCTTGATTTAACACACATATTCCTGGCGCTCTGACCCTTGGGGTGGAAATGAATGGGAGCAAATGCTGAACGGACACAGAGAGCCAGCTCTGCTGCAGAAGCAAAGTGTGTCCAACATCCCTCCTCACTCAAAACCAAAAGGGAAATGGAGAATAGGGAGAAAAAGACTAAATTCCTAGAATTTTCTGGGGTAGGAATTTATTTGAGATCTGCCTCCCCATTATTTGTCAAGCAACCAGTTGCCTCATCCTCAGGTGTGTGTATTGTATATTATTATATTGTGTATTATTATTGTATATTATTATATTTGGCTATATTTACACTGATTTCTAAAGCATCTGAAGCATTAGTCCAGCTAACAAACCCTATCAGTGTAAGTATCTTTAAAAAAAATCCCCCCAGACCTTAGAAAAGTGCATTGATTTCCCACCATTTTTGGGGAGAGGGGGAAGAAAGGGTAGAATTAGGTCGGGGATGTTTAAACACATTTAAATCCTCAATATTTTAGGATACCTGCCACTGGTAAGACTTCTGAAGGCACAGTTTTTTAGGTTTTCAACAGACAAAGTTGCTTGGAGTTTCTCATGACTACAAAGCCTAGTGTAACTGATAAACTCTTTCTTAAGTGTTATCACTAGAAATTTTGTATTATCTCACAGTAGTGAAAAATTGTCACAATTTACCTCTTGCCTTAGATTAACAACATGCTGTGCTCCAACACTGTTCAGGATCTGTTAAATACCAAATTCTTAATTTTCTGTGGAACATTACAGTGATGTTCTCATGCTTATACTTGACTCCTAAACCATCTATAACCTCCTAAAGGCTGAGTCAACTCAATGTTCTTTTGATCCCTGGCTTTGTTTTAGCCAACCAAATAATTTCCAACATTTCTTACAAAATGAGAGGTAGGGAAGGGCACATGCCCAAAACCTCGGGGGATCAAAGTTGAAGGTCCTTTTTCAGGCTGCTTTTCAGCTTCTTTTTCAAGCCTCAAGCAATTGAGCAGCTCAATTTGTTCTCAGTGCAGCCACTGCCCTTTTAACATGTCTGAATACTGGTGGTGCCCTAGAAATGGGAAATTTAGGGCAAGCACAATCCCTGAAACGTGTGGGGTTTGTTTGTTTATTTTCTGCTTAATCCCACATGGCTTGTTTCTTAGCTCTGTTGCCAGGCTTTCTGAAGCTGGAGGCAGCCAGCAGAAGGTATTGGGTGCTGTCTAGTGGCTAAATTATTCAGTATGCAAAAGCCCTACATGGTGCTGGTAACCACATACTGAAGTGCTTCCAGTAAACATTAATGGTAACAGGCAACAGCTTCAACAAGTGAAAGTGCAAGTCCCTGAGATTTGGTGCTGAGGACATTCCCTGCAGGTCTGGAATACTCAGCTTCAGTACCTGTCCAGAAATGGATGTGTGTTTGAGTCAGAGATGTAGCCATCTGCAGGCGATGACAGTGTGTTTGCTCTTGCCTCAAAATCAGACAAAGCTTTGCTACTTGGTTCCTAGGTACTACTGAGAGTTTGGCTCTTAACCCCTGCACTCATCTGTCCCCACTTGTAAAACAGCATTTCCTTGAGGGGAAGCCATGAGGTTTCAGGTGTTTGACATAGATTTATCCGATTATTTGGTTGCGGGGAACCCTAGAACTAACAAAAATAGGGAGTTATATTGCACAGAATGTATTTTGAGCCTGACACAATAAATAAGTTATTTTGTATTTGAAACTATGAAGCAGGATCTAGTTTTTCATTCAAAAAGTCATTCAAAGGATTATTTTATTGGAATGATCATTGGATCGAAGAACAAGAATAACTGCAGTAGGGCAAAATCTGTGCATGTTATGTAAATAATAGCTGACCTTTTTGAGTTTTTTAACATTTTAACAGCAAGAATCACAACTCAGTTTTGTGGGTGTGTAATTTCTGTCTCCAAAAGTCACTTGTGATGAACAGCCTAAAACTAGACACCTATGGAAAAAGTAGTGAGACCATGTGATAAAATATATTATTAGTTGCACAACATTTACTAAATTCTCATCTTTGTCCAGGGTCTTTCATTCTCTGATCGTGTGGTCTTGCTGCTTGTATGACTGGAGTATTCATTATATCTCTAAATAGAAACCAAGGGAAAGCTTTTTGGGATGAAATGCATTTTTGTTTTGTTTTGTTTGTTTGTTTTTTAAAATTCTTCCAGTGTTTGCATTTTAAATAGTTTGAGATGCATATAAATATTCCTAATAATTAGGCAGTAGTCAGCCAACTCCAACTTGCCTACAAATGAACATTTTGCATCAGGCTTCATCTGAATGGGGTTCTATCATAAAAATTTCACACGCAAACTTGGAGAAAGCTAATTGTTTCTCATTTTAAGTAATGCTCATTCTTTGTGGGTTTCTGGTTGGTTGGTTGGTCTGTTGGTGAGCGGTGTTTGGGTTTTTTCCCTTCTGGGGATATAAATAACCCAGTATTGTTTGAAATTGTATAGAATAATCTTTTTTCCTTGCTATGTAGGATTCAGGGTGTGGGTTGCTTCATTATTTTACTTTATAGTACAATAATTTCTTTTGTTACAGAGGACTAACCATATCCCACTCTTATTTTATGACGAAGGCTGTCACAGCAAGGGCTATCTCCCAATACCTAGTATCAGGCTAATCTCATTATCTCCAATTTTAACTTTGGAAACATACAGAACCAAAATATTATCAATCACATTTGGTGATAATAATATGGAAAAATTTTCAACATCATCAGTTTTTGAGATTTGGCATCCCTTCCTTGGAAGGAGCAATTCCATTGTCAGTGGGAAGTCACTTCCCTGGCCTTAAGGTTACAACCCTCCAGTCAGGACTGGGCAGCAGAAGCATTCCTGATGCTTTAAAGGCAAGGAGTGGAAGATGATGTAGTTGCTGGAAGAGGAGCAAGAATGACATTAGCCTCAGCCCTCAGCTCTTGTCTAACTCCCTCCAAAGGGAGCAACAATACAGGCTGTTACCTTCCACCCAGAAATTCTCACTCAATGTAGCAAAGTGGTTCCTCTGAATCTTCTTGCTGCCTTGTCTGATGTAACTAAAGCCAATAAAGAAAATTTTAGAGTGAAAGGACTGAAGGAAAAACAGGAGGTGTAGTTGAATCAGTCTCATTTGCTTGGAAAACTATACTAGGTATGTGTATTTAATATCTAAAACAGTGAGCAAGGAAACCAAAGCCAGGAATAGGGTTTTGTTCCTTTTGCATTTTTTTTTCATATCTTTTATAATGCTTTATACATTAATTATAAATTTAATCCTAAATACTCATAGTACTGCCTGCTGTTTTATAGGTATCTTGTGGTCTGAAAGTTCTTATAGAGTATGTCAATTCTTTTCTAAACTGATAGGAAATAATCGAATATAATTGCAAAAGAGTATTACGGCCATATGTTAGGGTTTTCTGTGCATACTGGCAAATTTAGAAATTTGATTTTTATGATTGGTGCAACAGGTTTAAATGTCTATATTAGATAATTATTCTCTTTGGGAGTTTTTTTGAGTGCCATGAAGAATCCTTTAATGAAATTTAGTGATGCTTGACCAAGTGATGGGAGTTTGCCTGAGGAGCTTCAGGCCTGTACTGCACTTCTTTAGCAGCTTATATACTGCATTTATTGCTTTGCTTTCAGAGCTGCATGTACACCTTGGCCACAGGATGAATGTTGCCAGTGGACTGGGATGACAGAGTATGCAGGCAGCTCCAAGTCAGTACCAGTGATCACACCACCCAGGTGCCCATGTCCTTTCCTGAAAATGTGGCAACAAGTTCTGTGAATGCTCTTTTTGTTCAGTAGAAATGAATAAAAATGTTTGAGGGAAATCCCATAAAAGCTTAAAAGCCCCAAATGGGGTAGAGATCAGTGCAGCATGCTGAGCACTGATTGGATCCCCATCTGATGCTGTGCAGTTCAGGACTCCCAGTATCTGAAGAGATGTAAAATTCTTTATACTATCCTCAGTATTTTTTTGTGGTATTAGCTCCACTAAGTGGTATATTAAGTGATAATTCAGAGTGTCTGAGTGCTTATCTTACTGGGTTCATAAGAAACCAGGACCTCTTGGTGCAGAGCAGTGGCACACAAATTTTGAGAAAGATAATGTAAACGCAAAGGATACCAGTCTGTGTTGCTGGTATGACTTGCAGAGAGTAACTGTAAAGAGAAGAGTACTACTCAAATAGTTGCGAATGCCTGGTATTAAATTCCAACCACTTAGCTTTTATTTTGTTATGCTGTAGGTAAGTCTATTGATATTATTTTAGTTCTATACCCATTAGGTATTCTCAAAATAGGAGGCCTATTCTCTCGTACCTGAAAATACTGTGCGTGAGCTTTGCATTCTTGCAAGGCATTGCTGACATGGCAGTAGAACTGCAGAGGTATAAAATTAGTTTTTGTAGATAAAAAGGTTCTGGAGGATTAGGCTTTTGGTGTTTAGGAAATGGGGAGAACAATCTGTCATCTCTCTGATTTTATATTTGGGACTTGTGCACTGCTGTAATACCAAAGCTACTCTTTGTGTTATGGATAATATCCCCTTGATGCTGGTAGGTGCTGGTGTGAGCTGTGGCATAAATCAAAATTTCTGTTGACTTTGCATAGGATATAATTTGTCTTTTAATGTTTTGTGTAAGATCTGTGTAGGAAAGCTATGGGAAGTTTTTTCTTAGTGGTATGCAAATTAAAACAAATATATGTACCAGTTTTACACATGCGAACAGAAAATGTGGAGCAATGTGACTAGCTGTAAAGGATGCTCAAGATCACCTCTTCTGTGAATTCAGTGTTGGCTGTCAGAACCTAGAAAAGTGCACAGTCCTGCAGTGTGGTGGCCACAGGACCACATTTTCTTCTCTGATTTATTTCTCTCTTAAATCGAGTGCTCTTTGCAGTTTGTCTCTGTCTTGTCAGTGCTGGATTAGTGCAGTGAGGGAAATGAGAAGCCAGCTCCTCAGTGGCTAATGTCTGCTTCAGTGTGCCTCAGAGGACAGCCTGAGGCATCTGAGCTTGGTGGTCCTTAGCTAAGGATTTTGGAGGAAGCTATGAGGGTGCATTTTTTAAAAGCTGCATACTAAGTGGGGTTCAACTCCTCTTTAAGTTCTTGAGTTTGTGAAGTGATGGAATTGTTACAGCAACTTCTCTTAATTTAAATTATTGAATTAAAAGTGAAAATACACATGCAATTGGTACCTTAGCATTTGTGTATTGTCCTTTTAAAAGTATTTCTTCTTCAATCCTAATTTGTGTTCAGTGGACACCCACTTTTAAGAAGCTTTTATCTGCCACTAACTTAATAATATTCATGACCTGTATTTTGCTGCAAACTTTGATATTTTTGGAATAAATGTGTCTGTGGACTCCGTTAAGGTAAGAAAGAATACTCAACTTCTGATATTCTGAGCATAAATGGACACGTACTTATTTGGTTAATATAATAAAATCTGATACTGTCATTGTGCAATTTCCTTGAGCTGCAGACAACACCAAAAACTGGTAATTTCTTTGCTGTGCAGTTGAATTATATAAGTGATAAATGTCTAGTAGTGTTTGTTAGTAAATCCTCAGATGCTCAGTACAGTGTAACGGCCTGTTTAAAAGTCAACTTCAAGTACAGTGCACTCTTAATGGGAGGGAAAGCTAATAAAAGCAGAGGTGTATAACATATGCACCACTACAGTGACAGCAGGTATTTCTGGAATTTTATACACAGAAACTGTGAATTAAGCCTCTGTATTTTTGTCTCAAGTATAAAAAGCACATTATATTTCCAGAACCAAAGCTGAAGAAAACCCCAAATCACCAAAGAGACGTTACCATTGAGTTCTCATAGAAGTTGAAAACACGGCTTTTGAGGTGTAGTGATTCTTGTCTATGCAAATTATTTTATGGTATAGCAGGCTTTTCTTTTTCTAATAGCAGAGAAATATGTATGTCTATTACCAACACATATTTTTGAGTACTAATTATAAAAAAAAAATAATGGCTTTTTGGAGTGATATTCAAGCTTCTCCATCTTTTGGTCTAATTTACACTGAGCTTACAATATATCCACACAGACTTACACGCAAGTAAACGTGCATTTATATGCGAATACAGACCAGCCTTCTTGAAAGGAGACTACAAACCTACTGTGCTACATCCAATGCATGTAACTCACCCCTTAAAATATTTATTTGTTCAGATTTATCACAGCTCAAAAATAATCTTATTTCAAGAACTGAAGTATTCTTTCTGTGCGTGATGGTTTAGTACATTATTATCAAGCCTACTTCATAGGCAGAGTTACTTGGTGCAGGATGCACTTGCCTGTAGAATCAAAAGCTTGGGTGCTTCTTGGTGACTCCATCGCAAAATCCAAGATCTCTTCCCACAGGTACCTCATGGTGCTTGGTCTGTCACACAGCCTTTGCTGAGATATGACCCTCAACTTAAGATATGGGCAATGGGAATGGTGAGTTTTTTGTTGCTGAATTTGTCACAGGTGTGCTAGGGGATGCTGTGACAGATGTGGAATGGCATGGTGCCCAGCTCCAAGGGAGCAGGAGATCTCTGCCTGGTTAATGACCAGCAAGAGCACGGGAGCCTGCTGGTGACATGCTGCTCTTACATGAATCCACTCTTGAGGTGCCACCATGGTACCAGGCTGCTTGTGCACAGTGAACATACTGCTCATAAACCTAGGTCTGGTAAAGGGGGTAACGCTGAGCTAGACACAGTTGTAGCCATCCTTGCCTGGCTCTAGACTCACAGGCAAAAGCTCAGGCTGTGAAAGGGGCTGTTTTCAACACATGTTGAATGATATTTTGCTATACAGTGTGGTAAGGGGTGTTTACGTATGTTTTGTTGATCTCACATTTTTATTCCTTCTTACCTTAATAAAGTTTTAAAATACTCCCTCCTTTGCCTTACCTGTACAAGCTATGTATAACTTATATAGGTACAGCCTGTGTATAACTGTATCTGAAATTCACTTATCATTTGTTGGTAGCAAAGGTCATGTGTTCTATGAACATCCCACTCCTGGGTGCAGTAGACGAATTTATCATAGAAAAAATCCACTTACATAGAACTTATATTGGTAATTTATAGTTTAGAACAACAGTATGTGTTAACTTCATATTGAAGAAAATGAAGAAATGCAATATGCATGTTAGAGATCTGTATGTGTTGATCTGTTTTGGTCTCAGTCACATGCTTTTCCTTTTTAGAACTGTTTCATTTTAACAGCCAGTGCACGTGCTGCTGCTCAGCTAAAGAACACTTGAAAAATGTTGTGTGACACAGGTATTCTGACTGATGACTTCTGCTATTTTTTTTATTGAAGGCTATGTTTTCACTTTTATTTCCAGTACATATTTGTATTACAATGGTTGCATTTTTCTATGAAGGACAACTAATGTAATAAGCAGTCAAACCCAGGGCAGTAATTAATCTGGAAGAGATCAAAGGGTGCTCTTCTAAATCCCAACAATTTGATGGTGGTGAGCAAAACCCACTGTCTTTTCTTTTGCCTCGGTCTCCTATGAATTTTCACTTGTTTACTGCAGAGCAGCTGCTTTCTTGTCAATCCAGTGCACTGCTTCAAAAAAATCCAGTTGGATGTAACCAATGCAATTTCAATGGGCTTAGTGAAACATCTACTCTTTCACTTAACCTTTCTCTTCGGTGAGTGACTTGCAGGAACAAGAAATTCCTTGAGCAAAGGTGTCTCCAAAATCAATCAAAATGCACCACAGGGGGAAAGTGTGTCTGAAGCCAGTGACATGTTCTGAGATATGAATTAGTCTGGATCTTTGCTGAGTGATAGCACAAACTATGTGTGATTTAAAGGGGGAAAAGAAAAAAAGTGAATATGAAGAACCAAATACTCTGGTGAGAAGTTGCAGGGCTGGAATAGTAGTATTAACAGCCCGCCACTAGTATTGTCGGCAGAGAGATTTCTTCCTTAATGCACCTACTGAACTAGATGATCTCTTGAAAACTATTTCACCTCAGAATTTTCATGATTTAATGACTTCAGTGATTTGATTTCATGTTTTGATTTCATGATTTCAATATCTCAGTATTTCAGTTGTTGCTCGAAGTCCTGCTCTCTCTCCTTTCTCTGCCCTATATTGTCAAGTGGGTAGGACGAAAAAAGAGGTTTGATTTAAACCTTTCTTAAAAGCAGAGGCTAATGTTGAATTCTGCAGGAAGAAAGACGATGTGAGCACATCTTTGTGCCTGTCTGGAGTGAATGGAGGATGAGGTGACAGAAAAGGAGATCCTTGCCAACAAGTAGGAAAAGGTAACACCACCAATAACCCCAATGCTCCGCTGAACACTACAGGAGGAAAGGGTGGAGGGAATTTTGCACACCGGACCAGAAGGTAGCACAGAAGTTTCAGGATGCGTTTGGATGAAGTGGAATTAAAAGAAGAGAGCATCACACTGCAAAAAGTGTTTCCTTCCCTTTACTGGTTGTCTCTTAGCCTGTCTAGTGAAGAATATTTGATTATCTCTTGTGTGTGAGTGTGAGAAAAGAGATGCGGATGGCTTCTCTATGGGCTTAGACCTCTGCTACTGCATGATTTTGATCCCTATGGGATTCTCCCACTCCCTGGTTTTATGCAGACTGTTGGTAGATTACAGAGGCAGTGAAAGGCTCTCTCCTCTTGCCTGGCTGGAAACTGAGTCAATAGCTTACTAAACTAAGGCAGAGCTTGCTTGCTTCTAGTATTGGTGGAAGCACACTCATTCACTCCCAGATTTAATTCTTGTGGGACAGAGTAGCTGGAGTCAAGTATTTCTCTCTGTTTCAAGTTTGCACTGGAATTAGAATCTGAAAAAACTAAAAGTTCGCAGTTAGCTACATACGTGGAAAAGCCCTCTGGTCATGAGATCTGTGACCATTTAAAAGTCTGCTCATTTTCTTAAGTATTTGTGAATGATAGAAATCCACACATGTTTTTCCTTCCTACAAGTTATCCATAGACATTCTTTGCAACAGGGTTTTTTTTTAAATTATTTTTTTATTGTTCATTCCTTTGTATTACAGAATGTTCAAGAATGTGTTCAGCCCTGATTTGAACTGATCTGTGCTGATGGGAGATCTGGAGATCTGCACCTTCCCCCAAGTCTGCAGCATGTGTGTATCCTGGGAGGCCAAAAACCTTCTGTGTTCCAGACACTGTCAGGATACAATTGTTTTACTGTTGGAGTGGGGGGTTGTTTGTTTTGGTTTGTTTCGTTTTCTTTCCCATTGAATGCAGATATTGTTGTAGAGCATTGTACACTGTACATTGCATTGTCAAATCCTGGGGCAGGGGTTATTTTCTTGGGGCAGGGGTTATTTTCTTGCTCTGTAACAGGTGGGCTGACTGAATCCTTATGACATAGAGACAACCAGCAAATGCAGTGAAATGGAACTGAACTCTGTCATCAAAACTGTTCTAATGGAGTTGTTTCAGCAGGGATACTAGTTGTCATTTTCAACTTCTGAGCATTCTCTTTGAGTTTAATTTTTGAATTATCAGACAATTGTAAAGACATTTAATTTAAGCAGCCAAAATGCAGCCTTTTTAATGTGATTATGAAGATTTTTAAAAACTCATCTTTAAAAAGGAGCCCATTTACATTAAACAAAGAGCACATTTTCTCTTACTGCTTAATTTCTTTTACTGCTTCTGTTCTGAACTCCTTTGAAGTGACAACATCTGAGATCTATGTAAAGATCAAGTGCTATGTATGTTTACATGAATGATGTGATATTAAGTGGTTGACCTGCCTATTATAGAATTTGTAAGGCACAGAATTTTCTATTACACAGTGATAGATGTCACACTATGGAGAACTGAAGATGCTGCTTCCCAATAGAAATGAAGCCATTTGTAAGCGAGCTGTAATATTTTAAACACAAATACCCTTTGCTTTTTCATTAAAATAGAGAGAATTAAATCTTGATTTTTTTTCCTCATTTCCTCAAGATACCAATTACCAACCAGTATCGAAGAAAGTGATTCTGCTTTATAGTTAGATATATTAAAAATATATTAAAAAATGTAAGAAAAATTATTCTACCTAAAGCCTGTTTTAGTTAAATGAATTAGTGCTTTAAGTGTAAACAGATATGTTAAGCATGTTTGTAGGGGTGAGACAATATATGTACAGTCTTCCAGTCCTCACAATATTTTCTGCTACCACATTATGTAGTGACAAGACCTGGCTGAACAGAAGAAACAAGCATTGTAAATCCTAACATTTTGAAAAGCAAGTAGGAGCTATTAGTTGTGAGTCTCAGAAAGATTACCAGAAAAAAAAAAAAAAAAAGTAGCCCTGTAAAACAGATTGACATATACATTAAGTCCAAAAATTGTGTAAAAAAGGGTTGTTGTACCAGCTGGTACTGAAGCCTCCTGCCCATTCCTCTGGGAGAGGCATCAGGTTCCTCAGTTTGCTGCCCATGAGGGACAGCAACACAAAAGGGAAATTTTTAGAACTGTAGAATTGGAGATATCGAAGGAGAAGGCCAGCTGTGAAATTATTGCAGTTTGTGGTTTTGTACACATTTATAATGGCATCGAAGACTAAGTCATACAAAACAGCAGGAGTTTCTTTCCCAGCTTAAAATTCCACAGAGGTCTGCTGAGCCTTTATGGTCATAGGCATAGAGAGAAAAAAAAGGCAGAAATAATGAAAAGCAGGTGATTTTGCACTAACTGAATGTAGTTTTCCTTGGGGAAAATTAGTTTGAAAAAGTTTCTTGTTGTGTTATTCTGGTAGAATCTTTTACGACATCCCTTTGAAATTGTATAGCAGCATTTAAGTTCAAAATATGAAAAAAGAATCTAGATTGAAAACCTCTGGGAAGTTCCAACTGTAATGGAAGTTATTACAAAATGTGTAATGATGATGAACACTGCTTAAAGTGTTCTTGAAGTCTGCAGGTAGACATCTTAGACAAAATTTCTGTTAGATTTTCCTGGAACGTTTGTGGCCGGATGTGAAGTGGAAAAAATTATTATCAATTAGTAAACAGTAAGGTACTAGGGAAAACATTTATTTTATCATGACGTCTTCTCCATTTCCTTAATGTCTTTTGAATACTTAGAGAAAGCAAGCAAACAAGTATAAAGTTTCAGGCAAAGGGCCATAGAAAACCTGATGTAAATAGAAAGATATAGAGGGCTCGTTTGTATCTTATGGCAATTTCTCTATATATGTATAGAATTTAAAGCAAAACCTCTTTTTCTTCAGTAGACCTTCCACTGCTTTCAATAGGTTATCATATATCCCACAGACAGGTCGATTTAATGATTATTTGAAAACGTTATCACTCTGTATCACAATTTTTAATGTTATCAGCCTGAGATTGTAATAGCTTAGTTATCCATAAGTGAAGAACAGATCAGTAAGTAATGCAAATCATATCCAGACTGTCAAACATAGAAATAAAATATTAGTTCAGTGATTGTATTGATATAAAGAATTCTGTATTCGTAATAATGGATTTTGAAAATAGATACAGCAGCTCAGGAAATAACCCACCTTCGGATGTAAATCTATGCACCAGACCACATGATGCCAATGGGAATATCCCACCTGTGTCTCGTTCATCTCAGCACTCTTTCTCAATTCTCTCATTATAATGGATTTGCTTTGCATTGGAGTGGAGAAATGTTCAATCTGTTTCTTGTGTAGAACTGCCTGCTCCCTACTTCATGTTTCTGGCCCACAATTTCTCTTCTGTCTCCTTAGAGTGGAAGGTGTCCCCTGCAGGTAATCAGGGGTTCCAAACAAGAGCCAAAATCGAAATAAAATATTTTTTTTCACCCAGGTTTCTTCACTGCTAGGGAAGTTTTCCTATCACCTTTGTAGTGCTGTGCTTAATTCTCTTCCTAAAAATCATCTGGGAATTGTACTTAACAAATTCACTGTAGAATAAAGACCTAGAACACTGGTGTGTTCTCTTTCTTTGTGTGACTCAGGGTCCTGGGTTTTAGTTTTTGGTTAGTTTTAGAGGTGAGCAAAACTTTTGGGTGAGTGGTCCGCATCCATGACCTGTGGCCACTCCTGACTGATTGCCTGTAATTGTGGGAGCCCCTTTTGGAATGAATCCTATCTCAGACTCTTTGAGTGATGGAATTTCCCCAGGCAGAGGAATTCTCTTTAGTGTTTTTGTTTTCTCCCCTTCTGTCTCATATGAAGGATTTGAAAATGAATGCAAGTCTTTAGGCCTAAGCAAGGGAAGGTGTCTGTCTTTTTCAGAAGTAATGTGTTTTGTGGAGATGTTTACTTCCTTCTGCTGCACATTTACCACCTACCATGGAAATTCATAGGCAAAGTTATGAGTTGTTAATTAGAGCAGAAACTGTGGCAGTTCTTTGCCTCAGATGTGCTTTGCAAATTCACTTTGTATAGATGCTGCATTCAGAATTGTTAGGAGCCCTGTTTTTCTTGTGATCTGTTTTGTCACTGAAACATTAGAGATGAACGTTGTACTCAGTTGAGAAGAAAAGATATTCCTGCTCATAGTGGACATGAGTTCAACTATGTTTCAATTTAATTTTTTTTACATAATCAAAATAGCTTTGTGTTCCCTCTAAGACTGAATGAAATGCAGTAATAATGTGTCCTGTACTGTTGTGAATACTGAAGCAGTTTCCATTCTTGCTCACAAGGTCCAATCTTGCAGCTCAGAAAAAGTAAGGGAATTTATTTATGTGTACATTAAACCCCAAGATTTCTGCTTCCCACAAAATGAGAATTTAACATTGCCTACAGTTGGTGTGAATAGTAAAAGGAACAGGAAACAAAAAAGTCCTTTGGAGCTCGGTTGAAGGGGGTCTGACACACTACAAGAGATCCACATGACATCTGCACATTTTTCTGTATGTTAGCACTGGAAAGAGGATAGAATTACCAGGAAATGTTGCCCTGTGGTTTCTGTATTGAAGTGGCTCCATCTGTGCCACCTGTGGATGACATGATTGGAGCATTAGTTCTTGCTCTGCCTTAGCACTATTGATAACTCTGCTTAACATCGCCACAGGGGAGGCTTTGTTGGAGGCTGCAGTCACTTCGCCTGAGCAATGGTGTACATTGGCTCCTCCATTCAACCCTTTTTTCTGACATTATCGCATTTGAATGGGCCACCAGTGAAGCCATTCAGTGAGAACATGCAGCGGGGCTCCTGGGTGGGCTGGGGCTGAGCCCAGCACCCCCGTTAATGGACTGCTGGCCGCAGCCCATTGAGCTCCATGAACTCCGTGACCAAAGAGAAGTGAGACAAAGATGTCCCTCAGCGCAATATGTAGGTCAGGGCTGGACAAAAGCAGATAGTGACAATCAAACCTGTTTGACTGCTCCACCAAGAGGGGACGCCTACCCCCGTGGACCACCGTTCTGGCAGGGGCTGTGTCCTGTGCTTCCCTCTGCCCATCACCTGGCACGGCGGCTCTGAGCACCTAACTGAGCTCTTGCTCTGCTCACAGCAGGCTTTGCATTCTCCTGAAGCTTGCAATCGATGTGATTATCACTGCAGTTTGCTTCTGAGCATGCATATAACCATCTTGTTTGTTCACTTATACAGTGCACACATCCTCATGCTTACATGACATGTCAGAGGCAGCTGAGTGAGTTAAGTGCAGTACGAAAACTCTCTCATCTGGCTATCTGTGCATATGATTTTGAGAAAGGTAGCAATCTTTTTCAAACGTTGGCCCAAGATTGGTGAATTCAAGGTGGAAAATGGCAGATACTTTGCTGTACCTCTCACTCCCTTAAATAAAAAATGTATGTTCAATATAAAAATTCCTTCAGGCAAAAGATGAGTTTTGTTGCATTTTGCTGGTGATTACAAACTACACTTTTAAAAATTTTTGTGGTTGTTGTTTCACTTCTAGCTTATGTCTGCTGAAATTAACAGCTGTTATTGGCAACTGTTAAGACTACTCTGTTAAATTAGTGGGACAGCAGATAGCAAGAGCTTTTCACGTAGCAAGTAAGGAAAAAAGTTGGAGGTGGGAATTAGCAGCTCTGAGTTCTGTACTGGCCTGCATCTGAGATGGTCTGATTTGGATCAGTGGCTTGAGAACTGCTCCTTGGCTTGGAAAAGGGATACTATGTAAGACTACACCTGTCCTTGCATTTTTGTGTGCTCTTCCTGTAGTCCTTTGGACAAGAGATTATGGTTTTCCTTGAAGATTAACAGAACTGTGTTAGAACAGCTAACAGAGCTGCGAGAAACATCCTGAACTCCAAGTAGGGGTTGTGAGTTCAGTTGTCAAATTTGCTCATTTGATGAACTGGTTGGGGATACACTTCTACTATTTGTGTGTATCTTTGCTTTCAATGTTGTGAAAATATCTCCTCAAAAAATTGTATGGGTCATAAATGTCTTGCTAGGAGATACCATGTGCATACCACTTTAGGTTACATATCCTGCATCTCATTTCCCACTTGCTTCAGGAAAAACCCTTAGGACTGAGCTGTTACCCAGATGATGTGTATTTGCTTGGTAATCCACCTCCCATGGAACTAATCTTGCCTTTTCTAGATCACTTCTCTGGCCTTCAAGATACATGTGAGTTTTCTGCAGCAGCAGATAATAGGACAAGCTCTCAGCCTCTTGCAAGTATTGAATTTCCATTTTGATTGAAGATGAAGGACAGGAAAGAAACTAGTCATTTTCATTCCTTGATGCTATAATGCCTTATACCAAATATTTTCTACTAGGGTTTTCTTCTACTTTTGAGTTTTTACCAAAAAAGATCTAGCCTTAAAGACCTCAGACAGAAAAAGGGAGGAATGTGGATTAGAAGTGAAGAGGGATGCTGAAGTGGTAAAACCTAGTTGAAAAATACTGTGGGTATCTTACCTCCACACTTCATTAACTTTGAATAGACTTTGGCTTCTGGGCTGTGAAACATACAGTTGAAATCAGCAATATGAGAAGAGAGTTCCAGGAAGAAAAGACAAGGATTGGAAAGAAGTCCTTTCAGAATTCTGAAGAAGACAAAGGGAAAAGGGGACCAAAATAAAGAGAATGAGACAGATAAAACAGAGGAGAAGATACTTGAGACTTATTTTCCCAGAGGAGATTAGAGAGATCCAATGAAAAAACCAATATCTGTAGAATGGCAGGAATGGCTGAGTCAGTGTGTTAGCTGTGAGTGTTTGAACCTAGAGGTCTTGTATCCTAGCTCTATTTTTTTAGTGATAAAGCTATTTCCTATATTACATAAACGTCCATGGCTTTATATACCTTTTGGTGCCATTCCTGTTGTGTAAAAAGCATTTACTGCTTTTTCAAGACCAAACAAGAACTCAGCAAGAGAAGCTTTGGAAGAATGAGTGGGAAGCCTTCCTCACCTTAGTATGTTTTGACGATTTCTAAGCAGATAAGATAAGGTGCTATCAAATCTCTCATGCTCTTATTTTAAACATAAACAGAAAAATAAATATGGGAAGCATGTGATTTTGTATGAGAAAACAGTAAATTTAATTTTTTTTGTTGCGACTGCAGGTAAATTGGCACCTTCAGATACAGAATAACAAAAAGCAGAGGACACTGCATCTATCTATTGCCTTTAGAATCAAATTTCAGTTGCTGCAGAAAAGAAAATTATTCCTTTCCCTCAAATGACTATTGAAGCATACAAAGCTCAGAACTGACTAGATCAGAGCAGTTTGGGCCAAGGGCAAAGCAAGGATTGAAGACTGCTGTCACTACTAAAAAAGTGGATGTTAAGAGAAGCAGTGCAGTCTCTGGGGGGCAGCACACTACCACCTCCCGTGCCTGGATCTTACAGCACTTCAACTGCGCACATCACCTTAGAGCAATAATTGCTTCTATTGCTAAATCTTCTGAAAATTTGGCTTTGATTTCACCAGACTTCCTACAATAAGCACCTCGAATTTAGTTTTATACATTGATTATAGGACTTTGTTACTTAAAATCTTGTGGCTTTGAAAATATTACTAGTTTTATGCATGCAGCAGTATCAGTTTAGTTCTGTTATGCTCTTGTCTCCTGTATCCCCTCTGGTGTAAAATTGCTCATCAAAAATGTTTCTGGTCATTTTTTTCTTGCTTCCTGACACATTTTTTTCCATCAGGGTCCTGACACACGGAAAACCAGTCCTTTAGAAAGGATGGGGATTTTTTCACTTCTTGCCAAGTGGTTTATGTATTGGGTGTTATGAGATCTCTTCTGCACACATTACTGGAATCCCAGAGGGGCAGTTTATCTGCTTGACACTCCATAAACCTAGTTAGAATCAAATGGGCCTAGGGGACTCCCAGCATATATTTGTTCTTATGGCATTATCAGTAAGCTAGAACTGTGCAATCAATAAGGAAGGATCCAGGGGCTGATTTAAGTCAGATTTTTGTTGTTGTTGTTATTATCATCTATAACTGAAAAGGACAGGAAATTAAGGAGGAGAGTTCCTCTTCATCCTTTAATACTTTCTACAGTAAAGCATCCCGCTATAAAACAGTAGAACTCTCTCTGCATCAAGAAGATGTTTCTTCAGTTATTAACTGTTGTTCTCAAAGCTAAAAATGAACACGTGAATGCTGTCTCTAATTTGATTAATAATTTATATGACCAATAGGATATTTTTTCAGTAGAAAGTTTCAAGTGAAACGAAAAGCTTTGCACATTCCAGTGAAATTCCATCCATTGATTTTGGTTGAATACAAATTTTAAGGTGTTAGGGAGCATTCACAGGAAGAGTAAGTTCCTAAAACTACTTATAATCAGTAACCAGGACTCCCACCAAGAATGTAAAAACCTACATTCCTATTGCCATGTTGTTTGATTTAGGAAAGAGGTAGCAACCCAGATCTCCACTGGAGACCTCTTTAACACATGAAAAAACTCCTCTTGCATATATGAATGCTGCAGAGATTTTCTTCAGAAAATGTGATGGACTCAGGATTACACTTTTCTTTCAAAAAATAATTCAATATGCATTTCAATATGCAAATTAATTTGAAAATAATTTTAAAATTAGTAATGTAAGAAATTTATGCATCTTTTAATTTTCTCTGAAGGACTGTAAGAATACCTCTTCTGTTGTGAGATCAAGGAAACAAAAAATTAATTTTTCTTTAAAAATTCGATTTTTTCTGGGCATAGAAGCACTAAATCCCTCATTGTCAACAAGCCCCTTTTCAGTTGTGGAAATTTTTCATTTTCTAATGGTCTGCCAGAGCATCTACTATTATAGTCTTAAGAACAAATTCTCAAGAAGCTGTGCTAAAATTCTAATGTTCAATATCACTCCATGGAATACCTGCAGGTCTCTTAACTTGATGTCAACAACCATATTTACCAAATCAGAATCTCATGATTATTAGCTTGTGTTACTTCAGACCAGTGTGTAAGGCCCTTCAGTATGGAAAAAGAAAAGGCTTATAACAACACCCTAGATATTTTCACATATTTGGATTTATTTCAAGCATGATTTACCCTGATTTTACAAGGTTTATAAATCTGATTTTTAAAATGGTTACAATTCAGCCCTGCAATGATTTAACCCCAAGTCATTGCAGCAGGCATCTTAACTTCAGCCCCATCTCCCTGGAGTTTTTATCTGTCAATAAGCTCTGACCTCTGCTTCAGAGGGAGGTCCAACACATGTTGGTTTGTGTATAACTTGCAACATGAAACCCTATGCTCAAACACAGCAAAGAAATTAAGACAAACACAATTACATGTAAGGTTTTTACACATCTAGAATGTGACAAATCTTTGTTGCTCAGCACCAATCTTGAGTATGGAACTGGTGTTGTCGAGGAGTACTTTTTACAAATATGTTCTATGGTTATAAGCCAAGACTTCATCTTTAGGAGTATGTTGGGGTGGGACTTAGCACTGTGAGAGCAGACATATGGTAAAGAAGACGTTTGTAGAATGTGTCAGAGAAGAAGGATGTCTAAAGGTCAAAAGTTAGACTAGCAATGTGAGGAAAGCATGAAAATAAGACTAGAGAGAGTTTGAGAAGGGACAGGCAGCACTCAGTATTGTATGTAATTTAGGACGGGTATCTACAGGTATCTATGCTGGGAAAAGATTATGATGCCAGGTTCTGTCATGGTGGAAATTGGAGCAAGCAAGCTAACCCAGAAGTTGTAATTTTGGTTAAAGTAGGAAGGCAACAAATTAATTTGTTACTGAACTAGCAACTTTTCAAACACTAAATCCCACAACTAATGAAACAAAAATCCTTATCAACACTAAACAGCTGGTGAAGGCAATTATTTTTGCAAACAAACCCACAAGACAAAATTTCCCAATCACCTCAAACTGCTGCTTTGTGTAACCCACAAAGGCTGGTTTTAACAGGCAGCCTGCCAGTAGGGAGAGCCTCAGAGAATGAGCATAAAAGATTCAGATGTGTTAGTGTGGTAGTTGCAAGTTTTTTCCAAATGGAGACTTGGTGAGCCCGACTAGTTTGCGTTCCAGCTCAACTGCGGCTCATGGTCACAGCTTGGCCCAGGTTTTGGAGGTGCAAATAGTAAAAACTGTGTAGGATATTTTGGGGGAGCTGATACGTAGAGTCTCTTAGCTGCATTTAGTATTGGACACCTTGTATCAGACTGAGAGCTTTATTTTAAGCAGGGATTTCTTTGCCATCTGTGCCGTGATGATACACCTCTGGGTGAGAAGCCAAAGCAATGGATCCACTGGAAATCCTGGTACCCAACAGCACTTCTGCAAGGGGCATCTGACAGAGGAAACTGTTGGTGAAAGTAAAGGGTACTTACAACCTGGGGCTCCAGAAAAGCTGTGCTAACCCATTTGTGGGGTCTAAAAGGAACTGGTGCTTCCCATTTCAGTGGAGAGGTTAGAGTGTCTTCACATCAGAGATAAGCCCATGCCTGAATTAGAAATCAATATTGTGACCAATAAGTCACAACCAACACACACACAAAATCTGGCCTCCACCACATACTTGAGATGAGCTTACAAGAGGAGGAACAAGGTGAATTTTGTTTTGTTGGTCCTTGGCCCTACCTCAACAGCAGCGTGTGTGCAGCATGTCTGAGTACAGCATTCCTCCCCATCACCAGCACACACATTCTTTCCCCTTGTAGCAAGATAAAACGTTTTGGAAAAAGGATGTGACATCAAATGCCATAAGACAAAGGAGTTTCACAGACAGCTTGGATTCTGGCTTCTGCATCACCTTGCTGGCAGTCTCTGCCTCACTTGCTGGTGCTGCATGGGCATGAGGATAGCAGCATGGAACTGTCTGGGGGAGTACACCAGTACTCCAGTTGCTCTCCTAACTCTCCTGGTTTCTAGGGGCCAAGGAAGTCATGGCCTAAAGACTCTTTCTGTGGAGCATTTCTGATGGGGGAGCAGGCTCACACACAGCACTCTTGCAGATGTCTAGCAAGGAACTTCCAGCGAGCTTTGTGGCACTGTCATCACTTAAGAAAGAGAAAGTTAACATATTTGTTTTAAAAAAATGTTCTGTGGCAGTCTGGAGAATATGAGCTGATGTTGTGGCACTTGTCTTTTATTTGTGGTAGGTAATATTTCCTCATATGCCTGACTGTGGATGTAAAGGAGGACAAAGATCAGTGCTTCTCCAGAAACTGGAGTTCAGAGCTTTCCTGTCCCTCTGAGACTCTCCTTTGGAAGTGATGGCCGGCATAGGCTGGCAAACTGTGGCAGTGAAACCTGTCCCTGTTGGCAGCTTCTTAAACTTCCAAGGGGTTTTGCCAAGCTGCAAAATAAAACTGTAAAACCAGGAAGAACAGAACTGTTATAAGGAAGTTGGGAAAATCCCAAGCAGTCTTGTTTTTCTTGGGACAAAGGAACCACCATAATCCAATTCTGCAGTTCAGGGTTTGCAGAGGAAAAAAAACATGCAAAGCTCCTTTGGGACAAAGTCCTTGAGTGGATTTGCCATGTCACTGTCCCACCGTGCTGCACAGGACTGATGTGAAACGTGGGCTGGCAGAGCAGCACAGCAGACCAGATCCTCAGCAGTAGAACCAGGTCCAGCAGACCAGGCTCTCAGAAGGAACATGGGATCAGGAACACCTGGAGGAGGACAGGGTCAGGAAAGTTGCTACAGGCTCTGTTAGGGCAGTAGTGTTGGCCCTTGTGAATCTTACATGTTTTTATTTTTCTTTTTCTTCTTTTTTCAATTTTCGCCTCCAATTAAACAAAGTCTGTTTAACTCTGCATGTCCCATTCTGCTTGACAGTGGAGGTGGATTGTCCCGAACCCAAATAGTTCAGGATGCTCAGGATAATATTTGATGCATATCCCCTTGCTTCCTATGTTGTGGTCTACCCTGCAGTAGTTTTAGCAGCTTAGCAGTTCATGCATTTCTAAATCTGATGAGATTTGGGAACTAGAATAGATGTTTTGAGTGACAGGATAGCTGTTTTCCTGAACTGCTGCCTGGCCCAGCAGCGTGCCCCAGTGCCACTGCGAGGAAGGAGCGGGCAGCAGGGAGGGCTGCACGTGGCATTGTCACTGCCTGGAGGGGTGGCCTTCCCGGGCCAGCTTTGTGTGAACCGAGAGCGAGTCTGGCTGTTAAATGTTCCGGTGGTTTGGGAATTGAACCTGGCCCTCGTGGCTGCCAGGCAGCGGTGTTAGAACGATTACACACAAAACTGAGTCACTCATTCGACAGGGCTCCTGGAATGGTTTCGTTCCTCCCATCAGTGCAGTGGGAGTGAGGCAGTAAATACCTGCTGTAAAACCAGCACACAAGGTATTTGTGGGTGGAAAAGTTTGGATTTCCTCTCTAATTTACTGCTCTGTAGTGGTGATGGGTGGTGTTTTGCCTGTTACCTTCTTTGATCTGTTCTGAGTAAATTGCTGCAGCCTGCTGAATCATGAGTATAAATATATTTTTTATGACTGTAACCCTAATTTTTTTCCATCTGACTCTTTATTTGATTTAACTTGTTGAACTGTTATTGAATTTGTACTATGTAAACATCTATCTGTGGGAGTCAAATCTGACAGAAGAGAAATCAATTAGGGTAGGAAAAAGCCCCATACTTGAAGAAGTCTTGAAGGACACTCAACTATATTTAATATCTATTGTGGGCAGGAAAGCTTCTATAAGGTGACTGTTCCCTGACATTGGAAGTGTATTTACTATTAAATCATAATTGGAATATGAGATTGTGTTTTATTTTCCAGATCTGTTAAAATGTAGAAAGGTTTTATTTCTACTGCAGGTCAGAAAGGTGTAATAGTAAGTCATACATTTTGGTACATTTATGTCTTGAAAAGAGTAGATAACAAGTATATTTTAAACACATTTCTTCCAAATATTATATTGAAGCCAAACAGTATTATCCTGGGTTCATCTGTGTTCAGAAAAGGGCTGTATGTTTACTTGAAGATTTGAATTTGCATGGCATATATCCTATGCAGCCTTATAGAAGAAATATTTCCATTTTAGAATTCAACTTTTGTAACCTTTGGCAACATGTAGTATCAATGGCTCTTTGTTGCTTAAAAAAAGTGAAACTGTAAGCTATCCACAAGGATATGCAGGGCATTGCTATAGCAACACAGCCTCCCTTCCAGCACTAAGAGAAAAGTCATGAATAAAAGATGGGGTTCTAAAGACAACAAAATAGAAAAGGTTGTTTCAACCCTTCTAATACCTGACATTTGCCGTTATTTTGTTAAATGCAAACCAAAAAGAATGTTAGGAAGGGACATGCTGTTGTTGAAAGTATGCATTTATATATTGGGAATGTCACCAAGTAGATATACACTTTTTGCATTTATCAGCTTAGAAAAAGGAGTAAAAGGCATGAAGCTGACAACATGCAATTTTTAAAAATTTACATAAAAAATAAACATCTTAAATGTCTATCTGACTTGAAAAACAGTGTTTGCTTTCTATCTGAATTAGCATAACGAAAATATAGTGTTGGAAAAACACCACCATTTTCTGGTGCATACTTGAGGTTTATAACAAATTCGTGTTTTCCTTTAGCTGAATAGAGATTATAATGAAAGTGACGCTCAATCTCATTTTCCTCTGTGCCTTACTCCACTCTCTGGCCCTTAGTATTTTTCATGGAAATTATTAAAGAATTAACTGTGAGGCATAAGGACAGCTGTATGGTTTGAAAGGATCTTTTAAAAAATGCATATTATTTGTTACTGCATTTCAATTCAGACTAAATCCCAAAAGGACAAGAAGACTGTTTCCTGGCTATGATCTTGTTTGCTAAAGGATTCTTATTAAAAAATGCCCTTTCTTTAGAAATGAACGATAATCTTGTTTTATTTACTCTTCAGAGTAATCTGCAGTGTGTATATGCACCAGGACTTTTTCTATTTTAAATGATACCATAGTGAGAGATGACTGTTGGTTGTGCTGCCTAATTTTCACTGAGTGACTGTAAATGTGGTGGAGGGAGCAATGTGATCCAGTGGTGTTAAAACCCCCTCACCTTTCAGTCCCATATCTTGGCTTCAAAGCTGGGAAACTCACTTCCTGCAGTGCATAAGTTTAATTTGCTTTGAGGATACACTTTGCTTATAATTACATCTTTCCACTGAACAATACAAGTATGAAGAAAGATATAGAATAACATTGCTCCTCACCACTAGAAAACCCAACTGATTGATTTTTGTTTTGTTTTTTTCCTCCCATTCCAATCCAGTTACTTTTCTGCGCTTTGATATAGAGCAAGAAGATGAAATGTCATCCCAGAGGATCCTGAGACATGGTTTAAGATATTTTATAGCATTTAAATATGGTATTAATCGTCCTTGGGCTTGCAAAAAAAAAAGAAAAGAGTCTTTTGCAGGGAGATGGTGAGATAAGTTCCCCTTTGCATCCCTGGTGCTGCAGAGCTGCTGGTTGTTTCCATTCTTCAAATCCTCTTTGTTCTGCTTGGTGGTTCTGTGGTGTGTCACGTTGCATTGAAAGCCTTGTCTTGGCAAGACCTGTGCTCTTTCACAGCCCTAGACACAGCAGCAAAACTCAGTTATCTGTGTTCCTGCAGAATTCTGATTTCTGCTATAACACAAACTGGAATGGAAAAAGGACATATCTGCATTTAATAATTCTGGAAATATTTAGCCTATAAATTTGTTTCTATTTGGACATCTCAGGACATTCCATTTAATCAAAAAACTTGTAAAAGTTGTGCTTTCCCAAAGAAATATCTCACCATCTATCACAGATAGCTTTCACTTACATTATTGAAATTTTTAGAAATGAAACTCTGTTTGGCAATTTTGTTATGTGACAGTATTACCTTGGGAGAAGAGGGAAAGACAAAATATCACTGACGGGACTGGGAGGAGGTGTGAGGGGATTAAAATCTGCAGTTGTTAGCATGCTATTACTCTGATCAGCAAAACTGTGCAGTGCCACTCTCACAAACAGTCACCAACATGATCCCATGCCATTGCTAAGGGTATTTATACTCTGTCTAGTGCAATTTCATAATGATTCCTTTCTCCAGCCCTTCTGGTGACCAGGCATGCTCAGACAAAAAGTAACTATTTCATATTCTCTTTGCCTTTAATCTAACCTGTAGTTATCTAATCCCACCATGCCATGTTAGAACTCTTTGATTTTTGGACAGCCCAAAGAGACTTCCTTGCTAAAAATGTCAAAATTAGCCTGCTTAGACTATGGTGTTGAGATTTAGTTTCATTTTGAGCAGTTGTCTGTCTAATGCACCTTAAAAATTATCTGTTAGTTTATTTTCTTCTCTGGAGATGAGAATAATTTCGTGTTGATCTTCTATTTTCTATTTTATCTACAGATTAAATTGCCCATGCCTGTTTTGTGACTTGTTATAAAAGAGATATTTTTCAACTGCTGTCTCCTTTTTTTTTTGGCCTGTCTGTCAACAGAAGGTCTCTCTAGCATTGAGAATGGTCACTGCTCTGATCCCACTGTCTGTGTACATGAACACTACAGAAAGACAAGACAAACAACCTGTAAACATTGAAGTGGACTAGCAGATCCTTTTTCATATTAGCAGCTGCTGTACAAATTGCTTTTGCAACTCTCTTTGTGGGAAAAATTATTAACATTCATCAAACCATTTCTCACTGCTGCTGAGCGAGCCAGTTCTAATACGTGTTCCAGCAGTGCTTCTTAGCTCTTGGATTCCTCTTGTAGTTTTTAGTAGCTTGCTGTTGAAAGCCTTTATAAGATGTGATAGGGTTTACCCATGTCTTGTCTGTCACGGTCACTCATTTAGCACTGAACCTCTCTTCACATGGTGCGGAGCTGCTGCTTCCTTCTCTGGGTCCAGGACTCTGCATGTCCTGGCATTCTTGACCAGGGCAACTTTACTGTCCTATTGGACTTCTAGGTACATCACTGCTTTCTTGCCTGGTGGGATACTATAAGCACACAGCCATCTAAATCAGCTTGCATACAGGTAAAAAATAGCACAAGAAACTAACAAAAGATTTTTCAGAAATATTTTATGAGTGTGCTGGAAATCATGTTGCCACATTCCATGGGTAGCTTCTGCTTTCAAGGCCTCATAATTTTTGTTTTAAACAAGAAACTCAAAATAAATCCAGGATTAAAGTCTCAAGTGGGAAGCATGATGTACTTTTTTTTTTGGTGCTAGATTGTGTCTGAACAGAGGATGGTTATTGCTTCTTTGTCATGGCATGTGGCTTCACTTAAAAGTCTCTAGACAGAAAACATGCCATAGCAAGTAGCAGAGCAGCCAAACCCCTGCAACTCAAAACTGAAAACAGACCACATTTGAAATTAATTAGGTGGAACAATGAGGCACAACTTGAAATGTGGCAAATATATACAGGTGCCTATTGCAAAGGTAAATGTGTGTGGATTTTCTGCTGCATCAGGACAATTCTTTACCAATAACATTCCAAAATAACTGAAAAAAAACCCCATTGTATCAACACAGAGGAAAACTAAACTGTTTTGACAACATAACAAGAACCCTAAAAAGAAACACACTGTGATTATTTAATCAATTAGTAAATAACTTCATTTATGGGTGCATAAGTAACAAGTAATAAAGGCCATGCAGTGCATAGTACTGTCTAACTATTAATGGCAATGAAAAGTCAGTCTAAAAAAGCTGGATAAATGTACAGAGAATTTAAACAACATCTGCCTGGCCACAAAAAAAAAATTCAAAAAGGGAATCAGTGGCAATCCAACACTTCAACCAAGATATAGGCAAAATAAAGAATTCTGTTCGAGGAGTTTATCCACCACTTTATTGCCCAAGTAGCTAACAACCAATCTCGTTACGGCATATACCGTTTAAGTTATGTCTTTGATGTTTGTGAAGGTTACAAATCTATTAACATTGGATTGGGCCAATTATTCTACTTTTATGGATGCATTGAATGGTTTGATTTATTAGTAAGTGTCAACAATTAAGTGATTCCCAGGAGAACTCATGGTTATTTTTGTTATTAATTAAAACATTTCAGAGGAAGAAATCTCTCACTTACAGGAGTTTAATTCAATCTTCTAAAAAAATGCTAACAATTAGGTAAACTGACAACTGTAGTATTCTTCTGATTTCACCCTCTAAAAAGCGTACATTGTGATGTGTTTCTTGATTAATGGATTTGTGGGGTTTTGGCTAAGAGAAGCACTTTTGCCTAAATGTAGAAAAATGCAGTTTCTCAAGCTCAGGTACTTTTAGGATGCAGAACTTGTCACAAGGTAAGGCAGATTTTTTTTTTTTGCAAGAACCTCATGGAGCTATAATGGGCAGAGTATGCCTGAGAAGGCTTCCTGAATGCTTTGCTAGCACTCTGTTAAAAGAACCTCCTCTTCTCATCAATAGATTTTGACAGAATTGAAGGTTAAACATCTAAATTGCAGAAAGTGGAGCAAACACCTGTTAGCTTCTGTAAATAGACGTATATTCAACACAGAAAACTTCCATTCTAATGTTCTATAGACAGACAAAAATCTCTTCAGAGCTTCACAGCTACGCTTCCCATTGATTACACTGTGAGTTAATTAGAGCAAGAGTACTAGGGTGGAGTGTTGTCCTTGAAAACCTCATGATGTTGGCAAGAAAAGATGTACAAATGATTGTTGATTCCTGGATAACTTATCTGGCTTTTGTCTGAGCTGGAACCTGGGTCTGTATTTGTGTGAAGTTCTCTGAGGACTGTGTTTTCAGACATTTCACCGATGTTAACATGACTTAATATCCATCACAGGCCATCTTCTTATAAATGAATTCCATAGAACCACAAAGTTCATTGGTGAAATTGTAAAGGAGGGTTTGCAAGACAAATATGGTTTCCATTCTTCTTCCATGGCTTCCATGTCCTCCTGGTTGCTGTGGGAAGTACTTCTGTTATAGATGAGCAGTCCAGCATGGCAGAGGTGGGAGGAGGAGATAAGAAGCATCACTTGGAGAAAAGAGACAACCAGCTTTATTTTATCTTTATAACAACATAATATTGAACAAAACAAATGTAAAGCCAGAGAAGAAAGAAGATATCACAGTAAGAAACCTATTGTTTTCTATGAATGCAAATAGGTGCAAAGATCCCTAAGTCATTAAGTTTCCTATTCTTACTATTTTAAGATGGCTCTATGACAAGACTGTACCTGGATATCAGGGAAAAGGGCCTTTATTCCCTAGGTACCCTCTTATGAAAGAGATGTGTGTAAATTAGCTGAGGTTGGCTTAGACAGAGGCTATGTTCCAGGTACCACTGCTATTTGAACACAACCAAATAAATCAAGAGAGGCTAAAAAGAGGAAGAAAATCAGGTAGGCAAATAAAAGAATGTACAGGGATGGGGAAGAAGAGAAAAAATAATCTAAAAATGTCAGGAAAAAATCAACAGAGCAAGGTGTAGAGAAATGAAGAAAAAATGGTATTAATTTTGAAGAGGGTAAAGAAAAAAAAAAGACCTTTTTTTGTTTTCTGTTAATAAAAGTTTGTTGCAAAAACAGATTTACATATAGTTGAAATTATTTTCAGTATTGTGTCCATAGATTTGTGGATGCCTGTCTATATCTTGGGTTGACTAAATCTGATTTCTCTACATTCTTGCATAAGGTGGTTGTGTGCAATATTTTATTGTATTTTAAGTGTATTTGAAAGAAAAATATTGCTTTTCTAGTGTGAAGTGCATAGAAGAGGGCTTTGGTTGCAATCCATGTAATTACAAGATGGAAAATTTCTCTTGGAAGTGGTGCTGACATTCTTCAGCTGCTATCATTTTAATTTCAGGCAGTCCTGGAAATTGTTGCTAGTTTCATACTCACTTAAGAAAGTAAGAAGCCCAAACATAGTCTTTAGTCACCTTTATTCACCCTTGAATTGTGTTCAATGTTTGCTTCATGGCACAGTAGTTTTAGACCATTCAATACATGTTTATTTATATGAACAGCTTTTCCCCACACACTGACTATTCCTCACTGTGCTGGGGTGGCCTTAGCGAATTTATCTCTGGGTTAAACAAGCAAATCTTCATTCTGATCTTATTTCAAGGGAGCTCACTGAGCTGGAACAAAACCCCAAAACCAGTCTGGGTAACAAAAGCCATTGAGAAAAAAAATTATCAAGTGTTATTTGTATCCCTGAATCAATTTAATTGTGATCCGGGTGAACCTGGTTAACTGGGGAGGTCCCAGATGGATGAAGTTAGGCAATGTGATGCTTATCTAAAAGAAAGGTAGGAAAGAAGATCTGGGGAACTGTGGGCATGTCAGCCTGACCTTGGTGCCAGGAAAGGTTATGGAGCAGATTACCTTGAGTGCATCACAAGGCACGTACAGGACAAGCTGGGGATCAGGTCCAGCCAGAATGGGTTTAGAAAAGGCAGGTCCTGCTTGATCAGCCTGACCTTTTATAGGCAGCTGAGCCACCTAGTAGATGAGGGAAAGGCTGTGGGTGTTGTCTACCTGGACTCCAGCAAAGCCTTTGATACTGTGTCCCACAGCATTCTCCTGGAGAAGCTTGGACAGGTGTGCTCTCCCTGGGTCACAAACAGGCTGGATGGTCGGGCCCAGAGAGGGGTGGTGGAAGGAGCTACATCCAGCTGGCAGCCGGTCACCAGTGGGATTCCCCAGGGCTCAGTGCTGGGCCGGTCCTGTTTAACACCTTTGCTGATGGCCTGGGTGAAGGGGATTGAATGCACCCTCAGCAAGTTCAGAGACAAAACCCAATTGGTTGGGAGTGTTAACAGCATGGAGGGCAGGAATGCTCTGGAGGGATCTGGACAGGCTGGACTCATGACCTGAGGCCAAGTGTGTTAGCTTCAATAAGGGGAAGTGCTGAGTCCTGCCCTTGGGTCGCAACAACCCCAGGCAGTGCTACGGGCTGGGGGCAGAGCCGGAGGATTGGAGGGCAGCCCAGGGAAATTTGCCAACAGGTTAAGGGAGACCCCTCAGCTGGTTTTCCCACTTTTTGACCCCTCAGTGGGTTTTCCTCTCTATTTGCATGTGTTACTCCCTGCTGGCAACTGCCAGCACCTGTGAAGGACTCGCACCAACAGTTTATGGAATAACATTCTTTGATGATATAAAATTGTGACAGGTTAAGGTTTGGGGATTGTTGGTGATAGCACCTGACTGCAAACACATATTTAAAGCAATCCATAGACAAGATCTAATCCCCAGTAAAAGTATTCTGCACTCATAAAGCATGATTGTTACCCAACAGGTGTCCCTATGGGGGAGAGGGCAGGTTCAGCCTATTGACAGACCCCAGCAGTTAAAATGGAGACTTCTCTAACTTTTCCCCCATTCTCAACCTACTTTCATACAATTTCTTTATGTTTAGGTGGAGCTTGAGTGACTCGAGTCATAAACACCTTTGTTACTGATTGGTGTAACATTCTCTTGCTTTGCTGTTAAAGATACAGTCAAAACAATATAAAGCACATACCCAGTGAGGGGTGGCTGCACTGGTGGTACCTTGGGGGGGTAACTTTGGGGTGGAGTTGTGTGTTAACAATACAATTAGGCTGTGATGAGCCAAGGGAGAGAACCAATGAATATAAGGAGAGGGATTTTACCACAGCTGTTGGCTCAGCAGCAGGACATCTCCTGTCACTCTTGGCTGACAGGTGCAATGCTGCTTATCAGCTGCCAAGTGCCATCTCTGCAAGGATTGCAATAGAGTCTGGCCCCTGGTGTCTCCACTCTGCTCCACCCTCCATTCCATCCCCTTGGCAGGTGCTTACAGTTGTATCAGGAATCATCCTGGGTTATGCCAGCCGCTTTCCATCCAGGGAGTAGCAGCTGTATTTTACCCTATAATTTCCATACAGTCATAACTCCTTTTAGGATGTGAATATAACTTCTCAGTTTCTTCTGATTTTAATTCCAGCCATCTTTCCACAAATGGGATATGGAATAAATTTCTTCCTGAATTAGCAATGGGTTAATAAACAGGGCAGGGGAAAAAAAAGTAGGATATGTTATTATTTTCCAAAAGATCTTGTAGATGAATGGATGGAGCTGTATACCACTTAATATATTCTTAATTGAGCTATCAAAGGGTGCAGATAATGAGACAATTTTTGGCAGATATGAAATTATTCAAGAAAGCCAAATCTTATTGTAAAGAGTTGTGTAAGGAATTAGTGTTGAGAGGTTGGGTGAGAAAAGACTAAATTAATGCTAAGTAAACCTCCTGAGGGAAAAACAGTTTTAATGATGAAGCTCACAGTGGTGGACTCTAAATTAGCAAAGATCTCAAAACTCTTCTGATCAATTCCTTTAAGACAGCAGCCCAAATCTCAGCCACCACTATCAAAAGAAAAACAGGATACTAAAAAGCACTGGGAAAAAATAGCAATTTTAAGAAAGCATCAGAAAGCTTCATTATGTGTATATTGATGAGATGGAAATGTGGTAAATGGTTTATGTAAGTTTAGAGGCAAATAAACCTAGAAAGGGCAGAGAGAAGAGCAGAGAGGGAGGGCTAAAGATATGGAACAACTTCTGTGAGACATATAACTGTGTAGCATTACTCCTCAGCTCAGAAAAGAGACAACAAAATGTGGGTGTGAGGGAGGAATAGCAAATTATGAATGACATGAAGAAACTGAATAGGGAATGATTACTCACTGTGGGGTACCCAAGGAAACTATTAGGCAGCAGGTTTAAAACAAACAAAAGAAGGCTCTTTCCTGCATAACAGTATTCCATGTTGAGATTCATTTTCATTGGATGCCAAAATTATAAATAAATTTTAAAAATTATTAAACAATTTTGTAAAGGAAAAGCCGTGAAGAACTATTAAACACGAGATGGAGGATTGAAACAGAAGTAGCTGGCAACTACTGTTCTACTTTCCCTCTTTCATATGTTCTTTTTTTTCTAAACCTCAGCTGCGGGCCACTAGCTGAGAAAAATCTTTTGGTTTTTAGTTTGATCTAGCATATCTGTTTTTATGTAAAGCAGACTAGAAAATATGGTTTATTCAATACTAAGTATGTAAGTTCTGATTCTGCTATCCTTTATCCCAGCCTATTGCTAATATAAAAGCTAACCTGGTTTCTTTTGGCGACAAAAATTATTAAATGTCACATAACTGAGCACTTCAGAATCACTAGTATATCACTAATAATCCAACCAAAACTTTCTATTAAATGATCCTTTTTAGACATTTATCATGTATGCAATGGTATACAAATATTTTCAATATTACTAAGAAAAAGGAATAAATATAGAATATACAACTTGAGACTCCATAAGTATTGCAGGACTTAAGCACACGTGGGAGAGTTATATCTCCACAATCTAGCATGGAATGCTAACTCAGTTTCTCTACAGTTCCTCTAGTTTTGCTTTAGTGAAGCAAAATTAGGACGGAATGAATGGTTAAGTATTCTCAATATGTTTACAAAGCAGTACCAGAACAGTAAGCCAGGTGGTTTTTGTTCTTTATTACTGTATTAATATGGAGGCTTCCATTAATTTCGAGGGCTGCTCCCACTAAATGTGTGATTTTTGTGGGAATAGAAAACAGTGTGGTTGGAGAATGTTGGTGCCTTCACAGATCTTCAAAACCAATGTGACAATGATCCTTCCTCTGTCAAGGCCCAACATGAACAAAACTACAACCTTGGAACTGGCACATGGAAGGTCTACAAAGTGGAGTTGTCTGTTAGCTACAAAGCTGTTAGCAGAGTTATCTCTGAGAATGAAGGAAAAATCCTGAGGGCTTTTTCTGAGGAGGGAAAATGAGATTCTCCTCACTGCAAAGCTGAGAAATGGGAAATCCAATTTGGATTTGCTCTGCTGGTTGAGAATTCTGAGGGGAGAAAAAAAAGCACCCTAAATATTTGAGGAAGAACGAAACCCTTAGAGCTCATGCCATGGGAGAAATAAGAGAAAATGGAAAGGTTTGCTATTAACATCTGAAATACCGAGTTAGACTTTCAAGGACCAAGTGTTCTCCTAGCAATTTCAAATTTATAAACAGGTACTGTTGTATTTTCTGGAATATTCACTTTTGAAAGCTGCAGAATGACAGAGTTACAGAATTACAGAATTACAGAATGACAGAGTTCATTTGAACAGGTGTCCCACCACTCAGGAAGCTTCCTAATGGAGCTGGGATTCGTACTGACATTTGTTTTCAGGATAAGAGGTCTGACAGCATTAGACAGGGCACTGGCTTCATGTGATGATGTGTGTGCACCTGGACAGGTTCCAGCTGTAAGAGTAGCATGTCTGCTGTGTCAGGTTGGACTGGCTGGAAATACCACATGGAGGTGGATACTGGCAGTGTGGCAATGAGCTGGATGGTCCTGTCAGGCTGTAAGCCTGTGGTGTAAGAGAAGCAGTCTTGAGCACTGCATAAACATCCTGACCTTTGAGACTTGCACAGACTCTGAGAACAGTTTCTCCCTGAGCAGGGCGCAGGTGTCATTGCATGTGCTTCAGTGTCCACATTTAGGTGCTTTGAGGAATTTGTGTCAAAAATTGAGATGCAAATTGGATGCAGGCATCAGTGAGGATTAGACTTCAAAATTACTGTCTTGAACTTTTCACATTTTTCTCATCCACTCTGCCATGCCTGATGCATCGTGGTCACTGCCAATTGCTTTCTGATTATGTTTGATGTATGTTTTCAGCTGGTGGAATCAACTAGTTATTTGCAGAACTGTGCTGAACTCACTTCTTGAACTCCTGGAATGACAGTTCAATGAAACCAGAATAAAAATGGGATCTGCATTTATGCTGGAGTAGGAATACTCAAAATTAGAAAGATTCCTCATGTTCAGTCTATGTGAGGTAACATCTGTCTAAGTTTGTTTTCTGAGGGCTAGCAAAGAGAAAGTATAGGGTGAAAAGAAAGAGCAGGTTTCTGTTCCTGCTGTTACTCTGCAATTTTAAATAAAATATCCAAGACCCACAGTCTTTGTTTCTTCATGGTGTTAAAATGCAGGTTGTAAACCTTGACCATACTTAAAAATGATTTTGTATTAAAGTTGATAATACAATTTCAAAATTATTTTAACAAAAAAAAAATAATATGAGGGGAAGAAGAATTTCCTCAAAACATTTTAAAATGGTAAAATAGTAACTTCTTGGTGACTTATCTCTGCAAGTTTGCTTTGAGTTTCAGAAATGAGGCTGTTTTTTGGTTTGTGCAGTCACAGAAATGCTTGCCCACTGAACTGAGTCTGATGTAAGTAAGGTATAAACTATAGCTCCTCTCCTACCTAGGAACAAAACACTGGAAAATAGTTGTCAATTCTTGTAACAATATTCAGACTGTAATATTTTAAAAGATGTGCTCTCTTTCTCTTAGCAGTACAGTTTCTGCTGTCAGAATTAAGATTTTTCAAGTTTCAAGCAAAGTTGATAGAATTTTCTTCCAAAGTATCCACCTAAAATGAATGCATTAAACAACGCATTTGTTCTTTGTGTGTTTAGTTGTGAAACTTAACTTCAACAATTTAACATAAAAGTGGGATCCAGTGCTGCTTGCATGCAATTATACTGGTGATAATTAATAGCTGGAGGAAGGATGGGGCTTTTAATTTTCTAGGATTAAACAGTGGAGCTACACTGCAAAATATTCTTCATGTTAATACTAATAATGTTTTTCCATACTTTTTCATGCATGGAAACACATTTTAACATGCATTATACTCTATTAATTGCACTACATTTCTATAGGGTAGTAGAGCTATAACAGTGTTGGAGAATGTTACAGGGAATGATATTTTGTTTCTTTTTACCCTCCAGTGCTCTCTGGCAGGGTAACTGAATGGATTTTCTGATTGTAGCCTTTCATGTTGTACCAGTAAGAGATTTTGTGGTGGGGTTGTCAGATATTTTTTAAAATTTCTATTAGATTTTCTAAATTTGAGCACATGTTTTCTGGCACACCTTCCTTCTGCATCTGCAGTTTTGATATTTTCAGATTTGTTTCTTAATTTGAAAACGTGCTTTCTGATCTATCCCCCGTCTGGTCGCATGTGGTACTGTTATGTTTTCCTGAAGCTGTTGTTTGTGATGAATAAGAACTGTTGGAATAATCTAGTGATGCTAATTCACATTCACTTGTAGTGCTGCTGCCTAGATACATAGTAATTGTTACAGGAGCTTCCATTCTGATAAGCACAAATATTCATGATGAAGATATCGCTGATTTTTAACTCATTTGCTCTTTAAGCTCAGAACTACATTGTTTTTTCCTAATGAAGAGAAGCAAAAGGACAGGTATATAGGTTTTGAGATGTATATGTATGGCTTTAATAACACTAAAATACTGTGGCTGATCAGTAGAAAACATGTGATGTATATTGTTTGAATTTTGTGTGCCAATGTATTTAAAGTATGAATGTCTTGGAGACCGCAGTGCCAGCATAGCACCCATTGCAACCCTTCCTGTCCATTGCCACTATTAAGGCACTGTTGTACATGAAAGATTTTCCCTGAAGATAAAATCAGGAGTGTTCCTCAGCCAACTGTTGGTTTCTGGTGGTAATGCACACTGTTAGAACTTCACCAAGCTGGAGACCTGTAGACTATCATTAAATTTGAAATTATTTAGTTTCTGTATTTGCAGCCTTTAATAAACTGAAGATAATTTATTTATTCCAAGTGGCTTGCCTTAAAAAAAAAACAAAAACAAAAAACAAACAAACAAAAGACCCCACAAAACAAAAAACCCAATCACTTGGGGATTTTTGCTGGCTTTCCTGTATGGGTGTATATAACTATGCAGTTATCAATTGTAAATTCAGATGTTTGTGGACAAGGGTTTTTTGCAATAGTTTTTAAGATCAGATTTAAAAACACTGTTCTAGAGTGTTCAGTTGGAGTTGGGATATCCAATGGGAGAGAGTGGTAGAAAGAGTGTTTGTAGAAAAAAATACTGAAGTATTTTTGGCAGTAACTTTAAAGTGACCATTTTTAAAAGCAAAGGTTAGGTGGTGCAATCTATATTTTCTGGCATTTAAAAATCAAAATAAGTTATCTTTCTAAAGCTCTTGGAGTGCATAAAACAATTGACTCTGTGTCATATGTTCTGTTGGGCTCTGAATAAATACAAAGTTTTCTTTAGCTGCAGACCTAAAGGCTTTGCTTTCAGAGCACTCACCCCAGTTTTATCTCTGGTGCTGCTGCTAAACCCTGAGTGCTTGGGGTGCTCAGGAGACAGACAGAAGGCAAATCGTAGAAATTCAGAGGACTGGATTTTTGTATTAATAAGACTATGTTTATTTAACTGTACTGGAATAATATAAACAGGTTATTTGATTGGCTTTTGAATTTCATGGGCATTTGAAGAGTTTTATCTCATTTAACTCCTCACCTTCAGTCTTCTTGCTTTAGTTGGCAACTGTTAATTGGAACCAATTTCAGAAAATGCTGGAGACCTTTTGTAATGGCAGTTTGCTAATCTAACTTCTTTGTCCACAGAGAAGTCAGGGAATTGGCTCTCAGAACAGCTTCTTTTTATTCTATCTATAGTACTCTTAAAAGCCTTTTTAAAAATGGTAAATGCTAATTACCATGTATCAAGTACAGAGAATCTATATGAGAGAAAAGGGATGTAAGAGAAAATTAAACTGCATTCCAGAAAAAACATATCATAGAGAATAATGAGAACCTAAGAAAAACTGGATTTCTTTTAATCTCTTAAGAGAGAATTTTATAATCTTTTACATGCTTTTGCTCCCAGTTTTATCCAGGAAATGGATAATTAAAGTTTGGATGAAGAGCAATTAAATTCAAACTAAATGTATATTTATTTAGAGAGTATATATATTTTAAGGTTTTATTAATACCAGTCATCATTTAATATAACACTCAGTGAATACTGGAGTATGCCTCAGGTTTACTGGCCACCACTTCTCCATATTAGTATTTAAATAATTTATTAACAGTGTAACTTAGGAAGCAATAAGCAGTAGCTTGCCTGTTCTTATATCAGCAACTGTGGACTGACCGCTTGTTTCTCTAACTCATACGGACTGCTATTGTCTACTGGCATTCTGCTTTTAGAAACTAATTTTAAAAAATATAATACTCTCCCTAAGTAGTACTATCTCTTGGCAAAGAAAATCTCTATGAATTGCATATCTAAATAATCAAACACATATTTTTCAATTTAAAATCTAGGCATTTATTTCCTCCTTACCCATATCAACTCAAATTTTGTCAGTAAATGTAGCCGTGGAAAGGGGTATTAACCCCTTAGATGTGGCAAATATAAGATGCACAGCTACATGGTCATCTCTCATGATAGGAAAGAGAGAGAGAGACAGACAAGTTTATTCAGAAACACATTGTTTTTTATAACATGACTCGTAACTCCAAGAGCAGAAAAAGATGATTGGTTCAGAGAGAAGACACCTCGTTCCCAGGGCCTGGTCACGCACACAACAGGAGTTCTATCTTGTTATTAATTCCTCTCTATTTTGACCAAGTTATCAGCCTGGGAGAGATGTTCCCTGGCCTTCATCTGGACCAGCTGGGAACAGAGCTCAGAAGCTCTGGCCTGGAATATTTTTCAGGCTGGCTCTCCTAAATGAGTACCTACAAGTAACTACCAGTGATAAGTTACACCTTTTAAAGTGCTGGTGGTTCATTGCAATAGCCTTCATTAAATCATATTAAGAAAATGTTGAGAAACTATTGCTTTTGGTTTCCCAAAAACTCCATAACAAGTGATCACAAGGACATCAATTTATTTGGGTAGGATATTTGGTGAAGGAATTGACTTGCAGAAGATTGTAGATGGAGTAACTGCAGAATCTTTTCCAAATGGATACATTGTGCTTTCCAAAATCATTCTCGGGGTTTACTAGATTTTGTGCTGTCTGCATGGCCAGATGGGATCCACCTAGGAATTGCTCAGCAAGAAACCTGTTGATATTGTTCACCAAGACACTTTCCCTCTTTTACCATCAGTTCTGGGTAACCAGGGAGGTATCAGACAGCTGAAGTTAGCCTTTGTGATGCTTACCTACAAGAAGAGTTAGAAGGAGGATACAGGCATGTCAGCCTGACCTTGGTGCCAGGAAAGGTTATGGAGCAGATTACCTTGAGTGCATCACAAGGCACGTACAGGACAAGCTGGGGATCAGGTCCAGCCAGAATGGGTTTAGAAAAGGCAGGTCCTGCTTGATCAGCCTGACCTTTTATAGGCAGCTGAGCCACCTAGTAGATGAGGGAAAGGCTGTGGGTGTTGTCTACCTGGACTCCAGCAAAGCCTTTGATACTGTGTCCCACAGCATTCTCCTGGAGAAGCTTGGACAGGTGTGCTCTCCCTGGGTCACAAACAGGCTGGATGGTCGGGCCCAGAGAGGGGTGGTGGAAGGAGCTACATCCAGCTGGCAGCCGGTCACCAGTGGGATTCCCCAGGGCTCAGTGCTGGGCCGGTCCTGTTTAACACCTTTGCTGATGGCCTGGGTGAATTGTATCACTACATATCTGCCTGTAAAAATATGAATTTGACAACCTTTTAGAAAAGGCTTCACAAGCCTGTCTCTCTATGCCAGTCTTGAATTATTTTGTCCAAATTGAAATCTTAGACCAACTTTCTCGTATTGCCTCCAAGAGACCTGTGAACTCATGTTCAATTCAGAGATACCTAGTAACCTTTGATTATAATTCCAGCCTACAATTTCATTTTCTGAGTATGAATGCTGCTAGACTTTCAGTGAGGCACAAAGCATGGGTTTGCTATGTGGGTTATTTTTCCCATTCAGGCTGTCTTGATGATCCTTTCTGCAGTGTTTCAAATCTTTCCCGTCTTTTCATGAGCAGAAGTTGGCATTGTCTTGTGACTCCATTACTATGGCATACTTTTTATATTTTTTTGTAATTTTGTTCCTCTGGCAATTCTTCATATTGCTGCAAAGGTCTTCCTTCCTGTGTTCCTATTACTTTTAATTCCCCTGTTTTGCAAAATCCATCTCCCCTTGCTTCGCTAAACTTCAGCTGTTGAATAATTTTCGAAGCATTTCCCAACAGTTTGCAGCATACTTAGGACCTTATCTTCAACTCTGAGGGTGAACAGCAAGCTCCAGTTGGCTCTGGAACAATTACTGTGTATCTAGGCAGCAGCACTACAAGTGAATGTGAATTAGCATCACTACAGATTATTCCAGTAGTTCCTATTCATCACAAACAACAGCAGCTTCAGGAAAACATAGCACTACTACATGCAACCAGACAGGGGATAGATCAGAAAGCACCTTTTCAAATCAATAAATAAATCTGAAGACTATCAAATATGCAGATGCAGAAGGAAGGCCAGAAAATCTGTGATCAGATTTAGAAAACCTAATTGAGGCCCAGCCTTCTCCACCTAATTGTTGAAGTTACAGGCAGACACATTTGGGTTTTTGCCTGTAGTGTTCCTATACCTACCCTTAAGCTGGGAAACGGGAATATCCCCATAAGCAGACCTGATATACTCCATTATCCTCCAAATCCCTGCTTAATATTCTTCTTAACTAAGACTAATACATGAGAGCATGAGCACAGTCTCCTGAGATCAAGCTGAGCAATGCTGGTTGCTCTATCTCCCCCACTGATGCCTGCATTAATTTCCCCTGTACTTCACAAAATAAGTTGTCTGAGGCAGGGGCAAGTAGCATAAACAAAGTGCTAGTGCAATGCAGTTGATAAGTAATGATTTTGGAAGGCTGGCACTTCTAGATTTTGGAGTGGTGGCCTATGCTATATGAATGCTACAGAACATGAACCTCTGGCTGAGCAATAAGGTGTTAAGGGATTTACTTTGCCTTTCCTTACTTTTATGAAAGGTTTATTTTATTTATTTTATTTTATTTTATTTTATTTTATTTTATTTTATTTTATTTTATTTTATTTTATTTTATTATATTTTATTTTATTTTATTTTATCTTATAGAAACCTTTCTTGTTTCTCAATTATTTGTATAATAATGGCATGTGTGGGTAGCACAGGATGATAAATATTGAATATGTGGAAGTGATTCATATTTCATGAACTCTGATCCTGACCTTCTTACAATTACCAGAACAAATTACATTAATTACACCAAATTACATGACAGGTGGAGGAAGTTGTCATTAGTATCCATTACATACAGCAATACAGAAAGAAACTCCCTGGTTTTCTGTGGTAATTGACTTTAAGTATGACCACTCTTACATAACAGCAATGCACATTCAGGAGGTGATGTTTTGTTTGTGTTGTTCTCATGTAAAAAGAGCTTACTTATTTCAGAGTAAAAAAGTTTCTCCTGAGTGATAAAATCAATGGAGCCTGGGTGTCTATGGATTGGGGTCTACTGCATCCACTATTGCAGTCCCTTTTCCATCTCTCTCTAAGTCCTCTCTAGTGTCCTAAACCAAGCAGTGATGTGGGTGCCAGACATGGACCTCCTGCCAGTGTTTGTGCCAGCTGCATTGGCAGCTGCAAAGGCTATTTGTGCACCTCTGGGGCAGATGTACATTCCTGTCTTTTAGACTTTATTGCTGGTCCTCAGGAAACCTGTAGGAGTGCAAGCATTTGTAAGTTTCAAATTTGAGTTAATAGTGATTGTGTGTGTGTGAAATTAGATGAGAGGAAGATACTGCGGTAAGAGAAACCACATTCCCCTAGACAAAGAAACAGTGAAAAATATTTTATGCAAAGGTCAATATCCAAAAATGTGCACCTGAGAATGATCTAGAAGGGTCATACCGTATGACCATGTGACAGACTGGTGCAGTATGGCATTATGCTCCACGAGGAGCCTCACCAGGACCTCCCACAGTGTAGGTTTTCCCCTGGCTTTTTATTTTTAGTCACTTTTTTCTTTTAGCCACAATTTTTCTGAGGTGAAAGACCGTGGTAAGAAAGGGACATATTTTGATATTGTTGCATTTTAACCCCAGCCAGCAGCTAAGTACCCTGCAGCTACTCACGCACTCCATGCCCTTCCTCGGTGGGGTAGGTGGGAGAATTATAAGAAAATAAAACTTGTGGGGTGAGATAACAGCAGTTTAGTAACTTAGAAACAAAGTTAAGAATAAGAATAAGAATAAGAATAAGAATAAGAATATGGAGAAGCATACAGAGGAGGAAAAGGTACATAAAAAAGAGAGAGAGGGTTAATAAACCCCAAAAACAACAAGTGATACACAATAGAATTGCTCACCATCCCCTGACAGATGTACAGCCTGCCCTCAAGCAGTGCCCAGTTCCCCCTGCCCAAATCCCCCCAGTTTATATACATTGGGAATGACATTCTATATTGTCAATCATCCCTTTGGTCAGTTTGGTCAGCTGTCCTGGCCAGGCTCCCTCCCAGATTTTTGTACCTCCTCACTGGCAGAGCATGAAACACTGAAAGAGCTTGACTTGGGATAAGCACCACTTAGCAACACCTAAAATATCAGTGTGTAATCAACATTATTCTCATACAGAATCCAAAACAGAGCAGTGTACCAGCTACTAAAAAGGAAATCAACTCTATCCAAGTCAAACCAAAGACAGACACGCACAAGTTTTCTTCATGCCTGACATAGCTGAATTGTTTACTAAGCATAACGGAAATATCCATTTGACCAAAATTTGGAAATTCCCACTTTTCCAGAATGGGGAAATACCCATTTTGCCATTTACTACTTCTCTCTTCAGAAAGAACTGAAGAACACAGATAAGATCTTGTTTTTTCTTCACTTTGTTTTATAAAGCCTTCCACTGTGTTCTTCCCAGTAGAGCTTGTAATGTGTGCTTTTGCTTTCCTTTCGTCTTTCACCTTGTTCCATTATTCATCCTTAAACAAAGTTTTATCCCTGTTGTTAGTTTGTGTTAAGAAAAAGAGTTTTAATTTAAATCTTTCAAGATAATATTACAAAAAAAAAAAAGAGAGAGAGAAAAATGTATGAACCAGAACAACTTCCTCCTAATTTTAAAAAATCTCTGGTTGTCTGTGAGGAGTTTAGAGAATGTGACTCTAAAAATTCATGGTAGAGACTGGTTTATGCCATTATCCATTATCTGTATTATTTGATTCCCTTTGTAAACAGTTTTTAGCCAGTTGAAAGACTCAAGTAGTGTAATAAAATGGAGACACCTTCCTTTTCTGGATGTCTGAGCAGAGCAGACTTTGACATTGCATGTAATTAATGGGCACTCTATCTCTAAATACCTCTTACACTGGGGCCTGAGACCTTGTTAATGTAACTGACTCTTGTTGGGCTCTTGGAGTGGCTTCATGAAGGACCATGTGCAAAAATAGCACATGATACAGGTATTTTCTTGTGCATACATAGTTGGGTTTTTTTATGCAGTAGGCATGATAAAAATAAATGAAACTGCTTCCATGATCTCCAGTTTGTTTCCCAGGTAGGTGTGTACAATTTTATGTACATTAAAAAACCCAGTCATTAACAACAAATGGATCTTGCTTTAAAAAAATGCAGTGAACCCCCATGTGAGTGATGAAGCAGTCATTATTTTCACATAAGTCCTCTGGTTCCAAAAATGCAGTAAAATCTCATAAATGAAGATAGGAATGCAATCAATCAATTAACATGTATTGAATCTTTGCAAAAAGGCAACAGAATCATTGAAGGAGACAGTGGAGAGGAAAGTTTTGAATAAAGACTTAAAAAAGAGAAAAAAACATTAATTAATCTTTAAAAAGGTGGATGAATGTGATATATGCACAGTGGTACCCAATGCAGTGTCACTGGAGGAAGCAGTATGGTTAGCATCTTCCACCCCACCTGGGGCATCTTTGGCTGGACCAACCTCAAGCTGGAAATGTCAACTCCTCTGTTGCAATTACCTAGAAAGCATCTTTAAACAGTTCAAGGTCAGTATATGATTAAAAAACCTTCCATCTTGTTGATCTACCAAATGCTTCAGAATGATGGCCCAGCACTCTAGTTTGTGGAATAACAATGTATTTCTGCTATAGGTGCACTTTTCACCAATAAGGTGAAAGATTCATCTTTAAGATGAAGGGAGCCCTGGGGCTGGAGACAATTGTATTGTGTATAAAGAGATTTCTGCAAGAAAAAACCTGACTATTGTAGAGAACATAGGAATAGAAAACCTGAGGAAAAGAGTAAGGTTTGTGCTTTGCCTTGCACTGACTGAAGCATGTATTTGCTGAATTTGTACAGAGAAAGCTTTTCTTTTTGAGGCCGCCTAACAAAATAGGAGAACTTATCTTACAGTTGGAATCAGAATTTATAAGGGTTTTTATATTATTACAAACACACACACCTTTTAAGCTATGGGCCTGAAATCCAGGCCTTCAACAGCATAGTCTGAAATGTCATAGGCATACGTCAGCTCATGATGCTGGAAGAGAAGAATATATGGGGCATAGGATTTAGCCATTCCACAGTAAATGAAATAGGACTTTAAATTTTATGACTTTTAACATCTTTTAGAAAAGTTAAATCTTACTGCCCTTTTCTTGGAAAACTATGACAAAACACTGTTTGATATGTTATTACAATTTTTCTTCAAGCCAGCATTGAGCTTTAGTATGTAGTACCATCTAATACTGTATAATAATTTAAATCTGTTTTAATGACTTTTGTAATATAAATGTTTTAGGTATAATAACAATTATTTTAACAAGTGTTTCCTGATTCCAGGCATGTGTAAAGAAGATAGGCTATGTAATATAGCTGACCAGATAACTGCTTTTACAAATTATATTCATTCTTCTTTATTTCGCTGCAAAATGAAGAGAGTTCAGTGTAGTTCAAGGAAAGCATTGTGATAAACAGACAGCTTAAATGTGAGCAGTGTAAAGAGCAGCAGCTTGCAGAAATATTGCTATAGATACTAAGACCGTATCCTGCCTCGCTACGGACCACACATAATTGAATCATGTTCAATAGAAGGCCATTACAAAACAGTGCTGATTTGCAATGCTAATATGGTGAAGACAGCTGTCACTGGGAATTAAATATGATCATTCAAAGCCTGAATAAATGAGGTGCCCATTATCTTCTGGCTCTGCTACAGCCTGCTTAAAGAACACAAATAAATGATACTGTCTCAATAACCAGCTCAGTTTTGTCTTCCAGCCATAGAAATATGAAGAAGACAGAGGGAAGAGGGAGGGGACACAACAACATCAACAACAAAAAGCAGAGTCAATTTACAAAGACATGCAGAAAACCAATGCCCTACGACTTCATTTGCAACAGAACAGTATTTGTGGAAAAATGGAGAAAAAGCTCTTTAACCAAGCTAACATGCTGTAGTGTAGACCATGCATACTTATTTACAAAAAAAACCCCAAAAACCAAAACAGTGAAAAACCCAAGTGTCTAAAAAAACTCAGTCAATGATTTGCCAAAAGAAATCAGTTAGAGATGCCAAAATGTCAGATAAACTGCAACAGCATCTGCCAAGAGTGATAAAGGACAGGTCAAGGTAGATTTCTTTTCCTTTTGCCATCCAGTACTTTTAATGTCATAAAATATTTCAATTCAATTTTAATGTGAACCATAATCTATACACAAGGAAAATGCCAACCAAGTGGAAGAAACCTGCATTTGTTTGAAGAAAAAATTTGTGGGAAGTTTGTGTCATTCCACAGAGAGCAAAAAAGCCAGCAGTGATAAGAAGGAAAAAGAAAAGTTAATATAAAAATGAAGGGTATTTCTACTTCAGGTGAGACTATCAGAGCCAACTTACAAGACCCTGGTGTAGCGAGCTCAGTGCAAAGTGGAATCTGTCTGAAGCTGCAGCTGGGCAGTGCAGGGAAGCAGCCGAGCCCAGGTGAGAGGATGAGCCCAGGTGCAGGGCTCAGGATCTGCATCACGCCGGGTAGGGAGGGATGCGCTGGCTGCCTGCTCCGTGTCCTGCCCAGCAGCTGCCTGGGCTGTGGTGCTGGGCTGCTGGCAGAGGGGATCACTGACAGCTGCTGTGATAAGAAATGCCTTAATTGGTATTTAATTACCAACTCATGCCTATAGAAAATGCTGTGTAAAATTTGCACCTTAAAGGAGAAAGAAGAGAGAATATAGAGGAGTAACTTACAGCAGTCCTACTGATAGCAGGTGTGAAAGCACTTCTTTAGACCTGTGATATCATCAAAGGAGAGCAACATATGAAGGAGTACAGAGCTGGTTTTCTTCCACTGAAGTATTTTCCCACTGCCTTTTCACAGTATTTTACATTTTCCAATAGGAGAAGCAGCTGTTAGAGCCTAGAAATGTCAAAATGAGCTGGACAAAGTGGAAGGAAAGGAGCTGAGCATAATGATGACCTTGAGCACAATGATGACCTTGAGCACTACTTTGTGTAATGTCAGGTCTCAGAGCAAGTGACTGTTCTGAGACCTTTGGCAAACTTATGTAAGTATACAACAGGCAACAGCTTTCACGGGGGGCTGGCTGCGAATGTGAAGATATGGGCTGGTCTAGAGCAGTGAGATAATACCCAAGAAAATAAAGATATGGGCAAGGATTAGAACATTCATCATACAAAATCAGAAAAAAAAATGCTTAGAAGGTGCATGACTGAAAAATTGCATCTGACATAAGATTAAATACCAGCAAGTGTAAGGCCATATATATGGCACAGGAAAAAAAATCAAAATCAATAGGGTGCATAGAAACTGGGGACTAGCTCTTTAGAAGTCAAGTTTAGAAATGGGTGGAGAAATAAAAATAGAAAAATAAACGTAAATTTGCAAATTGAAGCACAGGCTGGAATTGGTGAAACATTGTAAGTGCACGAACAAAAAGCAACAGTGTTTACAAGACACATGGCATTAATGCATCTGCACTTGAAATGCTGTGTTTGCTTGTATCCTTACACCTACTGAAATGCTTATGAAATCATCAAGAAGGACATTTAGTTGTGGAGAAAAACAGGATACAGAGCACATGTGCAATGACCACTAGCACCATATCTCTCTTCTTTAGAAATCAGAGGACACAAGTCAAGCTATACCTGAAGAAGTGAAGATGTATATATTTTTGAAAGGGATCATGGATGTATGAGATAACCATGTAAAACGGATGTGAAAGGAATTTCAGGTCCAGAATCCAGAATTGGTATCTAAACATTTTTAGATAAACTTTTCTTAAATAAAGCAAGGCTGAAGAAATACAGATTTGAAATCACTATTTTAAGTTCCTTCATCTGCAATTTACTTGATAACTATGTGCTTTGCAAACCCATTATCTGTAAGCCACTAAATAGAAGGCCTGTTGTGTCCTACTGTGAGAATATCTTTAATGGCTTCTCTATTTCACAGTTTCACTTGGGGTTTAGTATTTTTTCCTGTTTTAAAGGCCAAGGAGTGAAAACCTTGTTTTAACTATTTTGAAACTCTGTGGGTGCAATGCAGCAGCTGTACATTTAATATCAAAGCGTTTGATTATGGTTAACTGAGGGGGTTCTTCTTCCCTGCCCTATTCCTTCCTGTGTCTCAGGCATTCCCTGCAGATTTATGCATTTTATCACTTCAGGGTTTTCAAAATAAGTTTTAATTGCTAGGTAAATTTTTCTGTAAGACTCTTGTTGATTCAGGTTTGTAATTTTTTGAAAATGTGACTGGCAGTGGCAGAGGTGAAATGCAGCCAGAGAAGGAACCAGGGCATGGGCAGATTGTCACACACTGCACAATCCTGCAGTGCTGTGCCTGTGCACATCTCTCGGATAAGTTAAATGTGCATTTCAATCCCTCTCCTCTGACTCTGGTCCTTTTTTGGTGAGACTTGGCGCAGGATGCTTTCCATATGCCTTCATTCCTCCCATCTTACAGTTCCCAAAGCCACAGCATTATCTCATCCTTCTTCTCTGTTTTATTAGGTGCTTTTATTACTAGACAGATGATTAAGTCCACGTAATTAGCAATTTTGTAGCCAATATTATTGTGTTTTTTTGTGCAGGAGCTACAGTGTTCGTTGCACAGCAGTAAATGCAAGGCCCATTTGGTATTTTTCTTCTCAGAAAGGCCATCAAATGCCACTGGATGAATGAACAATCCTGATGCTTTACAAAGAAAAGCTAGGATAATTCACGATTTTCCATTTTCAATAAGGCACTTAGTGTTTTCATACATTGTAATTGTAGCATTTAAAGCTGTAGACATGGCAAATGGTGAGCAATTCATATTTTTGCCAAATGGAAGTATGGCTTACACATAAAGTTTGCTGCTAGCAGTGTGGAACCAAACTTTAGTGTTGTTAAATAAATAACTATTCTGTTAATAAATGAATGTTCTATGTCAAAGTGACAAGCATAGTAGATGAGGAAAAGATGTTTTTTTCCTGAACTTCAGCAAAGGATTTGACACTATTACCCACAGCATTCTCCTGCAGAAACTGTCTGCTCATGGCTTGGACAATGCAGTGTTTGTTGGGTATAGAACTGTCTGAATGGGTGATGCCAAAGAGTGGTGTCAAATGGAGTCAAATCCACTTGGCTCACAATTGCTACTGGTGTTCCCCAGGGCTCAGTCTTGTGTTCAATCCCTTTTGGTATCTTTATCTGGATGGGGGTGTCGAATGCACCCTTAGTCAGCAGACACCAAGTTGGATGGAGGTGTTGATCTGCTGGAGGGCAGGAAAGCTCTGCAGACAGATTTGGACAGGCTGGATCAATGGGCTGAGGCCAATTGTGTGAGGTTCAATAAAGCAAAGTGTTGGGCCCTACCCTTGGGTTTGTCCACTTAGGGTTACCTTATCTCAGCATTGAGAGACATAGAGAATCACAAAGGACTTTTATTAGAGAAAGTGACTCTAATTGGCTCTACCACATAGGAGGAATCAAGCAAGTTAGGTGCTCAGAAGAAGCAGAGCAGGTGTCAAAATTGTAAGATATCTATTTGATTTGTACCAGGGGAGTTCTGAGAAAAATAAAACTATGCATAAGCTAAGCAAAAATTTAAAAACCCCAGGAAACCGCATGGACATATTCTACAGAAGGCAAGGGTTTTGTCCCTATCTGTATGCCTCTGTCTGGATCTTAATAACAGAGTTAGTGAGTCTTGATTTCAAAAAATTTTGTCCTTATGTCCTTATGTCCATAAAAAATTATGTCCTGACTGCATTACCCCCAGTACCTTCTGTTCCACTTACATCTCCCTACACTGTTGAAGGAAAAGTGACAAAGCATGTATAAACACAGTATTTATCCTTTGCCTTAAAATCAAAGCATTTGTAACTAAAAACCAGGGAAAGGGGGAGAGGAATGGAGCAATGGAGGCATCTCGCTATCAGTAACAGGAGCACTTTCTGCATATTTCAATTCCAAGATCAGTTGAATACTCTCACGTTCTTGCTATTAGCCCATTTTTTTTCAGATTTCTCTTCAATGCGCTGAAAGCCAGGGGAGAATTCCTGTTCATTTCCAGGTTTTAACTATATTTATTTTCCTGTCTAGTGGCACTAAAGTACTACAATCTAAATTTTCTAAAATACACTCTTTGTGATGTCTAGATCTTGTTTAATTTCCTATTTTATCTTGGCATCTAGAACAACTAAGAAAGAAGAGCACAGATAATGATGTTATTGTATTCAGATAGGAATGGAATAAAATACCCTTTGGATTATTTTCTTGATACAGTTAAGGAATGTAGCTTTGCCTGTTGTGGAAACATGGCAGATTTTGGTGTTCGTGGGTTTTTTTCAGACTTGCACAACTCACAGATTAAATCAGTGTTTACCATAGTAAATGGTATGTAACTGATGGAAACTGATTGCAGTGTCTCATAAAAAATGATTGCTGTTAAATTTTGATCTTTATTTCTTAATTTTTGCCTATCATTGTGGCACTCTGACATTTCACTTTCCATGATAAAACAAGCTTCACTGTTTCTTAAATTCATGGCATACTGCCTTATAACTTTGCATCAGGGCTTCAGGTGTTGCACAGCTCTCATCATCATGGTGTAAAAGACATGCCCTGAAAAGTGAGCAGAACTTGACAAAATCTCTGAAACCTTTAAGTTAAGATACCCATGTGCTTAGATCCCTACATAATCTAGCAATCATTACTCTTTTCCTGCTTTATGTGGCAGGTATATGGAGGCAGTTGGGCTAATTAAAACCCAGCATCAAGATACTGAGTCTGATATGTTTTTGAACTTCTGTTGTTAATCCTGTGTATAAACTGTAATTCATTTCCTTTTCTCATTATGCATTGCATTAAACTATGAATAGGATAAGTGTTGTGCTGAAGTGTTTGTGTTGATAAGGTTGGATTCATAGCCATGAGGCTGTTGCACAGCAATGAGTTTTTTTATCTTTACATTATGACACTACATTAATTTTTGTATAATATACTCAAAATACTAAAAGGAATGGTAGAGGAAGGAGTAGAAATTTGTTTTCAGTTTGCATTTTTGCAGTCATTTTGTGTCTTTTCCAAATGGTCTAAATTGTGTTACTTCCTGTCAAATTTTATTTTAAAAAATGCCCAAAACTTCAAACTAGTTAGCTGATCGGGGCCATAAAATGTTTTTTCTGTCCATCTATTTTTATTTTTGTTTACTTTTGAAGTATGAATGGGGTGGAAAATCCTCCCACTAAAAGGCAGATGGACTGAACTGTTTTCATGCAGCCCCAGGTAGAAATCAAATCCAAGACCCAGAGGTGAAAGGTGAGCTCTGTAACTACCATACCAAATTATTCTTGGAAATTATCAGCATGAGCACAATTATTAATGTTTCAATTATACTCACAGTTTTACATCTCTCCAAGGGGTTTAACTCCACTGATTTTCAACTTGTCTTATTTTTTTGGTAGACATCCAGTTGGAACAAAGTTGCTGGATAATATTTTTGACACAAAAGGGTAACATGCTTTTCAAAATACAGGATCTATGTTTTGTCCTCAGTGACACTTGTATGCTTCCAGATTTTGATTGCTTGGTAACACTGCTTGGCATAGTGGGTAGGTTTAAATAGATTTAAACAACACAGGAAATAAAAAACTACACAGGAAATTAAAAAAAAAAATATCCAAACTCTTCTCTTGTAAAATATATAGTTTGAAATTGAGACCTAAATTAATAATAATTCACTGTTTAATTTTAAAATGTTATTCACTCTTTGTCAGTTGTTTAATAATTTTTACAAATGTTTCTTATAATTTATTTAGCCAATGTGTGAAGCCAAAAAATTTATCTATTTTAAAATATTTTGTTTTTCTCAGCATTCAATCTTAAAATGCTTAATAAAAGGATTTATGATCAGTGAGAATCACATGAGATATTTCTGTGCCTTTATTAATTCTGTATAATCATCTTTAGGGCTTGTACATTATGGTTGAGTTCAAGTTACTGGGTATGTGAGCATCTCTGAGTAAAGGTACTGTATTATTCTGTATTTATGGAAGTGATACTTTCAGGAAAGGCTCATGAGAGAGACCAGCCTATCTGCAAGAAAAATGGAGACTTCGGCATGAGGAGTGATTATAACAGCAAAAGTGACTCCCATCCTAGAGACACGTGAATCAGCACAAAACAAACTAAACAAAACAATGTTCAACAGCAGCAAAGGTAGAACCCTGTAGTTCTGCTTCTCATCACATGGGTGTGAAAGAAACCTTGTTTAGCAACTGTAAAATCCTTAAATCTTCATAAGAAAATGGCAAACATCCAACAGGGCTGTAAGAGAGAAGACTACAGTAAGCCTGTACTGATATTGTATGGCCATTTTAATATTTTTCTGTAAGAACCATCCTTTTTAAGGTTATAAGCTGATAAAAGTTACTGATGATTGGAAAAACATGGCTTTGGAGGACCTTCCCTACCTCCCCCACCCAAACCCAGAATGTCTTTAGATACTATTAAAAAATGTACTTTTATGAAAAGGTAAACCTTTGTCAGTCAAGTCAAGGGGTAAAAAACCCCCACCATAATGGGGGATACAGTAGGGGCTTAAGCTATTTTGCATATATTAGTGCCATGCAAAACTTCAAAAACAACCGTACTGGTCAGCTCAGAAATGGAGAAGGAAGACCAACAGAAGAGGTAGGTGTCTATAAACATGTAAGGCTACAATGATGTCATCAGCTCTCTGGAAGAAGGACAATCAAAACCAACTCAATGCAGTTCTACAGCAGAGTGGTAAAAGACTACTAGGAGGAATGTAAATTTCATTTACAATGCCAGGTAAAATTTTCATTATGGAATGATCAGATAAGTATCATAAAATATAAAAATTATTTATGATTTTAACCGAATAACTTTGTCAAAAAAATGAAACATAAGCCAAAATCATATGCAAAAAATGGTTAGGTACCATAATTGTGCTTCAACAATTAATATAAAATTTCCAAGATGAAGTTAAGGAACAAAAATGTCTTCTGGGCATATTATACCCAGAAAAACACTTTGGATTCTGAAAAGTAACACTATCTGCTAATTTTTCCAACACTGCCTGTAAATACAGTGTGCCATAAAACAGATGATGCTGCAAGGAATAATGAAAAGGAGAGACAAGAGTTAGAGAAAAACATCTACAGAAATACCAGGGAGATAGTATTACAGGAAATAAAATCTGGGTTTTTTTTAAATGGAGGTGCAAACTGATAATTTTAGTATTCATGGATGTTGATGAGTAGGGAATAAGTCAGAATACATTCCCTTATTTTATATTACAGATACAGATGCTGAAGAAAGACCCTGTGAACAAGATGCAGTTATTTTTGTCTCAGCAGTCAACAGGTGATTCAACGTCAAACGCTTCAAAAAGTGACAAATTCATTTCCAAAACCCAGTAATCATACTAAAAGCACATCTCCAAATAATTGAGATATTTTTGACTCAGCTATGACCACATTCACCATCTGAGTAAGCTTTGCAACAACTGAAGGTTGTAAAGGCCAGATAAATTTGTTACTTATTAGTGTAGTTAAAAAAAACCCGACAGCATCTTTTCTCCTTCCCCCAGGCCCAAACAACCAACACTGTCTTGTTGATTATAAAACTCACCTGGTAATCACCAGAAACACTTCAGGTTTATTAGTAAAAAATAATTGATGTCACAATTTCCTGCTCTCTCTACTATTTTAGCAAACTAGGCAAGCATTTATTGAAAAGCATTAAGATGATAACTTGTAATAGTAATGTTAAAAATAAGCTGAATGAAAGAAAAATTGTGTGAGTGTGAAGGATTAACAGATCTTTGAGAATGGGTTTAGAATATTTTAATGGGAAATAAACAGTAACACGTACAAAGCTGCTGAGGTGTTTTGTCTACAAAAGACACAGGTCAATTCACAGAAAATTTCTTGATCATTGCAACAGAGAATTGGAGTTTGGACCAAAGTGATTTTACCTCTGTTTCTGTAAATTTGAAAAATACTTGTTTAGCTCTAATTTCCCTGAAATGTATTAGAAAAAACTGCAGCTAGAGAAGTGATTATGTACCTCAGATCTACTGTCCACTGTCATCCCCAGGTGTATTGCCTGCCAGAAAGTCACACTATTATGGGCAGGAAGTCAAGCAGCTGGCAGAACTGTGCAGTCTCAGATATGTATTGGTGCTCCTGACCATTCTCAGTCTACCTACCAAGGAAAAATGGTGAATAAAATTGTATTTTAAATAGTGCCCTGACACAGATTGCTTACTGTGTTTATGACTGATTAAATTACAGTACATTGCCACTATATGAGCAGTGGATTCATCCTGAAACTGCTGATAATGGGAGACATGAGCTGCAGAACCATTTGATGGTGACTATGTCATGAAATTTGAAACATATACACAGAATATATGACCATTTCATGGCTGTAGCCCTCTTTCTCTCTCCTGACAGAGAATGCCTGCTCACCCCTTGGTCCACCATCTCAGTGTGTGTGATGCTGCCCGCCTCTGCAGTGCCCATGCTTAGGAGAAAGTTGCAGAGTAGCTGTACTCCGGATGGAGAAGCTGCACTGTCCCCAAAACTGATTAATGAGGTCAGCAAGGATCTACTAAAAAAAGAAAGCCAGGGTAAATGATAATAACAGGTGCCTGAATTATAGGAACTGGAGCAAATGGGCTGACTGTTTCTTAATAATAACAACATATGATGGGCAGGGTTTGAGTGCATTGACTGTTCACACAAGGCACTACACAAGGCACTTCAGGCTATCCTGAAAGTTGTTAAGAAATTCAGTGGATAGCACAGGTAGCTTATAGTTATTTGTATCATACTCACGTCTTTTTTTTAATGCTTTTGTTGTTGTTGTGGTGGTGGTGTTTTTTTTTTTGTTGTTTTGTTTTGTTTTGTTTTGTTTTTTGGTTGGTTTTTTCTTTTCTTTCTTCTCAGATATCTCAGAATGGATGTTGTGACACTGGGAACTTCAAAACTTCAACATCCAAAATTACTGGGGGTAAATGGTGCTATGGAAACCTGTTTAGTTACAGCTCACTAGAAATGGTTAAAGAATGAGTCAACTCTTTTGCAAGAGTTGTTTTAAATGGCCTGACTGGCTACTGCAGAAGAAGGAGTGAAGTTGTTGTGTGGCCTTCAATTCAAGAGCAAGGCTTTGGATTTTAACAAAGGGAGTGAGTGAATGGTACAGGAGAAATGTCTTAGCTGCTTGCAGCTGGACAGCATGTAGAGGAGGGAGCCAAGAGAAACACATGCTAGAAGGGTAGTTCTGTAAAAGAGAACAAAATAATGGAGTGGGGCTATAATGATAACAGGAACAGTGCTCTAATTTTCTTTATCCAGATGGTGGAAATAGATGAAGAATAAAGTCAGAGTTGGATATATTGTCTTGAGTGAGAATCTGATGAAAATAAGAGTCTAATCCCAGGAACAGGCAATGTAATTGAAGTGCAGATGCTTCTACAGGGTGCAGAATAGAGAATCTCTCAATCCCCCACAATCATATTTCTGATCTTATGTCATGTATATGCATGGGTGAGTGCATGTGTGCAAATGTGCATGCACAGTAGGATGTACATTCCCATAACTACTTGTTACCAAGCAAATATCTACAAGCAAAGATCATTTTACACAGTAGGAATACCCTGTATTAAAGCAGCCTCTACAGGTTTAATAGAACCAGCAGGTTCTGCCTGCGCTGTATGTGAGGTGGGGTGAAAGCTCCTTGGCACCCCAGTGTCACTGCCTCTTACACCCTCTCTTGCATCTGATCCTGGGATGTTCAGCTCTGAAAGGACATCGTTTTCTGATTCACTTGAGAAATTAGGATTGTATCACTTATTTACTCCCTTTTTCCTAATACTACATTTTTGCTTTTAAAGTATTTGATTCCTAATTCTTTTTGGTCTTATGGTTACAAATGTAGCGCTAGTGTATAACTGAGGATGCAGATCTTCATCATTCCCCTGCACTGTATCCAGCAAAACCAGGTCCCAGAGCAACAGAGCATTTGGAAACCTGAGGAAAACAACCTACTTTTCCTTCTATACCTCATGTTATTTCCAATGCCTGTCAAAAAAACCCATGAACACCAAAACCAAACCAAACCAAACCCGAAAACCAAACCAACCAACCAACCAACCAACCAACCAACCAATCAACCAACCAACCAACCAACCAACCAACCAACCAAAACCCACCAAAACCCACCTAAATAAAAGAAATAGGGCCATAATCTGCCTGAAATAGACTGTCCAATTCTATTGCCTTAAGTGTATTTTAAAGCATGTGATCTTGTGCTAGGGCTCCTAGTCCGAGCATGTAAGGACACCTGCCTTATCTTGACAAAACTTCACTGTTTTCAGTGGGTTTTGCACTGGTGGGAACTAAAAATCTGCCTGTTGGTCGTAACTAATGTGAAGAAGGTCAATATTCGTTCTGATATTTCAATATCTTAGTTTTACAACAACCAACCAAACTATCTCCCTTGTTCTGTCAATATTACAGTGTTACGGTCGATATTTTGACTACATTATGTCATTTATCTGTACAGAACAAAAGAGTGTAGGTAAATTACAGAACGTGTGTCCTGATGTTAGCTAGACGTTGCTGTTCTAGATGGTTTGGCTGTATGTCCATGTGCAAGCTGGACTGTGACAGCACTTATCTATTTATGTGCTATTTTTCATCATGAAGGAGCAATATATTCAGAAATGACAACAAGAGATCTACCTTTATAAATAAAAGGGTGAAAACAGTATCCCTGTATGATTGGAGAAAGATATGGAGGTACCCAGAGCTCCCTGCTCTTCCCACTGTCATTGACAGGAACTGGTGGTGTTCTGGGTATTTGTTCTTAAATACAAAATCACAGTCTTGTCATGTAATTATACTGAATGAAGACATATAGCAAAATTCAAGAAAGAAGAGCCATCTTAAGTTTTTTTTCTACTTTCAACTAATTCTTCTGTACAAATAGATATTTAAATAACACAGGCTGTAAAAGCAGCAGCAACCAGCCAGAGTGTATGTGTATAGAAACTCTCTAATATAAATTAGTGCCTTTTAAAAATCATGGTAAACTCTGTTTTCTGTAATTATAACAAACCCTAGAGTTTTACCCATGTAATAGTAATTTTTAGTGTCTTCACCATTATTTTCCTTTTTATTTATTTAACTACAACTAACTTGAGCAGACAATGTTAAGTGGGGAAACAGATGTGGTTAAATAGTCTGTAATTATGCCTTTAGTCATCTCTTAACCATCACAAGGCTCCTCCTGCTACTATGACCAGAAAAAGTGACCTGACTGATTTCACCAGCAACCCTGCCAGTGTCTGATGCAGAATAGATGGCCTTATTAAGCAATCAGAAAAAAAATAAATAAAAATCAACCATTACAGTGGAATAGTAATCAGCAGTGTTTATACTAGTCCCACAATGCACAATCAGAACCATGAATTCTGCTAATTGGGTACCTTTTGCATCCAGAGGTGCCTGCAATAGGAAACAAAAGGGACTTGAAAATTAATGTTTGTAGCAATTAGTTTCTGTCTAAAGGCTTAGCTTAGTTCATGGAAGCCATGATTCAAACACAGATTATTATAGTAAGTATGGTATTTAAATGTTCTCTGTCATTATTTAGCATCAAATTTAGCACTGCAAGACTAATTTGGATTTACTCTTTAAAATATGTTTGTAGGGAATTTTTAAAGTCCCCAACTGCAAACCATTTATTTTCTGCTTTTTTATGTTTCTAACTTTTCAAGATTAAGAGTCCGTTTCAGATTCACTGTAGAGCTGATTAAATGTGTTTGCTATTGAATAGATGAGATTTACAAATTACATATTGAAGAATGTTGGACTATTCTTTTTCACAGAATGATCTATGCTTTATGGCATATTGAGGGATTTTATACTTCATAGAAATGCAAGGACTGGAAGTTTATTTTTTATAAACACAGCTACAAATTTACACCAGTGTGTACTGGTATACAAATTCTTAAGAAGAGAAATTAAGTTATACAATTTTTGGAGTAAATGATTCGTGCATTTTCAGATGGACTTCAGTGAAAGCTCAGTGGATTATGTTAAGTTGGTTGTACCTTTTAGCCTTTTCTTTCCTTTGAATCTTTAGCATTTCTGATATAATAATCTGATAGACCTCTGTTCTTCAGTCCTTACCATTGTAGACTCCCTGCTGTAGGTGCTTAAAGGACAAATTAACAGTAGTACCGTTCAAGTAACCTCTTCACCTTCGTATCTAAGAATCAGCTACATGTTCTTGCTTTGCTAGAGATGTCCATATGGTTACAACAGGACTTTGACAATAGCATACAAAAATGCCTAGAATTCAAGAAAAGAAACCTCAGGTAGATATATAAAAAGAGAGGTAAAAAGTATTTAAGTCAACCCTCAGTCTTAGCTCTAGTCTTTAAAGGTTACACTGAATAACGGAAGTGTATCATCTGCCATTTATTAATAAGTTGTCACCCTCATTAGTTAACTACTGTTTAATCAGTATGTGATTAACTGTGTGACCTTAAAAAATTGTTATTAATACAAAACATTGCATTATGAAACCATTAAGTTATAGGAAAATATTGGTACTTTGAAGACAATCAGAATGTTAAGTGTGATAGTTTTTAGAGATACTATATCAACATTTCCTCTGACTGATTGCATTACATATTGATAGCAAGTATCAGTATGTAGTGCAATCAGTCAGTGGAAAATGAGTGAAATGTGAACTAATGAGAGCTAATTGTCTCATATAATAGCAAGGACACAGAATTCTATCAATTAAATTAGTCTGAGTTGAAACAACTATCAATGTAATAATGTTGATAATATCAACCAAATTAGATGTAATGAAATAAATGGTATGCTAAAGATCAAGGATATCCATTGGCTTCAACCCCCACCTCCTGCTAACTAGGGAGAGAGCCTCATGACTTTGGGCTCGGTTTGCTTCAAGTTCTGTGTAATGCACAGCCTGAAACATGTGGCTGTGTACTCAGGGCACTGGGAGTGGGGACTTTGTATAATTATCACAATTTGCATCTGGCAAATGGGGGAATCCCTCTGGGAGTTTGAGGCAGTGAACAAATAGTAGTGATATGACATTAAAGACTATTGCTAGCTTCAGCACAGCTGTGGGTGAGAGCAGGTGATGTGGTGGGTGAGAAGCACTGGCTTGGGCACACCAGGTGTTTGGCCTTCCGTTTTCTCCTTTGGAAACTACTGCAACTGAACATCTGTATTGTATCCTGTGATCAGTAACAATCTCGTAGTGCCCAAACACTGCTTTCTCTCCCCTTGCTTAGTCCCATTCCTTCTACTTGCTCTTAGGCAAGGCTTCCAAATCTGTTCCAAAGTTGTTCACAAACAACTAAATCACAAGGGGACTGAATGATGAGGGTTAGGTTTTCAGAGAGATGCTGAGAATACAGTAGCTCCCATTGAGGCTAAGGGAAACCTTGGATCATCAGTCCTTCAACCCTGATATTTAGTTCAAATGGAACTAGAAGCCTAACATTACCCACTTCTGGGCTTCCAGCCTCTGAAATTTCTGCTTTGCTCTGCATTGCTGTTTCAGCTCCTCACCCTCACTCTCAGTCTTCCTGATTCTGTGATCTAATTCTTGGTACCAAGAGAAGCCCATTAAAGGACAAGTAAATCCATTAGTCAGTCCTGTAACAGGACTTGGCATTATTAACAACAGGAATTACCAAAATTGATAGAGAACATTGATCTGGGTTTATGCGATAAGGCAGAAAGGCATTTAATTTATTATAATGGTCCTGGTAACCTGATCAGCACCAATCCCTCTTCAGTTAACACCCTAGAAGCATAATCTGATAAAATAAAAAAAAACCAACCAGGGCCAGAAATTGAATGTTCAATAGACAGTGACTTTTAGAAGTTGAAAAAGTGAAAGAACTTGATGCCCAGACTGAGCGTGAGCATTGTGAATGATTCAAAAGTGAAAACTTTGTGATGCAGTGAAATGTTGTCTGTAAAGCCCAACTTCTGCTCTAAGGCCTTTGGACTATGCTATCATGCAAGAGTTTGAGCTGGTGAGACAAGATAAAATAAGCTCACACATGGAGAGCAGATAAAGGCACCACAGAAGCAAGTGGGCAGATAAATTCCAAAGCTGGCAAAACAAGAGAGAGCAAATGCATTCAACTTCAGAAGTAGAGGAGACATAATGGTATGTGTGACCAGGCTTACCATAGGTAACAGTTCGCACTTAGGCAGTGTTCACTTTGCCAACCTGTAGAGCTACTCACAGCCTAAGACAACAGAAACACAGAATATCAGGGCCACACAGCTCATAGGTAGTACCAAGGTACTACTACTACTTGTGATGTATGCTTATCTGAAAATGCAGCTCAGGGAAGCATCATAGAGGGACAATGCCCCAGCAAAACTGCAAAATTTGGCTGATGGCTTTCATGGTGATCTTGTGAAAATCTGTGACTGTGTATGAATGTTTAAATTGGCCATTTGTGACTGGATGAAGGGAAATTTTTTATCCATGATAAAGAATGTGGATGTAAGAGTGTTAAAGCTGAGCCATCTTACTGATAGCCCTTCCAAGAAAAATTCATGTCCTTGTATTACATGATCACAGGAAGCAAATGCAGAGAATATGGCCATGGTTCAGAAAGCTTGTGTCAGAGGAGGGGAAGGCACCTAAACCATCCACAGTGCTGAAACCACATAACTGAAAAAACATAATCACCCACTAAATGCATATTTTATTTATTACTTAGAAAGCACTTGACACCTCTTATCTCCAAAGTTTAGGGGGATGCTGGCAGATTCAACAGCATGCCACTCAACTCACCACAGGTCTCTATCATCAGTATCAAACCACAGTGTGAAGAAGAAATGAGAAGGAATGATTCCATTGGACTGGGCATTTAAAAATGCCTTTTCAACAGGAATATTAAGTTTATTTTGAACCTCCTGTAAAAGAATTTTGAAAGATGGAAGGATCAGAAGTTTCTAGTGGTGAGGCTGTCTTAACTGTCCTCTGGTGCATTAATGGCATGATGTTCTGTACTGCAGTGAAAGATGCAATACAGTCAGTTCTGGAGGTAAGAATGGGCAACTAACCAGGGACATGAATCGTCCTGAATATGTTGAAAAAGACAAGCACATACACTGACATAAGTCCTAAAGATAAAAGCTCTTTAATAGTAGAAATACAGTCAAAGAAAAAGGGACTCTCAAAAACTAGCCCAGATCTTACTTTGTATGAATTGAAAAACATTCAGAAAAGAATTTAGGGAAGCACTAAGGGAGCAATAACATAGGGAAAGCTAGTCAACATGAAGATTAGATGGATGGTGAATGCATTGGTGAGATCACAAAGACATGAGTCAAACTAGAGAAGCCTCTGGAAACTGCTACAACATCATCACAGATCATGCTTGAATATGCAGATGTACTTCCTGAAGTTATAATAATCAGTGAGTGAATACATTTGTTAGCTAATTCTCATAATACATAAGGATGAATGAAATATTTAAATTGTATAAATAATTAAATTGTAAATTTAAATTGCAAATTTAAATTGCAAATTTAAAATGTATAAGTAAATATTTAAATTTTAGAATCTTACATGTGATTACCAATGGTTGTTTTTCGTGGACCTTTCAGTTCATTTTTTTCCTTCTATTTTTCATTTAGCAAGACTGTTATCTTACCTATTTTTTGAGTTGCAATTAATTTCATCCCCCTCATCTGTTAATAGACTTTCTTTCATGTGCACTTCCCCAGCCATAAAAGCCTTTTTAATCCTCCCAAGCCTCTTCTTACTTATTCTGGATTTGATGGTAATGCTGTACTATGTCCTCAATAATTAGTTATGTTGCCCCAGGAGTAGGTCAGGTAATTAAGCAGGACTTGGAACTCTGGTCTCTCTTCGCGCTCTGCTCCTGAAGATAGGGTTGGATTGTGGCTGTATGCCCCAGTCTAACCAGTAATTTTGTCCAACAAAGCAGAGGGAAAAGCATTTGGCAGACACAGTGACTGATTTCCCTGATGATTTGTGTGCAAGTGATGGGTCCTGCTCTCCATGCCAAACTTTCTGCTGCACAAGAGAGCAACATGCAGCAGGTAATGTAATACTCTGGTGTTCCTGTGAGCCTCAGCTTCAACATTTTAAATTTTCTTAGCCTTGAGCTAAACGAGGAAGTCTCAATGCTGTGGTGGCCAGCAGGCACAGAGGTACTGGCAAAATGTCATGGTCAGGCAGCCTGGGCAGGGAAACAGCATCATGTCCTGGTGCATCATCAGTGGAGTAACATCCTTCTACTTCTTGTCTTCACATGTCAGCTTTCCCTAATTATGTCTGAATGTTTTAGACTGGTTTGCTAAGGAAATGGCCTTTCTAGGATTTTACTGCATATGTGTATGTTTACACATCTCCCTGCCTACATTTTAGTTATTTCCTTTCTCCCTTTCTCTTCTTCTCTCTCTATAATGTTCCAGCCTATTCTTCAAATCCAATCACACAGAAATAGAGAATCCAAAGATGTTTTGAACACAGGCATTCAGGTAAGGAAAAAAAGTCCTGTGAAATCTCCCTTATTTTGCATCTCTTTATAATCTCAGATACATCAGCAATATTTTACAAAGCCAGTGTTAAGGTTTCTTTTTCACAGGAACTATCTGTGGTACATACACTAATTCGAACTTAATAGTCACTTTTCCTGAGGCCTCCCTTTTCATCTTAGGTTGTTTGGTTTTTTAAATCAGATACCTTTTCATTTATGTCTTACTGCTCTGTTTTCAGATAGCTTTTGGCTGCTGTTTCTTTATTTTTTTCTATGAATTAACATGGTTTCTTGTTCTGAGCAATAAAAGTTTGTAACTTGAGAACCTCCTTCACACACGTGTGCTGTATTTGTTATCCAACAGAGACATGGGAGCTCAGGTTTTCTCCATGATGGCTTTTACAAGATGAAGAAATAATTATCCTTCCTTGACCCTGTGTACTTTGTAGTCAGAGCTGTTCTTCTCTCCAGGTTTGCTCAGTGTGTGCCATTCCACATGCTTGGCAGGGCAGGAGGATTGCCATATGCGGCCAGTAGTCTGCCCTTGCACAAAACTCACCCTGCTGCACTGTATTGCCATAAAACCCTAAAGTATTGTCCACTCACCTGGTGAAACTTGCAGGGAAAACTAGTGGGATGAGTTAATACCAATCAAAAATGATGGTACAGAAATGTGTCAGAATATTTATCAAAATAAAGGATAAAGTTCTAGAGAATCTTTACTTGGCTCTTCCTACATTTTTGCCTCTTTTCTTCTGTCCTGAATACTCTTGTGAAAAAAACCCCAGCAGTTATGACATCTGAACATGATTAATTTAATGACCTAAAAATATGCTATTGTCCACAACTTTAACTGCTCTCAAGTAACCTTCACATTTGGTTGCTGCTATGTTTTATCATGTATGTTGTGGCTCCTTTTTTTCGCTCCCTTTGCTTTTGTATTGCTTTAAAAAGACAACAGAACATGCTGTGAGTTAATGTTTCACTTGTAAAAGGTTATGGATTAAGCTCAGCTGGTTTCTCAGGCTGACACAGGGTTCATGATTAGAAGAATGAAAACAAACATGAATTGAAAATGTCACTAACCTTTATCGGGTCCTGAAAATCCCTGAGCCTGCATGACAGGAGGCTTTCCTGTTTTCAACAGGATAAAAAAGACTGAAACAAAACAGCACGGATCTTGGCTATTTACATCTTTTAATGAATGCTCTTCACGTTTGGGTCCCTTTGTCAATCTCCCAGTTTTCAAGGGTTTAGCTGTGAAAAGTGCGGATGGTATCACATACTCTTATAAACCATGGAATAGACATCTGTCTAGGATGCTTTTCCCTCCAAATTATGCTGAGTGTAAAGGACCACATTTTAAGCTTCATTTACGACTATGCATGTATAAGGTAGCCAATTATCCAGTCTGAGTGTTCAGCAGCAGAAAAGCTGAATAAAACTGTCTCCACATAATACAACCAATTTTATTTTAATAAAGTAGATCAGAGAAAAAAAATTATAAACTCTAGATGATAGTGTAGTTTGAACTTTTAAACTGTTTATTGAAAAAAAAAACAACCAGCCTACTCACTTGAAAAATAATGAGTTCTTGCTCTAGGTGCTGGGGTAGAACATGCCCTGTATTAGCAAGTGTAAGAGGAACACAAAGCCAACACCAACTGGCCAGAGTGGAAACCAAAAATGTCATTGATCTGGGATCCTTTGTTCTGTCAAGAGCACAGAGCAGGTCGAATACCTTAGATCTGCAAGCTGAAGGAGACTGTTGCATGGGATGACTGCCCTTCTTCAGTACTAACTCTTCCACGCATTAGGGAAGAGTTAAGCATCATGTTTGCCCTTACAGACCCAGATATTCCCTGCTTCCTTATCACCTTACACTGCTCAGCTGACTTTTTTCAGTCAAATCACTGGAAACACAAAAGAATTATCAAATGTTTTTCCATCTAAGAAGAAACAAAGGTATATGTTTCCTTTCATTTTAATTTTTTTCTAACTGCATGTTTTAGGAACAGCTGCACTGCTGCTTCACTGATTTCATAGGTAACCTGAGAAAATACTTTATGGAGGAAGAACACCAGGGGATCCTGCAGCCAAATCTATTTCCTTCTCCTGATCTATAAATGTCTGGTGGATATGGAATTTTTGCCTCACAAAATCACATTTACCTTTTTCACAAAGTGAAGTGAGGCAATATAGACCCACGCTTAGTACATAATTATTTAACATATCCTCCTATTTCATGGTGCTACTCTGACCTGTAACTGAGATTTAATGAAGTGCTTTGGCAGAGAATTAATATTAGGGGGAACATAAACCTGCAATTTTTTAGTCTCACTTCATCCAATTATAGCTTGTTCTTACATTACATAATCTATTTTACAGTTTTTGGTGTAGAAGCAAGAGTGAGATCTTACAATATTTAATGAGGTCTAAGGCTTTTTATCTCTAGTTATTTTAGTCTTTTGCAAATACTGAGGCAAGTAATATTTGATAAAATTTCCCATGGATTCTTAATAATTTAGAACCCTAATCCACAGCTTCAAAATCACCTGAGGACTCGGTTTCTAAAGGTATGTGGACATATGGTTCTACTTATTGAAAGTGATAAACCAGATTAAGTGAGTTAACTGAAAACGAAATAAATGAATAAATGTCTCAAAAACTAGAGTTTCGATTCTTAAACAGTTGATCTGAGACTGACCAAGTCTGGATCCAACTTCTAAGTGTCTTGCTGCACACAGAATATACATCAGCAACCCCTCATTCTCTGGATAAAAAAATTAGGGAGCAGGGTGAAGAGCAATCATAATTATCCGTGGGAAGAAATACCAAGGAGTATTAGGAACATGACTGGCAAATGAGTATTATGCCTTGCCAGTTACTGAATTGCCTCTCTGTCCCCTGTCCAAAGTCATCTTGGAGAAGAGGAACACATGTCTCTAAAACCTTGTAAATCCATAATTATGTGTGAAGGGTGAGGCTTGTCTCGGATGTGCTTCTGGAGAACAGGGCAGCTTGATGCAGTTTGATGGTTAAGATGCTCACATGGAAAACAGAAATACAGAAGTCTAATGGGGATTGGACCCTGATCCCAAGGAAACATTTGTGATTCTGCTGCTACTACTACTGGTTGGGATAAGAAGGGTTGGCATGAGGGAATGGCCACACTTTGTCTGAGGTATATCTGACATGTCAGCTCTTGAAGGTGAGGTAGGTGGCAGAAAACCTGTTCTGGGCATGTCAGTGCATGATGCGAGATAGACATCAAATTGCTGAGTACTTTCAGGACCTGAGCACTTCTGCTCATTCTTTGTGCAGAAGATCAGTCTCCTAGGAGGTTTCTCTTGTGAAAACTTTCAGAAGTTTTGAGGATTTGAATTTTGTCTTTTTGATGTGGGTTCTTACAGTGGTATCAAGATCCTGCATACTCCTCTTGAATCTAATTAATGAAGGCAACTTTTTAAAGATATGTAGTGTGTAAAAGCACATGGAAGCATTTTACTTTTGTAAAAAAGGTGCATGGGCAATTCACTTTATTTTAATACTATTCGTACAGGACATGTACAGACCTTCAGCATAAATTAGTTAGAATTAGACTCTTGGGCTCTTCAGTACCCGTATCTATCTATCTATCTATCTATCTATCTATCTATCTATCTATCTATCTATCTATTTGCCCTAATACAGTTTTAGACACTGATATATACGAAATTAGCTATAAAAGCCCAATGGGCCAATGTTTCAAAGGCATTTTTGCATCTGTGTAAATTTCTTAAATGTCATTTTACTGCTGCATTACCTGCCATGTAGTAACAGAAATGTGGAAAATAAAAGAGAAAGCAATGGCATTTTCATTTTGTTTTCAGCTATAATAGTTAACATCACACACTATTTACCTGGAAAAAAGAGGGAAGAACCACACTGAGCAATGTAGCATTGTTAAGTTTAATTTGATAAGCTCTTGAGAGCAGTTTCACTGAATTAATGGTGCTATATAAAATCTTGGCTTAGTCTGGACTGCGGGACAGTGAAGCATGAACTCAGGCATAACTCAGTGACCATTGTTTTCTGTGTAGAAAATGCATGGGCACACCTGATTTATAACCAAAGGAAGCAGCTAGTGACACGTGGCAAGTGGAAATTACTGTTTAGCTTGGTGCCAGTTTCTGCTAAACTTTCCCAATGTACTTTTGTCTTGGTCCAAGCACTTTTGCCTCTTCAAGGAGAAAAGTTTCCTTCAGCAGAGAACTGAGCCAACTGTTTAAAGGGTGTTTTTTCCCTAATAAAACTTTACAGCACTTTCACGTGAATTTAGTGTTTGTGAAAGGCCCTGCAGTGACAGCCCAGGGAACAGAGGCCCTAAGTTTGTTCACAGACCATGTGCAGTGCAGACAGGGGTGCTAGCAGCACTGTACTCACCATGCTCTTCACAGCCCAAACATGATTACCTGTGGTGGATGAAAGATTGATGTGGTCTCTCATGCTCTTCTGCTATTTGATTTTCATCTGAGACTGCCACAGGACTGTGGCCAGATTCTAGCTGGGGAGAGGTTTTGTGGTGTGGATGCCTGCACATAACCTTCCTCTTCACAAGGTATACAATTAACAATTAACTTCCATTAGGTAGTCTTCTTTTGTTTTAAACCAGTTGGATTTGCACCAGTAATCTCCAGTGTGTGAAACATCTTTCATTTAATCCACCCCTTTAGCTCTGCTGAAATGTGATGATTAAACCAGTGGAGGAAATGTCCTTACATAACAGAACTAAAATAGAAATGCTTCTGTTGGCATCACCAACAGTAGTTCTAACACAAGGTGTAAGGGTAAATTTGTATTAAAATTGGTGTGCACCTCAGAAGCTGCATGCAGGGTACTCAAAGGCTATAACTCCAGACAGCAAAGATGTTAGAGACAAGGAGCCCTGTCAGGGTTACTTGGACTGCACACACACTGAGGCTTTGTGTTTGACATACACACCTTTTGCAGGAGCTGGACAGGCTGTCCCACTGGAGCCCCAGCCTGACCTGAGGAGGTCACATCACTCATTTCCTCTAAAATGAGAGGAGGTTGGCTGCTGTACACTGAGCAGCCCAGTGTGGGGAGTGATGTTGAGGGATGGGGGAAAAAGACATTGCCACCATGGTAAGGTGAGGGAGGGTGTGGGGGATCAAGAAGACCCAACACCCTGGGCTCAGCAGGAAAAGAGGTTCAAGCATTTTGGGCAGTCTTAGGCAAGAAAATTGGTATGAAGGTGGTTCAGCAAAGACATGGTACCACTAAGCATAAAAATTAGCACAGCTCTGAGTATCTACAACAACTTTTTTATAAGTATCTTGAAGGTTTAAGCATTTTTTCAATGTGTATGATGCAAATTAAGGCTGAGTTTTGTGGACTGCTTTTAGCAAGTTAAGAGAAGAAATTGTGGCATTTTTGACTTTATTTTGTCTTCTTGAGAATTTTTGAAGTTACATGAATTACGGTCTGTGAAACAGTCATGGTGAGGTAATTAACATTTTCACCAAGGCTTTAAAATACTGGAGGAACGAAACACTTAGGCATGGAAAATGCACTTCTCCTGGTCTGGCATTGGCATTTACTGGAGCTCAGAGGAATACTTTCTAAGGAAAAAAAAAAACCCTAAACCTCTTATTATTTGTGTGAGTAATATAAAGATTACTGGCTCTCTTGAGGAACTGTCCATTGTGAGCTGAGATTAAATGCCTCACTTCATATTTTCCTGGTGATTCAACTGTGAGGGACTTGACTCTTCATTACTAATTTCCCTTAAAGAATCATTAAAAACTATTAAACCTCAATTAATTTGAGGTTGGATTCAGTACAACTGACTATGTTTAGAATTAAATGCAAAAATTAAATTATAAAGAACTTATTTTACAACAGTGTTGTATTTTGTGATGGTGCTATTTCAATGTATACACAAAAATAAGGCCAAATATTTCCTTATTTTCTTATATGTTCTACTTGTACTTCTGAATGACCTATTGGAATCTTGCAATAATTTTTATGCTTAATTTTGCCTGTACTGAGAACTGGGAGAAGAAGAGTTTGAGAGATGGTGTCATTCAGCTGTCCACCAAAATCCCACCCACAAAGCATCCTTCCCAGATGGCCCTGAAATTTCTGTGTGTTTCCAAGCTGCAGTTTGTCTTAGACAAGCTTATTTCATTGCATTTCATGTTATAGTTCTCTCCAAATGCTTTGTACACAGTACCCACATACGTTTTCCTATTTAGAAAGTCTTGCTGGCAAGTCATACAGCAGGGTTTTTATAGATTGATGGGTGACAGTGTCTTGGATTCCTGGTGGAACAATGTCATTTAGGATATGAACCTGCATACACACACAGTACTGGGAGGATAATTGTATTTGGTTTAACAACACCAATTTATTGAAACAGGCTCACTATCTGGCCTATAATTTACAGCCTGAGTTTAATGTGTCCTTTTCTCTCTCTTCTCTCTTCCTCTTCCTTGCACCCTCTTTTTCTCCTCAATCCCCTTATCCCTGCCCTCTTTCCATCTGTCTCTCTGTGAAATCATGGACAAGTAGCAGAAGCCTGAGATACGATCTTTGCTACAGTTTGAAAGATGACTACATGCAAGTAACACTCCCTCAGCTTTGTGTAGCATCATCAGCGACTTTTGAGGCCTCCGTGCCATGTATTGTCCTTGGGACAGTGTCACTGAGGTAACAGAGAACTCTCATAAATCTAGGCCACACAAAAAAAGGGCAGCTTCCCAGTGACTAAGCTCTCCCTTTGCTTTGCTCCCCATAAGGGATGCTTAGATGTGTTAGGGCCAGCAAAAGCTCCCTGTGCACTACTTACAGTCTCAAAATAGAGCTTATGCTGCATATAAGTGGCTCCAAAGACTCATTCTGGCCCTCTGTGCTGGAATGAGTGTCGTGCAGCACGCGTGCAATGACTGCATCCTGATGAGGAGTGGTGTCATCTGACGCTAAATGACAAGGCAGCAAACCAAACACAGGAAGGTCTTTGCTTGCTGCAACAGCTGCTCCCGCTGCTAATTGATGCTGTGTATCCGTGGCATCATCCCAGTGCTTATTTTAGGCTGTTTCCAGCTGTGAATGTTTTTGTCTCACAGCTAGTGGTATCTGTGCAGCTGGCAGAGTGAGGTAAAAATAAACACAACTAATTCAGCAAAGCAATGAGAAAAATGTACAAAGAAATGTAAAAATAATATAAGTCAAGGTTATTTGGGAGAGACATCTGAGTTTGAGTGGAGAGAGACCAATCTGGCAAGGAAAAGGGTAGATACCTGCCTGTGACTGTCAAGAAAAGTGGAAGATTTTAATGTGAATTTGGAACTTATTAAATTTGTTGGATGACAAAATTTACCAAAGACCAAGCTCTGATGGCACTAATGACAGTTCCTCTACAATGGCCTACACATATGCTTAAACATTTACTGCGAGGGAGGCATTTTGAAGAATGAGAATATATTTATTCATATATTCTTTTCCTGAACTCTCTGCCTCTTTCCTGAATAATAGTTAAGCAACTACTGCTAATTAGAGGTCTTTTTTCCCCATCTTTTAGCTTGGATAATTCACCTTAAGAAATAAAATTTGTACCATCAAACTCACTTCTCCCCTTTCCCCACCTCTCTTCCAGTAACACTGAAGTTAAAACAGCATTAAGGATGGCTGCAAAAATAATATGTAGACATATGAGACCCTAACCACCTGCTGCCCCTATCTGCAAGGTGAGACAAAACCAACTGGTCTGCAGGTCTTGTCCTGCAGCTGAATATCTAACCTGTTCGAAATCAGCCTATATATAGGCAATTTTAGGGGAAAAATATTGAAGTGGATTTCCCATTAATTCTTTATAGTATTTAGATGTTCTGACTGTTGTAGGAAGCTTGGCATTGGAAAATTGTCATGAGAAGAGAAAATCTGATGCACAAAAAACCTACTCCCTGGGTATTCTGTTTATGTGCTTCTAGTTATCTTATGTGCTGGTCAAAACAGCTATAAATGTGTGTAACCACTATCATTTTAGACCTCATTAAACATCTGAATGTATGTAGTCCTGGAAATTTGTTTTGAACTTTAGTGACAAGAAACATAAATACTTATACAGTTATTCCAAATACATGTTTCCTGGTTTAAGTTTAGGTTAAATCTTGGAAATTTTCCTTCTTAAAATAGAATCTGACTGATTTTATTTAAGTAAGCTTTTCCGGAGATATTTGCATTTTAAAAAAATGTTTGTAGCTGGCTACTGTTTTGTGGAAAATGTAGGTGACAAGTTTGTTAATGCCAAAAGCATTATGTAGCTTCATTAACATATAAAATTAATTCTAATTTTCCAGAGGGAAATATATCAACTAATATTTTGCCTCAGAGTTATGGATATACCACCACAAGCAGAACATCAGTTTCGTGAGCGGGATTATAGTCTGAAAATGCTGACCTCTGCTCCTTTTAAATTACCAAATTTCTTCTTGCCAGAATTTAGGGAACTGGCATTCCCAGGTCAGTCACATTACCTAGAATGCAAATGTGTTCTATTTAGAGTAGTGAGACATGAACTAACAGAAAGGTAAAATAAATGAACTTTACTTGATTTTATCAAGTTCCTTACTTGATAGTCTTGCTCAGCTATTCTATTTACAATATCATTAAGTGTTTTCTTAATGCATTCTGATCTGTTTCATAAGGAGAAATGCTACCTAGAAACACAGAACCAAACATTGCAGCAGAAAAGAAGCAAGTTCATAAAATAATATTTAGTTAATCTGCAATAACAGAGAAGTCCCTACTCGATCTCTTTTTTCTGGACATCCATTTCCTACAGTTTCCTGTAAGTTTAGATCCTACACTGGTGTAGAGATATATTAATATTGTTTATGGCAGTGGAATATTATATTAAATCATATATCTTTATATAAGCTTTAAACTGAAGTAGTTTGTCCAGCACCACCACATTTATACAGATGAATTTAATATAAACACTGATAATTGATATTGATTCATATATTGATAAGTTTAATAAAAAAATATTTTAAAGTAGCTATAATTCATTTAAGTTTAATATCCCACCACAGTGGAATAGTATTAAGTAGGAAAGAAATTTGTCACTCTTCACTCAAAGGAATACTTTAATATTCTTATTTAGGAACTGCTCAATTACAGATATGTGAGTAAATACAGAGAAGTTTTATATCTGCTCTTATTTCATATTCAAACATCTTCAGTATAAAAAAAACCCATCCTTTTTTAGTTCTGCAGAAAAGTATGAGTGAAGCTCATTATAAATGGATTTACACTCAATAAGCCCTGGCTGGTAATGGGACTTCTCTTGGGAAATGAGTGTGCAGTGGTTAAACTTTCAAAGATATCTATTTTAAAAATTAGGTTTGCTGTGGATTCATGATTTTGTTCAAAATATTTTGAAATGTGTGCATTTTGGAAAAACCTAGACAATATTCTACCTGTGAACAAAGCTTTCCAAAGTACTTTGCATAGCCAGAGGATAGATTAATCTGTCTAGTGCCAGAGGAGGTTTTGTCATTAATGCTGCTGAGACCAGGATTTTATTCAGTGAGTTTGCATTTTGTTTTAGGGTGCGGCAGTGCAGTTGAGACCTCACACAAGGATGCATTCCTGTAAAAGTCACTTGATGCCTGCCAGGCTGCTGCTTTGCAGCCTGTGAGAAACACCAGTGCCAGTACAAGCAGAAAAGCATCGAAGTGTAATTTACACAATTCCTTAAACTCTAACTTCTCTTCACAGTGTTGTTCCAAATTCTGTATCTGATGAGGCTGCAACTCAGCAGCTTATGCCAGATAGCCAAAATCCAACAGAGAGATAACTTCAATTTTTGCCCACAAGCCTGAAGTTGTTGCAGTGGAATGAGTGCTGCTGAACAATAGGCTTCCTCATTGCTAAAATGCATCCTCTCTCAAATAAAATCATTCAGAATTATTTCCATGGATGTCCTACTAAAGGGACAGTGACCCAAGGAGAAAAAAGCCTGAGAGTTGAGAAGAAAAACTTTCTCAGATAAATAAGAATAATTTTTTTTTTTTTTCCCGGAGCATCCCATTCCTTTTATCAAGCCACCTAGGCAGATTCTTGAATCCACCTCCTGGAAAGGAGGCATAAACCTGCTGCCTGAGCTGTCTTAAGAGCTTGATCAAGCAGTGAGGTAAGTGCCTTTTACTACATGGAAACTACAAGGTCAGAAGGGGAAAAAATACTGACAAGATGGTGATTATGAGCATTAATCATAATAATATCAAAGTCTTATATAGCACTTTTCATCAGGAGATTTTAAAGCACTGTAAAAAAGAAGTAAGTCTCATTATCTCCATATTTTAGATCTAAAATGTGACCTCCAGTACATTAAGACTTGTTCTCTGAAGGGGAAAAAAAAGACTTCTAGAAATAATAATATTCTTTGTTAAATTTCTAATCAACACAGTGAACGTTTTAAATCTTGTCCTGTGGACTGTGTAAGGGAATTTTAATTGCTTTCCTTTAACTTGATAAAAAACTAATGAATAAATATGATTTTTATCAGGATGCTGCCATCAGTTGATTGAACCAGTACATTGACATTTGCAGGACAAATCCAGAAAATTCTGCTAACACATTCAATCATGTTTCTGGTTACTGCCTCATTTGTTGGGGACATCTGCATGTTGCACTGCACAGTAAAACAGATCAGCTTAAACCATCTCCTGTCAGCCTTGAGGAAGCAATGAATTCAGAAAGCCAGCATTTCCTAGGATTCCTAGGACAGATGCCCAGCCAGCTCCTGAGCAGTAGCCCCAGGACACCTTTCCCCTTGGTTTATGATGTCATATGATGTGGAATATCTCTTTGGTCATTTTGGGTCAGCTGTCCTGGCTGTGTCTCCTCGCAGTTTCTTGCGTCCCCCCAGATGACTTGCTGTTGGGGAGGTGTGAGAAGATGAGAAGTCCTTAGCATAAACACTGCTTAGCAACAGCCAAAACAGTGTGCTATCAACATTATTTTCATACTAAATCAAAAAAACACAGCACTGTACTAGGAAACTACTAGAAAGAAAATTAACTCTATCCCATCTGAAACCTGGACAGCAAGGCAAATGGAGCACTACCATTGTAGTATCTTTTGGTTTGGTTAATAAAATAGGTAAGGCTTGCATTACTGAAGAGAACTGGGATGTCCTCCAGATGGGCAAGTCAGAAATAACTTAGCTGCAATCCTTATCTTGCCATCTTTTTGTTGCTTAAGTGACTATGAAAATAAATGCCGAACATTCAGGTGTAGCAGAAATTTCGGGCTCCAGAGGAAGGTTTGAAGAAAATACTGATTTCATTAGGAGCACATTGCCCACAGATTTCATTCTGTTATTCTCCCTTGAGGGCCACAGTTCCATATTCCATGGGAGGAAAGTGTCTCTAAAGAGACGTGAATCACAGCCTGTTACAACACAATGTGACAAATGGGTGATGTCAGCTTTCTGCTTGAATGGAAATGTACAACACTAAGTGCAGCTCCCTGCTTTAACTGCTGAGGATGGAAACTTACCCTTATGGAGGCTGGAACTTCCCTACTGAGCCCATCCTCTTTGAGCATCCTTGAAGGATGACAGATACGGCATCTCTTCTCATATTACCTGTAGCTCAGTCTTTTTACTCTCTTTCAGATGACAAAATGCCTCTCTGCTATTCCTTCTGCTCTCATGCTTGTCTCTTGGGAAAGCAAGTTCTGAAGACAGATGCTGCTTTCTCCTTTTATTACAATTGCACCTCCTTGCAGAGTCTTACCATACACCACAAGTTACAGTCCATAAGTGGATACATATGAAAAAATTATAGCTACATGGTCTCCATGCCATTAATTTAAGCACACCAGTATTGACTTTTCCCTCATTTCATTGGTGTTATCTTACAGTGAAACTATGAGAATTAACAACTGTGAATATTTAACTACCACTTTTCCAATTTCCTGGTCATTAGGTCAGAATGCCTTGGTGTCTTAATTAGTTTGGTGTGCCTTCCCTTTTCTTTTCTGATCTGAATGGCCATTACAGGGTAAGTAAGTACTCTGTTTTGTCACTGTCCCAGTACAGCAAATTATGTTCTTGTCATGCATCACATTGCTAACTTTTGTGAATGGATAATATTGATTAAAATCTATTTAGGAAGTAAGACACAATTTATGAATGCAGTAAGTTTATTCTGGAGGGAGCTTGCTTTTTGTTTTTCCGGATCACTGGATAAAATAAGTTAAAGAATATTAATTCTGCTGTGGTGAAATACTTTGACAAGATGTTAAAATCCTTGCATCTAAGACAAAGGTACAGCTATATTTGCAGCAGTGAAATAAAAATTAACATGGGCTCAGAGTATTAGCTCTTAAGGCTAGTCACCTTCTAGACTTGTTTTCTGTTGGCTAAACCCATTTAATTACAGATTTAAAATACTGAAGAAATGTGCAGTACATGTGCATCTCAGGTAAATCTGGGAAAAAAATAGTTTAACATTTTCAAGTCTGAAAATGAAAGTCAGGCTCTTTCAAACCAGCAGATTTGGAAATCTCCCTCATATTCCCGTAGAATTCCTTCCTGGACCTGATCAAGACTAGACATATCTAACTTGGTGATACACAGGCCTAAGATGTTAAGGGAAGCTACTGAAGCAACTGTAGCTAATGGCACAAAAGGCTGTGAGCAGAAGAGAAAAAATTAACATTATTAGTACATGTATTGGAATTTCTGTTTAAAAATACCTTTTAAATGACTGAAATAGCTAGATGAAATTTGGAAAAGAAAACTCCATGAGAAACTTAGTCTGAGTCCCCTCCAGCATCCAAAATGGTTTTTCTACTACTTTTCCTTTTATTTGCCAAATAAGCAATCAACGAGGCCTATATTTCCTTCCAAAAATGTTTTGAAAAAAATCCTTTTAAAGACAAAATTTATGAGAAATAAGTATATTTCTTGAAAATGTATTGACGTACAATAAAGATTTTCTGTTTTTCTTTTCATTCCTGATCATTCTAGGGTTCTCCATCCCTCTTAGCAGGCAATAGACTGGGAAAATACCTGAATGCTTTCGTACTTTTGGGAAAACCAGGTAGATTGCTCTTCTGTGTGCTAAAGAAATGCAATGCAAGTTTTCACACCACTAAAACTCCCTCTGACAGTCAATCATTTTTTTGAGACTGTGCCTGCGTACCCCAGCTGATTCACTCCAGTTGATACTACTAGCATTTGGCCTTTCTGCATCTTCTCTCCAATTGCATTCAGCTGCTTTGTAATAATTTGTTTCAAAGTGAAATAGATGTTACATTTTTTTCTTTATTACCATTTATTTATTTATTTGTCACTGTGTGCTGCCATTCCAAATACCAGCAAAATGCATGCCAGGGCCACAGAGGTATTTTGGTGGTTCTTCAAAAGAGGAAAGATGATGGTAGGCATTGGAAAATATTTTATTACAAGCCTCACTAAAAAAATTTGCAAACTAAACCAAATAACAGAAGCCTACTGTATTGCACAGCTGACCATATGAAAATCAAATGTGAATAGAATTGTTTTGAAAACTCCAGTTCACAGGAGGAAGTGTACCGTAGTATGGAAATTGTCAGGGGAAAACTGAACAGGGTTTCTCCATACTCCAGCTGCACTAGAAACGTGTGGTGAAGGCATTAAACCAGACCAGGCAGCCCTACCACAACAGGGATATTTTGTCATGTAACAACAAAGAATTACACTGCTATATTGAAAGGGTTTATATGGAGATCAAGACATCCCATCATCTTTGGTTCCATGGACAAATGGAATAGAACCTGAAATAGAAAGCAGTCTTATGTGTGCGGGACTTGACAAGTTTGTTTCTGTGTTATTCAGTCAATTTTTGCTGTCACTCTCCAGCATAGCTCTTGAATCCATTCAACCTCTAATAGCATGAGAGACTCTTTATTCACTGAGGAGATGTTGATTAATCAAATTATGCAAGGAGTTGTCTGAATTTTCTTCTCAGAATTCAAATACTCCAATGCAATTATTCTGTGAAAAATTTACACATTTTCACTGGCACTGATAACTGCTGTGGCTGATGTGCTCTGATAAAGTCCAGTGTCTCCAGGAATATACTTGGGTCTAAAGTACCAGCTTTTCTAATGATCAACAAGGATTTGAAATCTCTTAGTCATCATACCAAGATTTTTTTTGAGGATTAACCTGAAATAAGCTATAATCATGTTAACTCTCTTAGTACGGATGTCTTACATTGTGTTGGAGTTTGCACCCCAAAGTGGCCAGCCAGCCAGAAACATGGAGTTAAGTTAACCAAGGTGGTGCTACCTTTGACTGGAGCTTGGCAGACCTGGAGAGACGTGGTGAGGACCAGCTGACCTAGAGGAGGTGCTGGGAGGTCTGGCTGTGCCAAAAGGTGCAAGCATCTCCTGCACTCCCACCTGCCTGCACTGGGATGACTGACTGGGCTAGCTGAAGGTCTCTCAATTAGCACTGGTCTCCTACATTTAGGGAACTGGATGGTGCACAGAGTGTTCAGCATTATTCATGATCAGAGCTTTGAATGTGTGTATCCTCTCAAAAGGAGCAGCAGAAAATGGGTAAAATATTAACTAGATAATAGTTCTGCTTTAGTTAATTTGAGAAAATGAATGCTTACTTTATATGCTACTTTTTCTTTTTAAAGAGAGAAACCAAATCTTGGAGGTTTCCATTTTTCTCTTCTTATGAATGATGACATTCTGGAGCTTTTCAATGCAAGAGAGAGGAATGTATTTGAAGCATTTTTGCTAGGGTCCGGTACCAGTACAAATATAATAGAAATATGTTGAATAGTATTTCAGTGTTCCATGTTTTATGGAGAATTTTGTTTTTCTTTTGTTTATGAGGTTTCTTACATTCATCTGTTTAATGCAATGTCAGAAACTGAACCTCTTTCTCTTTTTAATCTCGGCAGTGTGAGAGGAAAATACCCTGTAAATATTCTGTTGAATTTATGAGATTATTAAACAATTAGAAAAGTTCATCAGACTACCAGTGGTAGTCTAGGAAAAGAGCTAGCCAAAAATTACAAATTTCACTGCATAATAAATTCAGATGTTTAGAAATTCATTTTCATATCTAACACTCTAATACTAAACAAAAAAAAAAAGATGGTTATTTCTTTTGGATTAAATATTACTCTATATATTTCCAATTTTTCAAGTGCTCCTGCTTTTGTACACTTTGACTGGTTGTGCTGCTCACAGAGCTGGGCTTCACTGGACATCTCCAGAGAAATTCAACCCAGTTGGTCGGAAGACCCCTCTCTGAAGGGATGCAGGGGCTATAAGCAAATGCCCATCCCTCCTGTGAAGCACAGTGGTAACTAAGACAGGCACAGATGCATATTTTATGTGAAACAAAAAGTTTGTTTATGAAGAAACAAAACAAAGAACCTGTATATTTTGACTTGAGCCCCAGAGAAATCCTCTCCAGTGGAAAACTGTGAATGACAACAGGATTGAAGCAATTAGGCTAATTCCAGTTCTGCAAAACAGATGTTTTCAAAGAGAATAGTTTATACAGGGAAAGGTCTGGGCAGATCTTCTTTGTTGTCCTAATGACATATCTAAACTTTTTAAAAGAATCTAATGTTTTCCCCAAAAACTGATGGTTTTTTTGTTCTATAAAAGGTCCCATAGTCCTGAGAGGTGAAAAGTAACAGAGAATAATAAAAGAGAAACCAAGGGTAGAGTTGGAGACAAAAATTTTATGGCATTCTATACACAATGCAGGGATATGCAGAGAACACCCAAATACAGTAGAAACAGTACGAATCTCTTCCTTTAAAGCTTAAACTAAAGGCCACAAGAATCCCAATCGGATTTTGTCTCAGGCAAAACTGACACCATAGCTTGCTATAATTGCAAGTAATTTGAGTATATGTACACGTATCTGTCTGTCTATCTATCTATCTATCTATCTCTATTGATATATCTCCAAATACACGAAGTAACATTTAGAAGATGGAAAGAGAGAGAGACTGCAAACACGCACATGAAGAGTTTGCTTACTGTCATGTGGAATTTAAAGTTATATTTGTTTGACTTGGTAAATGTGATCTTTCTCTTTAAGTTCATCCCTAAATTTTAAAGCATAATTTGTTTTGATTGAATTTCTAATGTTAATTAGTGAGGCTTGCACTGTTAAAGACATCAAGAACATATAATTATGTTCCTCATAATTATACCATAATTGTTTTAGTATGTTAAATGATCTAATAGATTTTTTCCTGTTTCAACAGCAGCATTACTACCATCTCTGTTTTATGAAATAACTGGCAAGCATTCAGTAGGTGCTTTCAAGCATTTCAAGTAAAGTTTTGATGGGTATTCATCTACTAATGAAATATTCATGCATTATATTTTTCTCTATGACAAGTGACTTTCACTGAAGCGCCTAATGCTTGGTTTGCTTAGACAGATATAACATTCAATCAAACTAATGGAAACTGTGGAGTACTGTTATACTGTTACTAAATCAAATTCTCTTGATAAATATTGAGTCTCTGATGTTAAAAAGCATTTCTAGCATGATGCATGGATAGTAAAGCAATAATCTGGCCCCTTGTTAAAAATGTTAATATTACAGCTGTCATCATTTAACAATTAACATGATTTCCCAAGTAGAGCAATGCCTTAATCTTAGAGTATTAAAAAATACAATCTGTATTTTGTTTGAAATTTTCCATATTGTGTATGCATTCACTCCCAATGCAGAACACTTGGATAAGTTTATATTACCAGCAAAATATGTATACTTTCTCTGCCTAAAATTTAATATTTCCTTCAAGTATCATTACTTTCACCCATGTCAATACGAAGAAATAAATTTTGGTAATTTCATGGTCAGGACACTAATGATCCTCTTACAAAACAGTGGGTAAAGGCCTTTAGAAAATTGCCTGGGCATACTGATGTTGTTTTTCCTACTTGCTGTCTGGTTGTTAAATTTCATTAAACGAATCTAAAATAAATCAAATGTTTTCCCGCAATACTTTTCCACATGTGTTCTTTTGACAGTTTTTGCAAGAAAAACAGGGTACTAATGTGAAGTGGTTGACAAAACAATGAATAAAACATACTTCGTACCAGGTTTAAAATGTATTAAATTAAAGTTCAGAGGTCAATATTATACTTATTTTTACCACTTCTGCACGTATATGAAAGTAGTGACTCCATCAACTTAGTATGTCCCTAGTCAACATGAACCCATGGAGGAGGAAGAGGCCACAAAGGTGGTCAGAAGTCTTGAGCAACTCTCAAGAGGTTGCTGAAGAGAGGCTGAAACAGTTGGGGTTGTTCAGCCAGAGTAGAGAAGGCTCCACAGAGACCATAGCAGCCTCCCTGGGCCCTCTCAGAAAGCTGGAGAGAGACTTTTTCCAAGGACACACAGTGATTGCTGTGAAAGGGGGAAATGGCTTTAAACCAAAAGAGAGTAGATTTAAATTAGATATTGGGAACTGGATATTAGATGCTTGAACAGGTTACCCGGAGAAGCTGTGGATGCCCCATCCCCATAAGTGTTCAAGGCCAGGTTGGATGGGGCCCTGGGAAACCTGGTCTAGTGGAAGATGTCCCTGCTCATGGGTGATCTTTTAGGGCCCTTCCAACTGAAATCGTTCCACGATTCTGTGAACTCTAGGTTCATCATTTTTTAGATGACACTGTACTGGCTTCTTCCAGGAATCAGAAGAGACTCTGTATAAGAGCCAGTTCATGAGGGAGAGTGCCAAAGGAATGCTGGGAAAGAAGATGCAGAGATGATCAGTAATTAAACTGCACTGTTCGATACCAATTAAAGGAGTCACCAAACATGAAAAATATTTCACCAAATATTTCACCTGTTCTAAGGCACTGAAAGTTCTAATAGAGACTGAAAGTCACACACTCTATAAGTATGTACAATTCACAGGCCCTGGTGGAAAAAAAAATCGTCCTCTCTCATCACACACCATGAAGGCACATGATTCTCTGCTTTCACAGAAGAGTTTATAATACATGGATGTTGTGTATATGCAATGCATGTTATTCTGGGATCAGTTAACTCTTGCTTGAAGCTAAAAATTAGATCCAGATGCATTCTGAGGTCTGTGTGAATGGGTTTGGAAAAGTGCCTAAATCTAAGATAACCTACTGAGTCTTCGACATGTAGTGGCCTCCTTTGTCAGCCCACAGGTGTTGAAACTGTGAAAACGTGTCAACACCAGGAGGACTGAAGCCTATTCCTTCTTGTGGACCTGATTCTGGAGCTTTACATTGAAATACTTGATTTAAAATAGTATTATACATTATTCAGGGATCAGCTAAATTATTCTTTTGACATTGCTGATTTGTTTCCCTTTTTTTACATTTAAATTTAGAAGGGCAAAGCATGGTGCTAAGAAAATTAGGAAATGTGTATAAAATTACAGAGCAGTAACTCTGTAGGGAAAATGTTTACTCTGCAGGCTTTTCTCTTTAAAATACAACTGCTTTAAAGTATTGCATTAAATTCTAATGTGTGTGTATTTAAAGAATGTACAATATATGTGAGAAAAAGACATGAAGTGCCTAAGATGGGGCTGCTGTGGCTAAGGACTACTTCTAGCAGAATACTACAGCAGTGCCATGAAATCCTACGTAAGTGGTCAGAACATAAGTAAGAGCTGCCTGTGGGTAGTCCCAACCTATTCACAAGCTCTTTTGAACAATTTTCCTACTTTTTTAAATACTGTTTTTGGCAAACATTTGATACTTGAAATACAAAATGCATGAGTCACCTACTGAGATGGGCACAGTATGTGGTTCATTGAATTTAGCTAAATTGTGAGTAATCTATCAATAGTCCTCATAGTGAACATACTTGTAATAATTTCACACATTACAAACAAGAGTAGGTATGATTTTTCAAGATTTTTTCCCAAGCATTTTTCACCTTAAGTTTTTGCATTTTTTACTATGCTCCCTTTATTGTTGTAGAAAATTGCTAACTTTTTGGTGATGGAGGATAAAAAGAAAAGGTAGCTTATTGCTCGTCAGTTTAAACAACAAATAACCAGAACAGCAAAGCCTGACATATTATAAAATACTGTCTTACAAAGCAAACTCCTCAACAAGAGATTGAATGAATACAGATTCTTATACAGCTATTGAGATTTATTCTTCTGCCAGCATACCAATTTCTCTTGAGATGAGTAATTTTAAAATTCAGAGGCAGCAGTTCTGAAGGAGAGAGCTGCAAATTACTACAGATTCTGACTTGCCAAGAACATGGTCAGTTTTTGTGGTTTTTTTTGATTTTGGTTTTGTGTGTGTGTGTATGTGCAGATTGCATTTTTTTTTTTTAAAGAGGAAAACAAGTAACTAGACAGAAAAAAAAAGGTGAAAAGCACGTGTACATAAAATTGCATCATAACTGTGGTTTGCTTGATACAGGGAGTATCACCTTTCTGCTGCAGAGAAACATGAACATTCAGGCATAAAATCTTTGAAGAGCTTTTTAAACAAATTCCTTAGAGGAACAGGAATTCAGCATCCCTATGATGAAAATGAGGGGGCGACCAACCCCCAAATACTTCAGCGCCAGCCTGATAAGAATCTTTCCCAGAATGTTTTTCATGAGCGTGAATGTTTATACGTGCATTTAAATTTGTCCCTGGAATAGTTATTTCAGTAGCTGAGACTTGGAAGCTGTGAACCCCCGTGCTGGTAGAAACTGGCCCTGCTCGGCTCTCTCCTCTTGCGCCCTGTTTAATTCCCGGGAAGACCAGCCGGCTCCGGGAACCTCCCGTGCGCCACCCTGACCATGGAACAACTGGTGTGTTATGACAAACTGGTATCTTGTGACTAAATCCCTTAGAAATTACACTTTCTCCTAGAAAAAATACAGTCATAATTTAAAAAATAGACTTTTCTTCTGCCTCAGCCCTGGCATTTCCAGCGGTGCTCTGCCGAGCCACCTTTAGCGCCCTTCATACACTTGCGGCCCGCACGGTGCCCGATGCCTCAAAGGCGGCCCTGCTGCCGGGGCCGGGGGGCTCTCCAGGGCTCCCCGGCTCCCATGGGCCGCCCGGGGCTCCCCGGGGCTCCCCGGCTCCCACGGGCCGCCCGGGGCTCCCCGGGGCTCCCCGGCTCCCACGGGCCGCCCGGCTGCCGGGCGTTCCGCTGTTGAAGGAGAGGAGCCCCTGCGGCGCCGCCCGCCGCTCCCGCCAGATGGCGCCCTTGCACAAGGGACACGGGAGCGGGAGCGGGGCCGGGAGCGGGAGCGGGAGCGGGGCCGGCAGAGGGAATGGCTGTTCCCCCGGAGGGAGCGGGAGTTCCCGCCGCTGCCCGGTGGGGTGGCGGTGCGTGTTCTGCGTTCCTCTTAGGCGACCTTGGCACATCCTGAACTCTGCCCCTCCGCCGCCTTTGGCAGCGCTCTGCGCAGCGGCCTCACAGAGCTCGCAGAGGCGCTCGTCCGGCCCCCGCTGCCTGGCACTCGGCTTTCCCTTCCCAAAGTACGGAACACTTGGTTCTGTCGCTGGTGGCACATCAATGGGAAATGCAGGAGCAGGAGGTGTGTGAGGTGTCCTCACCGGGCGACACGTCTGCACACACCCCCTGTCCCATTGCTCATGTGGTACTTCTTGTTTAACAAGTTCCATGAAAATAAAGAAATACAGATTTATTTTAGACACTGTTAAAGATACCATTATCTATTGGTGAAATTTCCTGCCTAGAATATTACTACTGAACTGCTAGTGCTTCATATGCTTTCTCTTTACAAGATGTCAGAAGGAACTTCTGGTTATGAACCAAATAAATCACGAATTGTTTGGTGTTGGTGAGCGTTTTGGGTGTTTTGGTTTTGTTTTTTGTACGACTGAACAACTATTTGGCTTGTATGTACACATAAATATGTGTGCAATCCAATGACAGAGAAACTCAAGCAAATGTGGCTATTCCTGCTTGTACAGCAGCCACCAGCCCCGAAACCAGAATGTGGTGTGAGTAGATGGAAGAAAAGTAACATGAACTTTTTCCCCCTTGTTTTTCATTTAGCCTCGTCTTTGACTATCGTTATAAGTCATGCATTTTTTGGGCACAAATTACCATCTGGACAAAATTATTTACCTTCTTTGTTAAGCAGTGTGAAGATCCCAGGGGAGATGAAGATAGCATTGGGACCTGGAAGGCCATAGTTAGACCAGCTGTTTGGAAAACTGTATTTTAAGAATTGGGTGAGGCTCGCTTTTATATTTGTAGGTTTTTCCTTTTGAATGCTTCTTTCTTATTTCACACTGTTTATGAGTTACAATGAAGTAAAGCTTTAGGAGACAGAAAATTGTTTTTTGTCAAGTCTTAGCAAATAGCTAAATCAAAAACATAAATTGCAAATACCACAGTGTTAAAGGTGTCTTTAACAGGTCTCTCATTAACTTAGATGATTTATGTCAGTAATTAAGATCCTAGCTGACAAAAGTTTTTGAATTGTATGCTGTGGAAAACGGGAGAGGACAGACATGGGAACATTTAAGGAAACCATGGCAACAAAGGGCTCAGTAGCTTTATACAGGTAAGAAATGCAAGAAATGTATTTGGAAGAGAAAGAGGTTTAGGAAAAGAAAACTCTGTGCAGCTATAGGGAACCAGGGAAGCAATTAATGCCTGACAGATAAGACCAAGAGACAAAAGATCATCTCTGCTTAGGGTAATTACTAAGAAAACTTCACACATCTCTTTCCCACTCAGGGTTTGTATCTGCAGTGTCTCAGGTGTATCATGAAAACTGTAAAGAATTAGTGCTTAGTTACATTGCTTGTCAGAACATCAAAGCAAAGAGGTCAAGGAATCTGTACCAATGCTCCAGTTTTTCCCAGACGTATGGGACAAAAACAAAAGGTATACTGGTGTTTATTGGACAATGGGTCTTACTGGATGAACAGGTGACTAATCCTCCTATAGAAAAGGTCCATTCAGAAGGACTTCTACAATGATCCCTTGACCTTTAAGTTCTTTATTAGCCGTGCTTAAGGGAACTGTGCATCTTGGCAGTCCTTAAAATTTGCTAACAGTGTTTTAAATCAACGTATTCATGGCTTCTTGGCATTGCTTCATGTTTTCTATTTGTTTGGACTCTATTTTCTGTTTTGACAATGGATTGTGTTCCTTGAGTACTCATCAGAGTGGACCCGGAGGCACATGTGTTTGAGAAATCAGAAATCTGAACAGCAGGATCTTTCAAGAACATGTATATAAACTCTGACTTTCATACCTCCATCCATGAGTGTAGAGAACACAGAATTAATGGCTCTTCCCTAGCACTCTTCAGATGCAACCCAATGATTGCTCAGCTCACCCTTTTTCAAACTTGAAAATCTGTAAATTTGTTTTTGCAAATGTGTGAAGAGCTTTTTTCCTTTTCTTGTTTGAAATTAATATTTTTTCAAAGTCTGTATCTGCTAGGCCTGTTCAATACTGTTTTGCATCCCTGATGTCTTCTATGCCAAATTCTGAACCTTTGGGATTCATGTACAGGCATGGTCTGTCCTACTTATTGAAAGTCAGGCCCCAGAGAAGTGTTCAGTATGTTTATGTCTGGCTGAGAATGCAAAAATTTGGATATTCTTGGCTTAACATCTTTAACACTAACCATCTAATCTCATGTAATTCTCAAGAACTGCTTCAAGAATAATTTCAAGAACAATTCTTCAAGAACTGCTGTACTAATAATGTCTGAACAATTCCTAACATTATGACATTGAAGTATCCAGGAGGGAGCCTCTGGTGGAAAATAAACATAGTTCCAAAAATCCTCATGGAATTCTTCAAAAGGAGGCCTAAGAACATCATATTGCTCTGAAGCTAAAGACTCAACTGTCCTCTCTTGCCCCATGCATGGAGATGCAGAATACACTGCTAGGTGATTTATGCAAAGGGAACCTTTCTTCTAATCCCAACAGTAGTACATGCAAATAGAGGATTAAACACCTTGTCCAAGAATGTCCTCTACAAGGAATTAGCAGTTGACACTGATGTTTGTAGCAACTGAGTCACCTCATAAGACCATAACTCAGCTACCCCACTCAACTTACTGCTTCCACTGGTTTCAACTGAAAAGTCTTCCTACCTCTTTGTGGACAGGAACCTCCAGGAAAATTTAGTTGGATCACACTGGAGTGTTACTTCAGATGACCATTCTGGCTGCTAAGATCATTACGGCGCACCAAGGAAGGGATCCTACTGGCTACCAGAATCTTCATCCAGATGACCTATGCCAAAGTCAAGCACCATCTTCTTTTGCAGAGCTGGATGAATTGCATTTGTCAGTCATCTGTACTGGGCTGTACTCTGGCATGCACGTGGAGCAATCATTTAAGCTGTGGTGGTGCTTTGAGATGCCAGTCTGGACACCCTAAGTTCTCAAGGGTTTCCAGGAACTTCCCATACAACGTGGAGATCCTCAGAGTGCTTCCCTCACCTTAGTGAATGTAAGACCTGGAAAGATTTCATTGGCCTACACACCTGCAAGGCTGTGGGAGTCCAAGCAGTGCCTGTTACAGCTGGGTAACTTTCTGCTCTGCCAGTGCTGTACGCCAGCCGTACCGCCTAAACAACATTTAGGAACTGAAAAAGAGAGAAGACATGGAAGATGTTCACTCCTTGCAATTATTAGAGGCTAATAACTGTTGTCACAATGCTGCATGTAGATCAGAAACATGGTCTGAAAACACAGAAAATTCAAGTGCAGAAATTGAAGATTTTGGAAAAAATAAACAAGATTTAACAATCTAGAGGCTGCAAAACTACAAGGAAAAGAAAACATTACTTCTCAACACTGGATTCTAATCTGAATAAAAGCAGAGTTCAAGGTTTGCTACAAAGGATCAAAGAAATCAGATGACTAACTGGCAAGAATGAAAATGAGGATTACAAGCGGCAGACGGGGAACCTGAACTGGAAAACAAACCAAAGTTTTCTACAGGGGCTTGGCAAAAAGGATCAAACTATCACAGAGAATGAAAGATTCAGGCACAAAGAAGATGAAATAATGATTGCAAGATCACAGGTTGTGATAAAGGAGACCAATTACATAAAACCATACTTAAAGTGTCCATTTCTTCTATCTGGCTTTTTGTGGAGTACTTTTGATTAATTTAGCTTTAGTTAACATACAGCATTAAAATTTAGATTATGAACCAGGTAATATATTTTATTCAAGTTTAAATTATTTAAATCATACTCATAGTAGAACCAATTCCATCTCTTACAGGTGCAAAATCTCATGGGGCTGGTGGTGTTTGAGAGGATGGAAATTGGGCAGCAAGATTAAGTGGGTCTAATGCACACCTTCATGAATTGGATATATGCTGCTCTCTTTTCCTAGTCAATATAATCCAGGCAGTTTGGGGGAACTGAGCTCTTGTCAGTTCTGTTAATTCAGTTCCTCATTAGCCAGTTGGTGCTGCTGAATTGGTAATCACCCTTTACCAGAAAAGCTGCTAAGATATTCATCCCTTCAGAGTTGTATACATGTGATGAAGCCAGTCAGGAAGGGATCTGTATCTTGGCTGCTGCCTGCTCAGCTCCCCCTACCCAGATTATCACACTGAGCACAGCTAATGTATTTATCTCAAATAGGCTACCATAGGTTCAGCTTCTCTGCTTCTGGTGTCACTAATAGTCATAAAGTCCACGGGACTATCAAAATGTTTCCAAGATACTTGAATTGTGACTTCCTTCAGCTTTGAGCCCTCCTTCTGGCTGTGGAGGCAATCAGCTGTATGCCAGGTTTTGCTGAGCTTGGACAGCTCTGTGCTGTGCTGTGATCTGCAACACTTCTGGGCCCTTCAGAGCTCTTTTGCAAGTGCTAGTCACTGCTTCACCTTCCTGGTGTCATCCCCTCATGCTTTCTGGGAGGTTGTAGGAAGCTTCGATGGCTAGCTGGGGTCACAAATAAGCAGGAGTGCCATTACCAGGGACAGCAAGGAGGAACCCCAGAGATCCCAGCAGGTATCAATTTTCTGGCAGGAATAGTGAAGTCCTACTGTTTATCCTACAGATAACGTTGTAGTGGTCTGAGGATCAAAAGTCATAACAGATTGCCTGCTAGAGAGAGAAACAGCAGTCTGATCTTCTCGGAAGTTTTAGGCACATCTTTGACCCTTTATGCAGGATTTTATACCATTTCCAGTCCTGGATGTGGTGACCTTGCACAGGTCTTGTACTTCCCAGATTCCTTCTTTCTGCATTTGGTTTCCTGTGGTGGGAAGAGGTGATTTCATACTACTTCTTCATGGCAGAGCTCTGCCATTGGTGGGACAGCTGTCCCAGGCTCCTGGCAGATAACTAATTCAGAAAGACTCCTCTAAATTGTCCTGATAACTGAACTAGCTCATTGCTTTTTACTGTGTGAGAAATGAGAATGGATAACAAAGGTGACAGAAAATTACCTTTTTCTTATCCCTTGGTCCTGAGTATAGCTTGGCTATAACTGCAGTAAAACTGGTGTTGGGATTGATTGAAAGTTATTACATGATCTTTCTTTTAAAAGATATGTGTTTCAGCAGGATGGGAAGAAATGGAAGAAGGTGCTGTTTCTTGGGGGCTTCTGTTTTATATTTAAAATATCTCTAAATACAGTTGCAGAGGTTGAGTCATGAATTCTGCAATTGGGTGCAAATATAAATGTGAATTCTGAATTACAGAGTAGAAATAAACATCCTTTATGAGATTGGTTGAAAACTTCTCCCTGAAAAATTCAACATTAGATAAGGCAGACTGATTAATTTATGTCTTTTTTCCCCTTTTTCATAATATGGGCTTTCCTTAATAATGTTGAGATTTTTAACCCACATGATGTCTTTGATAGGGGTGCCTTTTTAGTGACTGAAGTTGTTAAGGCTGGAGTCGAACAAAACTCCAAAATAAGTAGAAGGTTGTAGCTTCGGTTGAACAAAAAACATAGCTTACTACCAAAAGTATACACTCAGTAACTCCCACCTGGAAATTGTGGTTTGTTTGTCTATTTTTCTCTCTGAGCTGGACTCCAGTACCTGGATGACTTTTGTAGGGCACATATTATCAAGGATGGCAAGGATGACTAAGTTGGAAAGGAAACCACCTTGTACTGAGTTTGGGAAGGTTTGTCCACCGTGGTGAGTAGCAACACAAGTCACAGAGGCAACACTTCCAAAACTGAATTTTCTGTATTTAGCCAAAGTTTCTTTTTTACTCTTCCACTGAAATTGAAAAAATGCTCTAGGGAAAATACAGCTACACAAGTTCCTCTTCCTCATCCCAATGTTCTAGTGGATCTTCCTGCTTCCCAGTCTCTATTTCTGTATTCCTTGCAGCTAAAACGTCTGTATTCTTCCATTAAAAAGTAGACAAATGTGTAGAAACACTAAAAATGTGGTTGTAATGTACTCTGCTCTGGCTGAAGGCTGCTGCTGCTATGTGCCAATTGCCTGGGAGCTGTGGGATCAGCAGGGTGCTGAAGCTGAGACCAGCATGCACCACTGACCCAGTGCAAGATTCCACAACCTGAGAGCTGCTCTCTTGTAGCACCATAAAACAAGACATAGAACTACAGGGAAATTTTGGACAATCCAATTATACAATTGTATTTTTCAAAGGCAAACTCTTTCTGCTTACACTGTTTTTGAGGCTGGCTGTTTCTGCTTTTTGTTCTAAACACTAGCCCAGCTTTGTGGAAGAATCAACTTCTCGGATCTGGGAGTGTTGTCTAGTGAGAACACATTTTTTCGTCCTCCAAACATCAGAGCAGGATTTGCCTCTTCTGCTTGAGGTATCTTTGGCCAGCTGATCCTTTGGTATTTTTCAGTGAATATTTGACTTGTGCTATTGGGGTTTGTTTCATTTGGTTCATGTGTGTTAAGTTTACAAATTGTATTATCCCATATAAAATATACATAGTGTGGAAAGATTAAACTTCCAGTTTATGTTGTGATGTAGGAAAGGAATATCTGTGCCTGTTAGATGTCTGGTTATGTTCAGAGGGTTCAGTTGTAAATAGGAACAGAGACATGTAGTAGGAGAAGGATAATAAAGATCTGGTTTTGAATGAACAGAGCCATACATGCTTGCATATTTCATGATTTAAATAGAGAGAGTGTGGTCTGATATCATAAGACTGGTGGAATGTTTTTGTTGTTTTGAATTTCTTTTTCTCATCATTTTGACAGTGACTTACTATATGCTCTTAGGTATATCACTTTCTAAATTTCTTTCTCTTTCTATTTTGCATTTGCTATGTGGATTGCAGGTTCACCAGGGAGATGGATCTTCTCCCCTGACAAATTTGTATAGCATTGAACTCAGCAGAACTGCGCTTTAATTAGGGTGTTCAAATATGATGTAATGCAAATAATAATGCAAATAATAATAATAATAAATTAGACATTTAATCACCACAGTATTTACATAAAATTGCCAGCATTTCATGCAAATGTTTTTTCCAAATATTTTGTGGGAGTTTACCCATGTATCCTTTTCACAATAGTTATACATCTTCATAAGAGAGAAACAATATTAATTTCTTCTTGTGGTTTAAGATCATTCTTTCTCTCTCTCTCAACTCTAATGCCATAATGTTCTTTGCAGTTAATAAAATCCTTCCAGCCATTAAAAAGGCTCTCCTTGGTTCAAGGCTATTACACATTAGACAATAACTAGTCTGCCCTCCATGACAGTCACTGTCCTTACAAAAGCCCTTTAAGTAACCTACCATGTAGATTTCCATAAAGAATGTCTTGCAGATGCTGAAATATACAGATTTTGTTGTTTTTCATATATTCTAACCAGCTGATTCTGTATAGCATCAATTTAGTTATAATGAGCTGAGTATGGTGTTATCCCAAAGTTTAGTTTTTCCATACTGTTGCTAATGCTGATGAAAAGTGCTCAAATTGCCAGATCTCAGGCTGGTCATCAAACATGAAAATTATTCCTACATATGACATCCCTCTGAAAGAAAAAAACAAAAACCAGCTTAAAAGATGTGAAGAAATAATGCCTCCACCATAAAAGGCAAAGTCTTGTGAAATATAAAGTTATACATGGCATATTGCCAGGGCAGAAGCAGTTTTGACTACTGATCTTACACTGCTGGCAGTGTTACCATTCTGTGCCATGTCCTAGGTTCTACACTAACACCTGATAGCAAAACAGATTCTCTTATTGCCAATACAACACAGATGAAGCATTATTTCTGAACCAGGAGGTTGGAAAAGCAACAGGTTTAATGACTGTACTTTGAGTTTGAACCTGAAATCTGCCTAGCTGCCCAGCTGCTGGAGCAGCAGGGTGTGAGAGCACACAGGGACCTACAGGGCTCTTTGCCCTGTCTCTGCAAAACTATGTGGCCTGTAGGTATTTCCCAACACCTCAGGGTCAGGGGTCAAGGCTATCCTATGTGAAGGGCCAGAACAGGGGCTCCTATTAAAAACACTGGTTGCCAGAGATTGCTGTGGCCTTTGAGATGCTCTCTTCTGATGGTGGGGTCATTCTTAGCACTACTTACTACTAGGAAACACTGTCCTTCTCAATGCCACCTAGCTGTGTCTCTCACTTGGAGCTCACACAAACTTGTGTTAGCAAAGTCTAGATGGAAATGTACAAAAGACAAATTTGCATAATATCAAATCAGGGTTTAATGAGATCACATCTGCTGTTTGATCTGTGATAGGTGGTATGTGATTGCGTTTCCTACTTCATATGGTGGTTTGAGGGGTTGCTGAAAATGGTTATTTTCTTTAAATTTGGTCCTGTTACTCAGAATAGTATTGGGGCACCACCTCCCTTTGTCTCTGCACCTGCCACACATTTTCTCCTTCTCTGCAGACTAGATCGATTCAGAGAATAAAAGACCCTAGTCTTAGTCTTAGCGCATTAGTTGTGGTTCCAACCAGTGCATAGGAGTGACATTCAGGATGAAGGGGGAGATAGAAGATATCCTTTCTGTTTATTTTCCTTGGTTTTTCTTTTTTTTTTTTTTTTTAATTAGGTAAAAAGCTATTGAGAGAAAGCTTCATAGTGTTTCATCCTAGACAGAGCTTCTCAAGGAATCTGGAAACATTTCAGTCACTAAAATATTGTCCCTCACTAATTTTTCCAATGCTTGCCAGGAGCTCCTCAGGAAACTTGGACAGCAAATTTTTTTTTCTCTGCAAAATCAGGACTCAGTTCTTGCAGAAGCATTGTGCATGTTCTTGGAAAGGTATTCACCTGTGCTTCTAGGTGGTCCTGCTTCATCACAACATTTCAGTTAAAAACAGTAATTTTACTTCATCTGTGAAGATAAGGAATAAATAACATGGGGTCTGTGACCATGGGGACAAATACAGAAGACAAAAGAATACAATTTTAGGTTGTTTTTTAAACATGCTCCTTTTTGTTATTGTTTTGTTGCTTCAGCATCTCAGCTACCTTGAAAGCTGGCTATTAGCTCCTCCACGCTACCCCAGAAGGGTGCTAAGCATTCCTAGGGCTATTTCCTTTCTGCCAGGGCATCTCTTTGCCTTCCCCATGCTTCAAGGTCTGACTTTCAAAACCATTCATAGCAACATCACCAGTTACAGTGGTGGATTGACCTTTTCTCTGCCTTAAGCTTGTTAAAGAAAAAGCTTAATTTGTATGTCTTCCCTTGCTCACCTGTCTTTTCTTGTTAAAAGTTTCTACAAGCAACAATAAAATTTCCTGGATTGTGTATCTTGAAAAACATTGGGGTTTTTAGACTTATTTTGGTTTCAAAGGCATCATTAGAAGATGAAATATGATTCAAGGCACAGTGTCATGGCTAAGTTGATATTCGGGATAAGAAACAACTATGTGCTGTTAGTTAAGTGGGATGAATCAGAGACATGTTCCACAAGAGATCTCTGTTCCATATTCCACTTGGACAACAGACAGGTCTATGTCATTGAAAGGAGTGGCTTCCAGCAAGCTTATTTTTGGCAATCATAGACAAGCTATTTGGCACACTGGTTCTCTTAATTTCAACTGAATAAAAGAAGGCAGTCAAGCTCCTTTATGAAACCAAAAAAGGAAAAAAGAGAAGTCTGTGTCCAAAGCAGAAAAGAGCTATAAATATGAAAGACCAAGGTAGTGATTTTTGGGGGATGGTGGGAACTACCATTGTTTGGGAATACAGAGCTCAGGCAGTGGGTGGAACACAGCTGTGAAAGCAGAAAAGCAAGAGGTGCAGCAGGAGAGGCAGGAGAACTTGGAGTAGCATTTCCCCTTAGAAGAAACCAAGACCAAGCTTCTTTTGAGCAGATTGGTGTCTGAAAAGACAGGCTTGGAAGCATGCCCAGGTGAACTGTTTCTTGTCTGTAACTGTTGGGTTCTGGGAAAAAGAATTATAGGTACATTCTTTGTGTAAAAAAAACAGTTGTAGCAAAGAAATACCTGGCTCAGATCACAGGCTTCACCACATAATTGTAACAATTCAGCAAATCTCAAACATTGTCTTAACTACTGCTAGAAGGGGAAACAATAGAAATAAACATATGTATGTAGGTATGGCTTTTCCATTGGAATAGTCCACTGCTTGAAAGGAATTATAACTTTCTACAAAATTAGCTCCAAATTGGTGATGAATTAGAACAAAGAAAAGACCGAAAATAAATTAATTGAATATTTTAAAAAGTAAATAATTCAATGTCTCCTTTTAAAACTGACTTCAGAGTCAAGATGCTGAACCCGGAAGTGGGTTTTTAAAATGGGCTTGAAGTGGCAAGTTTTTAAAAATAAAATGTAAGAACTTCCCCCCATATTTCACTTTAGTCTTTGACCTAGAAAACCACAATTATTTTTGGTAGTCTGAATCTGGTTCTCCTGTCCCTGAAAACAATGTGCAGCCTTAGCAGGCATTTCTTACCATCTGAAATGGTGAGTCTAGCAATTTTAGATATATAGTAGCTATTCCTTCTGACATTCAACCCTCTAAAATCAATAGCAAGTCTGTACCGACTTGGCACTCAGTCTCTGCCTTTTTCACCAGCCTGGCAGGAGCTTAGCCAGCGTAGGCGAGGTCTCATCAGTCCAGAGAGGAGGAGGAGGAGAAGACTGAGAGGGCATTTCATTAACGAATATAAATATTTCAAAGATGGATATCAATGGGATGGTGCCAGACTCTTTTCAGTGGTGCCCAGCGACAGGATGAGAAGCCACGTCCACAAATGCACAAGATAATCTCCAGAGGTACCTTCCAACCCTAACAATTCTGTGGATTATTTTCTCTGCTTCCACCCGGTCATTGCCATGTCCAGACCACCCCAAGCCCGGACCAGGGGTCCCCTTCCTTGACCTGGCATCTGCCTTCTGCTATGGTCTGGGATCCTTTGATTTTCCCTCACCTATGGCTTCAGTTAAGGAAGTGTTTCCTCCAACTCCTTTACTTAAAATAAAACTGAAGCGGTTTCTGATTCTGCTTCTTTAAGTGTTCTGTGCTATTACAGGGACATATCCAGAACTATGTCAGTGATGTAAGCACTTGCTCTGGGGAGACAGGTGAAGTTAAATTAGATCTTTTGTGTTATTCAAATTATAGATTTTGTTGTTTTGGTGAGTTTAATATTCTCATCTGCTGTTGAAAAAGCTGTAAGCAATTAAAAACTGATTCTACTAAACCCTCTTATATGCCTGTTAATGTTTCTATTTCAGAACCAGGTAAAAAGAACTTTGAGATAATGTGGTTTTTGGTGTAAAGTGGGCTTTGCTAGTGGTGACAGTCTTTACTAATGACACTGCCAGTCTCTCGTTATGGTCTGGAATGATTTAGTTTGTTCTAAAATGAACTAGAGATTACAAATATCTCATTTTTTCCTAAGGGTTAATCTAAGACTTTGATCTGAGAAAAATCCATTTACAAGTAAGAGTCCGACTAGCTTTATCTACTGCATCAGAAGTGATCCCAGTGATCATTAAGGAAAGAATGTAAAAAGCAGTAGAACTGGAAAAGATTTGGAGGAATTCTTGCAGAAAAAGAGGCAGACTTCATTCTGAGAGGTGTTAATGGGAGCTTGAAGTTATAGATGTGAGAGGTGGATATTCCTGTTGAGTACTGTGTCCAGCTTTGGATGTGGCACTTCCAGAACAGAGCAGGTCTCTGCAGAGAGAAGCCACAGGATTGAAAAAGAATTTGCTAAATATTTGCTAAACTGTGTGGAAAGCATGATGTGTCTGTATCAATTTATACTAAATGAAGGGAAATACAAGAGGGAACAAGACACAATTCTTTCAGTATGTCACAAATAGTTATGAAGAGAACAGTGATCAGCTATTCCTTATGTCCCCTGCAGGGAGGACAAGGAATTTAATGGGCTTTCTTCAAATGGGTCAGTGATATCTGCATAAACCCAGAAGTCTGAGGCATAACCCGAATAGTAGTTGCAATTGATTGACCTGCTTTTTCAGCTTCTGTGTGTTAATCATGTTATTTTATAGCCTTACTGTTTAATCTTCCTTACTTTTGTAAAAACCAGGTTTTTTATACTATCATCAAGTATTTGTACCGTTATTCATAATATGAGTATTTGTTCTCACCCAAGGCATGTCGGAAAATTTTCTTAGACTCACCCAGACAACTCACAACTGTGCCATTATTCTCATTTTGGGCACTCATGGAGCTACTAAAATTGGCCACCACTACTACTTGGTGGATGGTGGTTTGTAACACATGAACCAGAGCTTTATGGCACCATCATTCTTACTCTTTGTATTCAGCTGAGAAGAGGTGCATGCTCAACATCTCACCATCCTGTTGTGCAGAGCATGGGTGTTCAAGAGGTACAGAAGAACTGGTCCTAAATGTTGAGCAATGAGAGATTTGAAAAAAAAAAAATGTTTGTAATAAAGTAATAGATTTTTGGGGACATCTACAGGACAAGGATTATAAGCATTTATACAAAAAGTAAGTTTTTATGTACTTTTGTATTTTTTTAGAAGATAAAGCATACATAACATTTCACAGAGTAACATTCCTCATCATAATTCCAGGCATTATGGCCATCTTAACTAAAATGTAAAAGACGAATAATATTTTATTCACAAAATTAATGAGAAAGAATTACAACTGATATGCTAGATTATTTTTTTTCGAGATTAATAATTCCACGGGAGCAGGTGAAACATAGGCTGCACAAATAATACTGAATGTTAAAGAACTCAGTTAGAAAGGCTAGTATTTGTACAAAAAAACACTGAAAAAATTGCACACGGCATAAAGCCCCTGGAACAAAAGTACTCCATTTGTGTCAATTAAAATCTTGTCATTCACTTCAGTGAAGGCAGGTTTTATCTACCATTTCACCTCACATTATCTTATAATATAAAAATAAAATTCTGCTACTAATATAACTAGAAAATTAGAGTACAAGATAATCTCCTCTGTAAAATGGCAGGCTTTTGTTCAAAATGTCTACAATCATTGGTTTTATCTGCCTTATCATCTCTTTTCCTCTCTGATGAATGCAAACTGTTTGGGTAATTTGCTTTGACCAGATCTGTGTCTGGGAGATCTTAAGTGGAAAAACTATTTGCATACTTAAGAATCCTGAGAACAGAGAGTGGCATTATAGTTTGGGATTTGGCTGGGGGTTTTTATCCCCTGTGCTGGGCCAAGAGAGACACTTTACATTTATATGTAGCAATTACCATTCCTAATTTTTGTAATGAAACAGGCTTGTGAAAAATGTAATGTATAAAATGGAGGCTGCCAGGCTAAGCTTCCTGCTGTTTGCTTTCTTCATTTCTAACATACCAGCCCATTAAAGTTTTATATCTGTTTCTCTCTCCTCCGCTGACTGTTTTTACAAAGTATTGTCTCTCAAGAAATGTGGTCTTCAAAAAAAAGGTAGTTCACTGGAACTCTTAAGAAGAAATACTAAGGGGTTGCTTCTATCCTTTTTTTTTTTAACTAGTTAGACAAATGAAGTGTTTCACACACACACACACACACACACACACACACACACACACACACACAGTTGTGACAGAACAGAAATTTCAGGTGTCTTGTGCCAGACAGGTGTCTTGCTGTCTTGTGCCATTTTTTTAGTTGAAAATGTCAGCACCACTAAAGATGACTCTGGAAGAATTACTGCCAAAAAATACATCTACATAAAAACACATGTTGTAACAGTACTTACTGAACTGGTTGTATGTGTGTGTATTTTTGACAAAATGCACAAATCTGCTTGCAGGCAGACCTTTATCCAATGGCAAGAGTGATGTGATGAATAAAGCTCACCACTTTGGCTGTATCAGTACAGAGAAGTCCCTGGAAAATGACTACCCTACCCTTGCCTATTGAAAATTTTATTTTTAAAAAAATCCAAACAAGAACGTGTTGTTAGCAATTTTTTTTTTTTTGTATTGAATAATCCAAGCATAATTCAGAGGCTAAAAGAGCAGCAGTGCTAATTGGAAGTATTCTCTGCAAAAACTGCAAAGCAGATAATAATAAAAAACTGGAAGTGGTGGCAGAATTATTTCACTGATAATACCCATGCACATTTCACAACCCTTTTTGACTCCTGGTCACTGGCAAAATATAAAACCCATGATTAAAAATAAAGATTCTTTTTATATTAAAAAAGTTATTACTGATAAAAACTGAAACAGATGCATTCCTTTCCGCTAATAAGTTCTCACTTTTTCACAGCGCTATAGTGTTGTTTCAACGAATATAGAAATAAAACTCACATTTCTCTCTGTCTCCTATGGTGGTATGTCACATTATTTACAAATAAATATTTTAAACAATGCTCCGAACTTGTGTTGCTAGTCTTACTGAGGAGTGAGATACTGCATTTCTAGGAATTCTACTTCAGGATGTTTCAAAGCAAATGCTAAATTACATTTTAGACTATAATCTAGTTAGAAACTCATATAACATTTCCATGATGTGTAAATATTTATCATTAATTTCCATTTTCTATTTTGTAGCATGTGTAATGCTTAATGTGGATTTATGTTTTTTACAGTTTTACAGATATTAACCTCACAGTCCTTTCCTTTTGTGAATTCCAGTAGAAGTGCAGTATTATGCATAATTTTCAGGAGCATTAACTTTTTCAGGTTGCTCAGACTCATAGGAAATAATTTGCTTGCTTATCCTATAAAACACAATGGCCTTTTTCAGTGAGAAAAGAAGATCTTATGTCCAGATGCTTTATAATTTATATTTGTTTTTTAAACTACTAAAAAAGTGCAGTCTGTGGGCAGAGAAATCTCATTACTTAAAATCTGCACTTCAAGAGAATTTGAAGTTGTACAAATGGATTTTAAGTTTGATAGGAAAATTGATTGGAGATTGTACATTGTGAATACACTAGGTTTATAAAGACAAAACATGCATGAAGGGCAATTACTGCTAGTGTTGCTATATTAGTATGAATGTTAATAGCATGTTTGTTTTTGAAATGGGTTATGCATTCTGGTAAATGTCTGCTTGAATCTAGTCATCTGTGTATCACTTGTCTAAGTACTCTCATTTAAGATGCCATATCCCTTCTTGTAGCAATAAAGGGGTAAAGCAACATTAATATTAAATAATTAGAAAAACAAAAGGGGAATGATTAAACATATTTACATAATTGAAATAACACTGAGTCGCAGTGGGAAATCGGGACAATGTTGTCTCCTTTCAAAGTAATTCATAATTCAGATTTTTAATTATGGCATATTCATTCATTTAAAGATGATTCTGGATGAGAGGGCCACTAATGAAATACAATCATTAGCATCTAAACAAAGTAATTTAGAAAGTCTCCTTTCGGGGAAAAGATTTCTAGAACATCATCAATCACACAAGATATGCAAAAACAAGCAATTAAACCACACACAAGAACTACAACAACCTTATATATTAGTAATGTACACATGAAAACATAACTGATTACAATGATTAGAGTAGGGTAGTGTGGTTAATTTGTATGTTATGTAGTAATTTCATGGAAGAATGTACCAGGACAGACACATCTCACAAAAAATGAATGCCATGCCATTGATCTATATTTCAAATATATCAATGTCATCGTTGTCAGTGCCAAGTTATCAATAAAAATCCAGTGATGAAAATCTGGAATTATGTTCTCCAAAGATATCTAACTCCCTGACTATGAACCCTGGACTATGGTTTTGACTTGGGGTTTATTTGTTTGGGGGTTTATTCTGTTTATTGTTTTTTTCCTGTTTATATTGTATTTGATTTTATCGAATTGACAAAATACAGGCTTAGGAAGATATTTCATGAGAGAAGCAGGTGCTGCATTAGTTTCTCATTAACTACTCAAATCCTGCTCTGGGTTATAGCAACAAGGAGTTCATAGACATAAATGGGTCAGTGATTTACAGGGTCTTTCCATATACACAATTACAATTCATTAAACATGTGGCAGCATTAAATGGATGGAGTAATTCTGCACGATTTTAATGTCTGTCTGCAGCGTCCTGTTAAAGCGACACAAAAAGGCTGGCTTTAAACACCTTCTTCTTTGAGTTAAATTATAATCTGGTTGTAAAGCCATACCATTTCTGCCTCTCATGTAAAGAAAAGGCAGAAACAGTGGGGGGTGTGTGTGTGTGTGTGTGCGAGGAGCGTCCTGCCGTGGTGAGGTGGGAGCCGCTGGTGTAGCTGTGCTGCCTTTGATAACCACCAGGCTTAGAAGCCAAAATATGTTCTATTGGGTACTCAAAAGATAAAAATACTGGTTAATTTTCAACAGTGCTCCTTCATTTGACTTTACAATTTATAGCAGTGAACATTAATGCAAGAATAGCTTGGTTGAGGAGGAGTTTAAAATTAGAGCACCTCTTCTCATTAGCCCCAGCAGCCTGACCCAGGGTGAACTGAGAAGTAATTTGCTGCCAGATCCTCATTTTGCTTCTGTTATCACTCCTTGTAAATGAAGCGCAGCAATTTATTGTAGCACCTCAAGGAGTCAAGAACATAATGTGTAAAACACATACAAAAAAAATCTTTCTTCACATTCATTAACACCCAGCACATAGAGGCTGTTCACTTTTCACTCTAATGAAGGAGGGGGATCTTAAATATAAAGCTTTCCAGGCTGTGAAGAAGGCCTCTTCAGGTCATTAGACAGAAGCGGAGTTGGACAGAAGAAAGGTCATTGACAAAAAAGAGAGAATGGCAATATGATGAAAAATAGAAAATGGATAAAAGAGGAGACTTTAGAAAGCTCAGAGAATGGAAAGTACATTTTTGGCATCAGTGATCAACCTCTCCTGTCTCTATGTTCATTTTCTGTTGTCGGTGAAGAAAATAATATCTGGCTTTTTATTTAGCTGGGAATTGCTCTTGTGTTTGGTCAATTCTCATTTCATCATCCTTGATCTGACCTTGCAGAAAGCATTAATAGGTCTATTTTTAAGGGACCTTTGTCTGCTGGCTATAAATTCAGCCCTTCATTTTGCTCTTTTTTATTAAAAACATGCAGTTTATCAGATTTTAAAGTATTCTGATTATGTAACTGACACTTTCCCCTTAGGGAGATTATTTGTCTCACTAGTCCTGATTAACACTTTGAGTTTATAGCTGTATATTAACACCACATTCAGGAATACTAGGAAACTCCTATATGCAAATTAATTTATATTGGTAATAGAAACAGAGGAACTTATAGAGGAGTTGGGAGCACTCCTTGAACATGTGCTGAATGCAAAACATGTGTACTTAGGGGTGGAAGGTGCCTAAGCCAAGAGGCAGAGAAACTCATGGAAAATATCCTTTTCTTATTTACCAGTGTCAAGTAGCAGAAGGATTGAATTCTGCAGTTCTGTAGCAGTCACCATTGAGTGATTTTTTTTCCCACAAATGCATATAACTTGCATTGATTTACTCAGCTTTTGACATGTATATGTATTTGGGGATAAAGATAAACAAAGTAGGGGTGTTACCATTCTTGGTATGGACAAGCAAATATTCCTTCTCTCATAATATATTTCCTTAAGTTTGCCCACATCTCATTGCTGGATCTTCGCTTGTACAAGGTAATCTCATAAATTAGAGTGTATACATTTTACAGTAAATGATTTCCCATTTAGTTAACAGCATGAGACCATTATCTTGTGACAAAAATCTGTTCCAGTGAAGACTCTTCATTAAATAAGTAATCACCCTTTACATACAATGGAATTAGTATATATAAATATACCATGTTAAAAAGCCACCATTTGACAACATGACCTACATCAAATTATGCCTTATTCTTCTAATCCTTCTGGAAACTGATCTGCGGTTATAACCCTTGGATATTTGTAGACCAAAAACCTCTGATAGAAATCAGCTGTCAACATATTCAGCATATCAAAGAGATTATTTTGGAACTCCACGAGGGTTTGGTTTTACTTTCCTCCAAGAGGCACCCTTATGAATTATGCATGTAAATAATGCTCCAGACCACTTTATTTGCTGCTGAGCAGGAACAGCAGCTTGCCCAAAATTTCATCACTGTACTCCCAGTTCTGTCAGCTTTGTTGTTCAACTGCTGTCTTGGTATTAAGCTGTGTTATTCTTTTTAACCCAGACAGCTTGGCAGACAGAGGTTAAGGAATGGTTAGATGAATGGTCAGAAAGGAAGATCATCTGCATTGTCAGCACTGAAAACCATGTTCAGGTGAAGAAGTCAGACTTCCACCCCCAGTCCATTCACTATCAGTTAAAACAATTTGTCTACTTCTTTAAGGCATTGATTTCACCTTACTGCTCATTATCAAGCAGAATATAACTAAAGGGAGCAGACATGGGGTCTTCCAAAAGCCTTGAATGATGAGTAGATTTAAATAGCCAGATGTAGCTCATACTGCTTCTCCTGAGTCCATGTTCATTTCCACACAGTTGTTCATTGACAGGGACAGCCTGACATCAGTTTGGCCAAGGCTTTTAGCAAAGTTATACTCATGCACAAGTATTTTGTGGTGTCAAATAAAGTACTCCTGGGCTACCATTTGCTTTCTTCTTTGACAATATTTACCATGAAATACATGCATTTTCCAGACAGTCCTGGAATTATAATTGTTACTGGAATTACAGTTTTCTATGGAAAGTCTTCTACATCCCTCTGCTCGTTTGGGACTCAGCTGAGCCCTTTTGTTGAATTCGAAGGAGTGTGTCCTGGAGCACTGGAGGACAGAGCTCAGCTGGCTGGACAGAAGAAAGGAGATGTTATTTTTGTTGTACCTAATGTCCAGGATAGCCAGCTGTAATTGGGAAACTGTTGCTGTTCAAACTGCTCCTTTTTAGCTCTGGATGTTTATGTCACATTCTCTAGGAAGAAAATGGGAGCACAACAGCAGCAATACTGATACCTGTTCAGTGGTACAATAGTACATTTACAAGACACACAACACATACATTTACAGTGGCATAGAGCCACTACAGACAAACCCAGGGATTTGTAGAGCAAATTTGAAGCTGGGGTATAGGTGCTGAAACATGCACCTATTCAGTCCCTCATGTTGGCTAGCTAACATTTGGCCAGAAAAAAAGGTCTTCCCTTCATGACTGGAAGGGAAGACCTTTTACTGTTTACTCCATGGTACCTTTGGGATAGAGTCCTATTGCACCTTCTTGCCAGAAGCCAGAAGCCAGAAGCCAGCACAAATGGATCATTCACTCCGAAGGAAAGGCTCCTGCCTGATGTTGTGAACACCATGGCAAGTCTAAGTCATTGAAAGACTTTCTAAACTAATAAACCTCTTTTTCCTTTCCCTCCTAAAAGGTAAAAAAGTGAATTGTCATTAAATCGAGTATTCACAAATACCCCATGAACAATATGATCTGCAACAGCTCTAAAAGAATGTAATATTCATTTGTAACTCAGCCAGGCAAGACTGCAGCATTCTTTTATCTGATATCCAAACTTCAACATTTTACTTCCTTCAACAACCTTCTACTTCTAGAAAAGATAAGACATTTCATGTAACTAGTACCTGAGATATACACCTCATTTCTATGGCTACAAGTGGATTATTGAAGCTCAGACAATAATCAACAATGTTGGATCAGGAACAGCAATATCTCACAGAAAAATCATTTATTGAATAGTTCCTTAAAACCAAGGAAAAAAAAATGTTTGAGAAAGGAGGGACGGAATAGTTTCAAAGTCCTGAACCCTTTGTTGAACAGGTATCCAAATGAAAGATTTTTTCATTTTTTGGAAAATATTCTGAAAATGTCTCAAAATTTCACTTCTAAAATTCCTTGATGATGTTCTGGTCTTTCCTTTCCTGTCCATTTACTTGAAGCTGATGAAGAAAAAGGAAATGGGGAAAATGGAAGGCAAAAATAAGACAAAACTTACCAACCATAACTTCTCATTTCTCATACTATGCTTATATAAAAAGACAACATCTCCAAAGCCCAGTTTTTGTGTTTGTTTGATTTTTTTTTGTTTTGTTTTGTTTTGTTTTTTGTTTTGTTTTTGGTTTGTTTGTTTGTTTATTTGTTTGGGTTTTTTGTTGTTGTTGTTTTTTGTTTTTTGGTTTTTTCCCTTATAAGAGTTTTGGTCTTTTTAAGGTTCAAAATACTTGTTAATGAAAACTTCCAGTGAAGTTTTAGAGACAGATTTTTCTCTTATCATCAGTGTAAAGACAATTATTTTGACAGTGTGTATTCTAGCCATGTGTATTGTATGTACATTAAAGATGTATGTATGCACTTGCTTTCATTTTCTTGTACAATCCTTTCTAAACCTTGCCTCCATTCAAACCTCCTCTTTCTCCACTCTTTTTTCATTCAGTTCTGTTCTTCTATATTTTTAACTCACCTTGAGGTTTAAAATAGTGAAGGCTGTCTTCTGTTTATTACTGGAGGGTAGAATACAAAGAGCTTTTATGTTGATTGTCACTCTGCATGGTGGGGAAGGAAGAACAAACTGGGAGAGGTGAGCAAACCAAGGCTCAGATGGGGAAATGGTCTTGCTCCTGCCCTCTGTAATTCGCAGACTATTCTAGACACTAAAATTGTGACAGCTTGCTCTTGTGATAAAGATGTTAACAAGAAGAGAAAATGACATTAATTTAATCTATTCTTGCAGGTCATGCTGAAATGAGACTGTGATGATACAAAATTATAATAATAAATATGGAAGTAATTTCACAGTTCTTTACAGATACTATTCACAATCCTTTCACATGCAAATGTCCTGTCCCGTCCTTCACAACAGTGATTTCTGGTGCCATCCAAGGCTCTAATTCAACATCTTCTAATAGTTGATTCCATAATTACTTTATATGGCAAGAGCAATGTAAAATACTATTCCAGATTAAGATCTCAGGATGGCTTTACTTTTATATTATTATTTCCTCTGGGCCTTCCCCTCAAGACATTTCTGATTTAGACATTTTTCACATTTTCAGAAGCAAATTAGTCCATCAGTATCCTCAGCTCATAATACATTAATAACCAAACAGTGTGCAAAACAAAAAGTGTTGTAAAATAAAATAGTTAAAAATATTTTTGTATGAATGAAAATAGTGATTTAATTTGCTGGTATTTTCAAGAGCCAAGTGAACCTGGCACATTCATTTCCAAATCCTGAAAAGTTTGTGGGCAAATGATTATTTAAATTTAAAAGGGATTTGGTATTTAAAAGTTCAGCATTTTTAGAAGTTTCTCACTCAGCAGACAAAACACCAAAAATACAAATAAATACTTTTCCAAGGAGCGATTCAAACAGCAGCATTAAAATTATTGAAAAAACTCTAATCTAATCTAATCTAAAATTTTAACTGTAGTCTAATTCTAAAAATGAGACTGTCATCACAGTGTCTCACTTTTTTCCAGATTAGTTTATTTTAGAATAATTTTTACTAAGCAGTATGTGTGATTTACACTGGGCATAGCTTTACTGAACAAAAGATGCTGAGAGGCACCTGACAGGCAGGAGTGTTACTTTGCTGGGCAATGAGCCCTCGTAGTGTAACTTCAGCAGCAGCATCCCCAGCACATTTTGTTGAGTTTGCACCTCCTATGTAATCTGGCAGATACAGAGGGTGGAGCTCAGTCTCTGCATTCTGCTTAATAGCCTCAATTACAGGTGGAAAAGCATACAGTATGTAAATCAGTACACACTAGATGTGATATAATTGCAAGGTCAGTGTGGACAATGTTTTGCTGAAGTGCTGCTATAAGTGAATAATTTCAATGATGAAAGTGTATTTTTTCATATTTGAGAGCTAATGTACTGAACTGGTCTTTCAGAAACATTGCTCCAATTGCACTGTAATGTTAGACTGCAGAAAAATAGTGACAGCCAGACATCCCCCAACTTCAGCATGAAGCACCTATCTTAGCAGGTGATGTGGCACATAGCTACCTATAATTGTACTAGGATTTGAAATACAGTGCATTTAGGATGGGGAGTCATAGGAGAGGACACTGGAGAGGTTTGATAGTTGCAAGCAAAGACAGCAAGGGAGTAGTGTCTGTTCACTCAGGACACTGAAAGCACTGCAGAAGAGCACTGAAGCCCAGGCAGTTGGTGGCACTGGTTTGTGTCCCTCCTTCAAGAGCAAAGTCTCAGGATGCTAAGTCCATTTTGGAAAGATAATTATGCTTTCCTTTTCTAACTGTGCTTTGTTAATTTAAACAATTTAATTGATTTCAACTAATAATATAGGTAATATGCAATCCATTCAATTTAGCTTTCAGCTATTATTGGGATTTATTTCAGCTTACAACTTCCACTGACTTATCAATTAAGATCTCACCTGATATATTAAGGCAGAAATCATCAAGATAGTGAATTTCAAATGCTTTTAAACAATTTTTACAGGAGAGTTGCAGAAAGGTCCCCACTCTCCTTTGAAGCATCAATTATTCCCATGAAACAATTAAGCATCAATTTGTTCTTCCATGTAGGTATAAAGCAGATGATTCAGTTCAGTAGCTGAACAGCTGCTTACAGACTCAAATGCAGAAGCACTAATGATTTTAGCAAGATTTCTCTTGTGAAATACATATAATGATGAAGAACCATAGCAGCTAAGATAAAAACGAAAATCTGACAGAATCATAACAACGGGATAAACAAAGAACATTAACTGTATATCAGTAAGCCTGTGATCATGTGGCATATTTGAAAGCAAAACATCTCGTTGTCTGCACCTATATTCTTTATCATCATTGTGATTTGTGACGTGAAGACTTTAATTAAATCAATTTACTTTATTTTCACAGTTCTGATTTATAAAGATATGTTGAATGAAGCTGATTACTACCCAAAAATTTTTGCTGAACAGCAAAGTTACTTTTCCTTAACTTAATTTTTCTGTTCCACATAGATTATTTCCTGTTTCACATAGGTTATTTCTGCTTTATTATGAAATTCAAGAAAGTAAGTATCTGGTTAAAAAGGATGTTTACTGGCAAGGGCCTAATTTACAAGGCATAAGTACCACTATACATTATTAGTCTCACAGTGCTAAAGACTTGAGTTAGCCTTTCAAGTAACACCATTTGTAACTAGATGGAAAAGGTCAGGAAAAAGCACAATTCATTTTCCTATTCAAATGAGTGGTATCAGGAACCATTTCTAGATGGAAGCAGCAAATGTGACTTGGGATGGTTATCTTTCTTCCTCTTCCTCCTCCCCATTTTCTTTTCATTTTAGTGTAATGACTTTTGCTTATGCTTAACTGGCTGGGAGGACAGCAGACAACCAAGCTCTGCAGGAAGCTCTATCAGACGTGTTACATACACTGTGATGAAATGTTAATTAAATATCATAAAAGTAAAAACATTAGGTTCAGTTATAAAGAGTCCGTGGCAAGTTTCTGCTTTACAGGAAAAGGTGAGGGGGGATTGTTTATTTTTTAGTTTTATTTGTCTTCTTAAAGTAAAACTCACTGATTTTCAATACAAGACCAAAATTTTTTAATTTTAAAGAATAAACCCTTTAATCAAAAGAGAAAAATGTACATAATGAATTGCCATCATTTTCAGATTCACTTCCTTTCTGTTTCAACTGTTTGGTCAGGAATAAGACTATTATGCACTGTGATTACGAACACAAACAGTGACATTGAAAAAAGAAAAGCTAACTGAGCAAAAGGGTTTTTACACTACGGCCCAAACACAGAAACCCCCTGAAAATATCCTGCTGGCATCAATATTCCCCTCTGCATGACAGCAAGACTCAGCTCAGGGAAGGTAGTGCTCACTCTTAAACTCAGGCACCGTATTTTTTGCTATTGGTATTTAAGAGGCAACCATTTATGCAAAATAAAATTTGTTTTCGTGATCTTTTACAGGTAATGGGAATCACTGGAAGACACAGGAACACAGCTGGAGTCACCAGAAGCCCTATGGTGGCCATTGAATAAGAAACGGTTCTAAGTAGCCACTTGCATGCTGTTACTGCATTACAAAGAGGAAACATCTAAGTGCTCATTTTAGGAATTGATTTGGATGAAAAAATGTCAAAAGATGTCTATTCCCTGGCTGATACCAGCCTCCTCCAGACAGGAGAAAAAATCTTTTAAAATGACATTATTATAACAAAACACATTAGATATATAAACAAAATAAATGTAATCAAATAGTGGAACTAACACACTAATTCACCTGTGAGCAGGTGATTTCTGTGTATAGCATAATCAAATTGTCAACATTGTTTCATCTAGTCCTACTTTTATTAATTTCCTAGAAATTTCTCAAGGAGGAATATCCAAATACTAGGAGAAAGACGTAACCATTTTATAAAAAAACTTTCCTTGTGAACATTTAATTTAGTGATATCACTAAGTGATAGTGGGGAATAGCTGGTAGTGACAGAAAGTTGATTCTGTAGTCCCTGTCTATGAGCTTTTGTCTTCTTCAAGTTCAGTGATCCTGTTTGGGGCCAGGGAATCTATTCATGTTCAATTAGGCCCAGTCCAGACTCACGAAAAGAACCAATTCTTGCAGGCAGGGCAGGCAGCCAGTTGTGGTGAGGAGGGCAGAAAGAAATATTGTAAAATGAGACAAAGAACATCTGTTTGCACAGGGTGGGCAGGCACGTGCACTGCCTGCAGGATGAAACGGACCCGAATCTGCATGGTAATTGTAAATGGACCCTGTAGTTCAGCAGGTTGATTAAGTTAACTTTTTGCTGGAAATATTGTTCCTGGTCATTAATCGTGATCTTACTTCTTGTCCAGATTTTTTTTCTTTTCTGTGGGAACTTAATCAAGCTTAAAGAATAGCCATTCCAACTATGCAGCTGCTTTTTCTTTATCTTGCTATATATTCACAGACTGTTCTTTACAATGCCCACTACAAAGGGGATAGTAGGAGACAATACATTTAACCTGATGTTCTGATAAAAGATGCCATTGGAAGAAAAAAATTCTTTGAAATGGAAGCTGATGAGGCAAAAATGGACAGTCTAAATAACATTGCTCCAAATGGTAGAGGTGGACAAACGATGCTAGAGTACATTATTCCACTCCACTGGATGAAGTGACTTTCAAGGACTGATTAGCTCCATGTCTGAGAGGGTTAGCCCCCTGCCTGTTATTACAAGTGCCTATGAAAGGGAGAGCTCATCTGACAACTGGCTATGCCAACCGTGAAGTTATTTCAATACTTTCTCTTCTAACATATTGATTAATCCCATCATCATTTTGAAACCCTATTTTATACTGAATAAATCATTTTCTAATAAAGAGCAGTTAGGAGGTGTAAAACTTTGACTTCTCAATGATGTTATCAGACCCTCTGCAGATTTTACCATTTCTGGTTCTCTGCAAGCTCTGTGTGCTGAAGGTAATGCTTTTTTCATGTCTGAAAAGCTTTATTTTTACAATGAAGCCTTTAATATCCTAGTGACAAAGTCACGTTGTGAATTTTCCGCACTGAAGATGTACCAATTTTACTGTAAACACCAATGTTAAATGCCTCCATTATTTCTATTCTTTCTCCTCATTTTCCCCCTTGCTATGACTATTAAGCCAAATGCGATACAAACAAATGACTGCTGCCTTTGGGACCGTATGATAAACACACCACAATACACAAGGAAAAGCTCCAAAATAGTATCTTGCATTTGCAGTATCACCTAATTGTTTGGATCATGTAAGAGACTGAGGAAGAAAAAGAGCTCCAACTAACTAGTGGAACTTCTCACTTATGCACTGGGAAATGCAAAGATTTGGAAAATACAGAGCCTAGTATTCAGCAGAATTGCAATAAGGCCAATTATATACATCACAAGCATGTTAGTTTTGTAGAGCAGTTCCTATAATGACATAATGTTAAAAACCATCCTGAAAATGCAGAGGTATCAGGCTACACAAGGGGTGGGGTGCAGCTCAAACCTTCTGTTTCTTCTGAGACTTTCAGATCTGTAGGAAGAACTAAAGGTTCCCTGGTCTGGAGATGTAAGAATGGAGAGAAATAATGGCTCTTCAGCCCAGTTCTTGGGATGTCCTTAGCTAAAGATTGGCTTCCTGATTTTATCTCTTGGTTCAGGAGTGTTTCAGGATTTTACCCAGTGACTGTTTAATGTGTCCTTTGCATGTTGATGAGAACAGTACTTGCTGCTGAAGGATTTTTTTGCAGTAATACTTGTAAATAAGAAAGCTGCAACTCCCTTCACTCTTCACCTTCATACAGCAGGTGACAGAGCAGGATTTGTATTGCGAATATGAAAGTTTCAGTATTTGTAACAGAGACTGAAAAGCATTTTTGACTGACATAGTGCTTAGTTTTGTGAAAATCGTTTCATGTATTTAAAACATTTCAAAATGTTTCTTTCCAATTTTTAAGATAGAGGTATCACTAATGCAAAGTAAAATAACTCTTTGTTTGCATGAAATAAGTGAATCGTAACACTGAATATCAAAACAGCAGAACACACTTAAAATGTTTCTAAAAATTAAAATTACTCTTCAAATGCGGATTTTTTTTTCTTCTTCTACAGAAATCTGTGTGTAGGGTATTTTAAGGTATTTGATTAGTTAAGCAAGATATTACTTACATGAGACTGAAAATTTTTATGGTAAGAATGTAGAGGCATTCCATTAAGAGTTATTTTGTACTTTTAAGATCTTATATTCTTAACTAGGCTTTTTTTTGGGCATTAACACACCTAGTTAAATATATCTTTTAATTTTTTTTAAATTTAATTACAAATGTGTTTCATTTGTCCTATCTCCTACTTCTGAAACTAGAGGAAAGAACCACTATCACAGTAATAGCCGTGACTAGGAAAGATGAAAAAAAGAGCTGAAAGTTCTAATCAAAACTGTAATCAGAAAGATGACAAATGGTGAAGACTATTAAATTTTCTTTGCTCCCTTGATGAATTTAATAAAGAACTAATCAAAGATCATTAGAGGGCTTTTGTGCTTGGTGTGCATTGTAACTGGATTGCAATTGGAATTTATGTTTTAGTGGTTATCTACAGTTGAATTGGACCTTTAAATACAGAAAGAGCTATTTTTAGCATTTTTCTTTGAAAATATTTATTTTAAAATGTCAAATCATTGTATGTTGCTTCTATGCCTTACATGGTAAAACACAGCTTATTTCATTGTGGTTAGAAACTTTAAAATTGGTATCAGTGTCAGGGTTTAGTTTGAATTTTCTAATGATCTTCATTTTATTTTTGCAAGAAAATTAGAAAAGAGACATTTACTTCCCAGGCAGTTATGTAAGTAATACTAGATGCTAGGTCTACTGACAACCTGTAGAATTACATAACATTATGGAAATTCACCTTTTGCAATTCTTCAGGGTTAACTGAGTATTCTTACATTTTAAAGTGTGCTTCTTTGATCTTATTTTCATATTCCCTATTTGGTGCTGGAATAATACTACGTAGTAGCTACAGCAACAGTCTGAATCTTAGTATCTGCAGTTTCAGGTTGAGTAACGAAAGAGAGATTGTACTTCCCTTTGGGTGAAATATAATCAAAAAAATGGCTGAATATGCTGGAAGCATGCGTACACTTCACAGAGTTAATTTGCAGACGGCTACAGTAATGGTATGAAAAAACATCTTTTTAAAGTAACTCTTTGGAGGATGCAGTTAGCTGCCGATTTATATCCAGCTGGTTGGCTATCACAGGGCAGTAGAGCACGACTTCATGACTTTCATTTCCACTCCCCTTTGTGTCACCTGGGCAGTTCCTGTCTCATTAACTGGAAAGTGCTTACAACAGTGGGCTTTCAATACCTGACCTCAACATCTGATCTATTTGTCTGCCACAGAATGGTTTTGCTCTTACTATTGCTGTGGTATTTAGGGAGATTTCTTGCAGTAATGTGAAAATATTACAGTCTTGTCCTGCCGGTGTCCCTGACCGCCGCCCTGCCACTTCGCCTCCGGTCCTTGCCCGAACTGCCCACTTCCCACCCTGCCGCCCCGATCCAGCCGGCCGCCGCGACTCTGCCCGGGGTCCCGGACCGCCGCTCCGAGCACCGCCTGTCCGGCGCCGCGGCCGCGGGAGCGGCTCCTCTCCGAGCGCTGCGCAGGCTCGCTCGGCCCCAGCCCAGGCAGCCAGCGTGCGCGCGCACCCCGCCCGGACGCCGGCAGCACTTCCCTGCCTCGCTGGTGGTCACGCGCTCATTTTCCCTTTGGCTCGTCTCCCGTGTCCCCCAGTTCTTTTCCATTTTCATTCCTTCTTTTTCGCCTCTTCTAGCCCTCTTTCTTATGGGAAACTCCCTTTTCTTCTCGTTTTCGTTACCAATAAACGGTTCTGAGATACAAAATTTGCCTCGTTTGGTTTAATTTCATTCCCGACCATCCATTATTAAAAGAACTCATCGCTGTTCCCCACACCGGCACGCGACAAACAGTAGTCTAAAAAACACATCACTCTGCTACGCCACAAAAAATAAAAAATAAAAAAAAAAAAGCTACCCTTACACTGAAAGGAATAGGAGACTGTCTTTGATAGTGATAATGTGCACAACATTCTGAATGTACACATTTTGATATGATTATAGTAATTCTGGAGTTTTATGCAGTGAGACGTACAGATAAAAATAAAGAAACAGATCAGCTGTTCAGGTGCTCAGAAAAAAAATCCCACGTTATCCTCCCATACCTAATACAGATGAATCTATATCCTATTGTTTGACTGTGCAGTGTTGCACACTACGCCTAGGCTTTTCAATAGGAAAGTTGTTTAAGGAAAATGAGATTCTAGCCTCCAAAATAAGTGCATGATAGTTTCAGGAATAACTCTGTCTAGGACTAGTAAGATATGAGAGCTTTGGCTTGCTTCCATATTTTTAAGAAATTGAAAGTGAGAGATAGCTTGGCCTCTGAATTAGCATGGGATGTAAATTACTACCTTCGTAATGAACAGGTCAATAATTTCAAAGCTAATGTAACTCAACCACATCATCAAATCTACAGACATTGGAAAATGTCAGATAATGGTGAAATCCTAGCAGAAACACCTTCTAGCCTTCAATCTGCATAAACTGTAATTGTCTGCCAAACAATAAATCGTTTCAGCCTTTCTAACAGTGAAAGACCAGATTTCCAAGAATTACGGACTTACCTCATTTGGATGTGAAAGACTGCTCAAGGAGAGGGGCAGCCTCTGGCCCTTCAGGCATAGATGCAGAAATGTTTGTGCTCCTTCTGGCTCCTCCATCTCCCACTGGGAGTAATGCCAGGTTGAGTCTGTGCAGGGCACAGACCACAGAGTGACCTGTACCAAAAGCACGGCTTGAATTCCTTCTTGGGACGGGCTGTGAGGTGCTGCTGCAGAGGGATCCATGAGCCAGCGAGGGTGGCTGCAGGGTGCTTAGGCTGCAGGAGGAACACAGGGAGTGTGTAACACCCAGTACAGACAAGTGTCCGTGTCCCTTCATTAACACAGGGAGAGGAGGGGGAAGATCCCAAACCAAGTATCTCACCTGCCTTCATCATCTACATGTTTTATTTCTTGTTTTCTGTGGTGTTGAACGTACATGTGAACTGCTCTACAGCTCTACCTTTTGCCATTCCACCTTTAAGGTTGTGGGACAAGCTAAAACAGAGATTTTGTGTTCCAAACCTAGTAATCCACTGACAGGGACCTATGCAGACAGATAGCTTGATACCTAAGAAATTATTTTACATTATTTAAGCCTCTGCATGTCCATATGATTTCCCAGGACCAACCACAGAAAATGAGATACCGATGAACAGGAAGATGAAGGACGGAAGAAGCATTTTTTTGGGAACCTGCTTGAAATAACTGTGGTAATCTTTAACAGTAAAATGCAGGAGATCTGCAAAGTTGAGAAATTTCCAAGATTTGTCTACCAAAGTTTGGAGAAAAATTAACCTGGAGAAAGGTATCAGGAGCTTCTAAGAAGCTAGAATAGATAAGCAAAAGGATCACAAACTTCAGTGAATTTTTTGAAAGTATAGTTTTTTCAGGTTTTTAAAATTTGTTATGGTTTTTCCGTTCTGTGTTTAAGCGATAAATTATTAGATTTTGCAATCATAGTTGGTGATAAATCCAGCTTTGGGTGACACACTGCAAGAAGGCTTTCTATTTCTCTAGACTGGCAACTTCTAAATAAGCTGGGAAACTCTCCTAGTGCCTGGCATTTTAATGTATTTCCAAGACATTCACTAAGTTATGGAGGTAACAGCACTTTGCCAGCGGGTTTAAAATCTGATAAGGGATGAACTTTACACGTAACAAATGTCAGCCATCAACCATAATAACCAGGAAAGATCCTGCAAATCATTATGTAAATGAGAAAGGTGCCTGATATCAGGAGCCTCAGAGGACATGGCAATAATTGATGAAAATCATTACTTCTTCTATGCAGCAATACTTTTTGGAGAGGGGTAAAATAAAGTGATCAAATATTGACAGTGGGAAAATAATGCCAGGAAGACTGTGGTTTGGGTGGTCTCTAGGAACATTGCAAAACTGGGCACTCAAGCCCTGTCACAGACTGCCTGTGTTTGTGTCCCGAGCCAGTGCCTGTATGGGGGGCTGGGGCCAGGCCCGGCCTCGCTCTCTGCTGACACAGCCCCGCCCCCAGATGCCAGCCTGCCCATCAATCACACACAGGGTGGGGTTAACTCAGCCTCTCATTGGTAGAGCTGCCCATCAATCACACACAGGGTGGGGTTAACTCAGCTTCTCATTGGTAGAGCTGTCCGTCAATCACACACAAGGTGGGGCTAACCCAGCCCCTGATTGGCCAAGTGATTGGAGGTTCCACCTTCCACAAATATCCAAGTGGCCTACATCTGTTATTCACTTTTATTTTATTGGGGGTTTTTCTAAGTGCATCTGAATGTACAGACACTGTTGAAGTCAGAACTGAATACACCCTGAATTTGAGATGTTAATAGATTTATTTTATGCTAATTTTTATATAATGTCATTACTTTTAACCTATTGGGTGTCCATTTCTCTTCAAGAGGAGCAAAGGCCATTACAACTCTCCATAAGAAATTAAGGGCTTACACAGGAAACTGAGAGATAGACCACGTAAAAGAAAACATGCTCGTCTTGAAGGAGCAGGAGACTCAGTGTATTTGTGTATGGGGTTTGTGCTTCTGAATCACATCCCTTGCTCCTACAGCAGTGCTGGCTCCACTCCTGTTCCCAGAGCTGTGCCAAGGCAGAGGAATGGGGAATAGGAGCTGATGCTAGGGGAGAGGTAAATCCTGTCCCTGTAACACCGGCAAAGAAGAACCAAACTGTTAAGAATGGGCCAGGAGCCAGAAACTCCCTTAAAAGGCCTTTATTAAAAACAGCTATGGATGGGGAAACTCGAGGGGTCGCGCACACCGCCACTGCTCCCCAGTCACAACGAGGAAGGAGGAGGAGATCAGCTTTGTCCGATGACAGAGCTGGAGCTTCAGTCCTCGCAAGGAGCCGCAGGAAAACCGTTTCTCGCTCACAGTCCATAGGGGTCATGTTAGCCGGATGCTGTTAAGTCATGGTGACCGGACAAAGCAGTTCTGGATGGCGATTTCCTTTTCTCTGCTAGTCTCTTGATCAGGGTGTACTATTTTTAGTTCCAGATGTTATTTTGGCTCATTGTTCTAGGGATTTTTAGCTCTATATAATGTCCCGTGAGCACTTGCAGTTACATATTATTTAAAATGGGAACAGAGGAGGTGAGCGTGGATACAAAGTACAGCTATGGAAACCGGGAAGGAACAAACAACTAGGAACATTTACAGTTTACAACATAAAGCATTAACAAACAGATGATTAACAGTAACAACCTGGTAACAAACAACTAGGAGCATTTACGGTTACAACATAAAGCATTAACAAACAGATGATTAACAGTAACAACCTGGTAACAAACAACTAGGAGCATTTACGGTTACAACATAAAGCATTAACAAACAGACGATTAACAACAACTACCTGGTAAAGTTAAATTTGCCTTCTTGAGAATTTATTCTCCACACAAACCACTGCCTTGGATCTGTGTTGGATCTGGATTCAGTGTCAGGTTTGCTTTTGCTGTGTATTGAGTGCTGCTTTGAGCTCAGGCTGCTGTGTGAAACCTGTCCTCTCAGTGGGTGGACATCCCCCTGGCAGTGCAAAGCATCCCACATCCCAGCTGTGGTACCCATACTGTTGTGTGGGACCCCTGTCCCATTCCCACTGTTATGTTAGGGCTTTCCCCTCCCTCAGCGGGAGATGGAAAAGAGTCCTGTAGCAGAAACATTGCTGTTCAACTCATGCCTGACTTTTATATTTCCACCTGGAAATCTCAGAGTGCCTCTCCAGGGTCACTCTTACAGGTCAAACCTAGATTTAACTGGCAGCAAAACCCCGGTTCTGCCTTACAGTTAGTTTTATGATTGATGATGTTTATTTAATTTTTCATCTGTTGCTGGCCTGGGACTAGATTGCAGCACAGTAAGTATGAGTGCAGCTATTTATGGATATAGCAGAAAAGGGACTTATTCCCACTCAGTATTTATTTTTAACTTCTGCAACTTTTTTAATTAGAGCAAGTGGAGTAAGAAATAGTAAAAATAGATTTATAGGCATGTGTCTTTACACCTAGGTAAAATAAGCTGTGTCTGGAGAGAGAAGTCCATGTTCAGGTTTCCCCCAAAGCACAGACAAGTGGGAGGTGGCAGGTGCAGTGTTGTAGATTTCTGCCTGTACTTGGGAAAGTGCTGCTGCAGAAGATCAGTCTGTTGGAGGCAGCGGTGCAATGGCAGCAGGAACTTGAACTCTCACTCCTGCAGAGGTTGCTGCTCAGACCACAGTGGCTGGGATGTTCTCTAGTTCCTGGACTGCATACTCATGGTGTTTTTGTTGCTGGAGATGGCTGGAGTGAGTGTATTTCCAGTCACTACCATACTCCCTATTGCTCTGCTGACATGCACAAACACGCATGTGTGCATACATGCACACACACTGCACTCATACACAGAGTGTTTTGTTGTTTTTCCTTTAAAACACATCTGCATGGAGAGGTGCCTTTCTCTCTCAGTTCCTCTCCAGTCTGTGTGTCTCCTAGTACTACACAGCAGTAAATAAGTGTCTGTTGTTCAGATATTATTCACCTTTTGCTTTTGTTCTAGCCAATTTTGTTTATACAGTGTGAGAAAACAACTCAAGAGATTGGGTTATAATGTTCATTTCTAAGAGCCATAGTTAAGTGTTGCATTTGTACTTCTGACTTGTTATCTTCTATTGCATAATAAAAAGTGAAGAAGCCAAGTACTTTGTTATATAAGTAGAAAATACTTGTGCCCACAATTTAACCCTTCAAACAGTGTATAGGAATCAAAGCAAAATACATGGAGTTTTTTGAATTATTGAAGGCATTGTAGTACAATTGTAGTACATTGTTGTACTCTATAGTTCTACAGTTTCAGCAAGCTGCTTGTGAAATATATCTTATTGCTTTTATACTTTTAACAGATTTTTCTTTACACAATGATTTATGGAAGCATAACATGCTCAGCATGCTCATAAATTAGCAGCATAACTTTAGCAGAAACATGAAGAGGTTTGAGTCTTGAACTCAGTGTTCTCACTCTATCTGCCAATGCATACTTTAATTTTTTCAAAAATTACTTTAATTGAGCAAACGTTATTAGTGAGTCTCTTATGGACACTGAAGGCATTTTTTCCTCGTTATCTCCTTAAATACTTAAATAATAAATTAGTTAAATTATGCAGAAAAAATTACGTCCTAGCCCATTGCATAAACTCTGAAGAAATAATTAGGGAGTCAAAAGAAATATTCTTTTTGAGAACAGAAAGAGATGTGGCTGTTTTTAGTGTAAAATATTTTCTTATTTACAAATCTGGGGGGAAAAATAGAAAGCATTTTTTGAACTTCTATCCTGTTGGTACATTGTATACAACTTTAACACAACTCATCTGTAATTAGCTATTTACCATTTAAACCATGACAAAAGTATCTTAAAACTTCTTTTGTGCTCTTATCATTTTTTAAGGAGCACGTTTATACACAAATTGCTTGGCATCTCTGTATCAAGGCTTTGATCTCCTCCACTATCAATTGTTGGCTCAGGTACAAGAGACTGTAAAATATACAAAGCTGTCTGCTCTTGACTCCAGTTGAAATAAAAAAAGGAGTCTGTTTATACACAGCCACTCATTAGCTAAGTCGGTCAATATTTACATGTTACAAATATAATGCCTTCTTTGTTAGATAAATTATTTAATTCAACCTCTATGAAACTTCCTTTCAAGAGACTAACATTTGCAAATAAATAACTTTTTGGTTCCTTAATTATAATTGTAAGCTGAATACCATCCTTTTCTTCCTTTCTTTTTTTATCCCAACTACTAGGTCAGCTTTGATAAAACATTAAAGAGTGTTTTACAAATACATAAAGCCATTTATGATGTGTTGCCATACAATGTATTTTTTTGAAAATGTCATCAAACTGGACAAACAGGTCTTGTGTGGTGGTACATATGTTTTCCAAGTTTGCTGTTGATGCTATATGCCATAGACTTAATCTACCATCATCCAAGATTTAAAGTTCAAGCTTACAGGACTTGGCAGTTGCCAGCACCACTGGCAGGTGTCATGCTGATGGAAATGCATGTTGATGCATTAGATGACACATGTCTGTTGGTGTCTTGTTTCTTGATAGTTGCTTTCCAACAAATGAGGGCTAGAAGCAACAGGGCCTTTCTCCATTTGTGCCTCCTAGGACTTTTTGTTGTTCACTGTAGACCTCTGTGTCTTCTTATTATTTTAGTACTTGAAATGACACATAAATGTCATGACTGCAGATGGTTATGACAATGACAGTAAGCAAAATAGTAGCAGCATTTCATAGAAAGAACAGGGAATGAGGGGGAAAAGATTTCTGACTTTATGTGCGTACAATAAAATACAGGCACATATGTTCATGTGTTTCCAGATGCAGAGGGTGTTAAATCCTGAGCTCTAGTTCGATTTCCAATATTCTAAAAAAATAATGTGTGTTTGGGGGCTCAGGAATTTTTTTGCCCTAAGGTAAATTCAGATTTGCTTTCAGCATGTCAGCATGTGACTAAGAATCCTTTTTTCCCTTTTTGTATATACACATAAAGAAAAATGTTTTCCTTATATTAAGTATTTCCAGCAATTTTCTTATATAGAAACTTTATATAGGCCTGTCATCCTTGTCATCCTTGTAACATTTCTGTGGTGAATTATATTAGTGACATTTTTGTGTATGTTTCAAGACATTTCAGAGATGTAAGAATGCAAGTGACATAATTTGCAGATGTCACCTCTGACAGTTTTAGGATTTTTATGTGTTTCTTCAGTGGCTCTAGCAATGACTGTTATCTTCAGTATTATTGTACCAAATAGTTAATTGTGTATAGACATTATTTCCTTAGTGAAAGTCCTTAGCACTATGACACTAAAGCTATGTATGTCCTAAATGGATAAATGAAGAGTGTTTTGTATGGGGAATGCAGACACAGGTTAGGTTTCCCAATGCAAACAGACATACTCTACAGGGAAGAGTAGAACATAAAGCAGTGTTATTCATTTTGTACTCCTTAAGGAAGGGAGAAAAAAAATACTCTTAGTCTTGCCTTGCTCTGAATCTTCTATTTGTGGATATTCCTATAAATTCCACTGTTGCTAGTGATTGACACTTGAAAAATTTATGACCCACCAGCTTTTCACTTGCTTTTGTAATTTATCTAGTTACTGATATAGAAGCCCAGGAGAGGCATGTAAATTTAAACATATGCAGGTGGGTTGTTAGAAGAAGGGATGTGCCCAAAAGAGCATGGTCCAATTGACTCAGTGTGCTGCTAAGGTAGCTGAGGGCCTGGGGCAAAACTCCCTCACAAAGGCTTGCTGACTCCCAACAAGCTGAAGGAATCACTCGTTGTGACCTGTAAACACAGTGAATCCTAATGGCTTGGTCCCCTGGAGGGTCATGTCCATGGCCTGGGACCCCTTTACCAGCCTGCTGTCACCTCTCACAGAACCCAGACACCACCAGTGCATGGCTGTGGTTAAAGGATCTTCACTTACTACTCAGCTTGAAAGGGTGAAGGAGTTTTGGGAGACCAAATGAAATCGGATGCCCAAAAATTCTCGGGTATAATGAGGAGAAAAGAGAGACGGAGAAAGGGATGGGGATTTTTTTGAGGCTGTCTGTAGATCTGTAGTGATTTGGTGTTTGAGACTTACCTCGTGTGAAACTTGTTGCTTGAAAAAAGAAGGATACAAAGTTTGTGTTGGTGTGTGTGGTTATCTCCCTCACCAGTGCCCGTTCCCCAGGGCAGATCCCAACACTGTGAGCAGCTCATCCCCCCCTGCATCACATGTGGGCAGAGGTTCTTTTGAAGCTTCTGAAATGCTCCCCTTTTCTTTTTTTCCCTTTGTGGATAACTCCTGCTAATATGTGACTCCTTCCCGGCCCCGGTGTGAGTGAGCCTTAAAAAGGCTGAGTGCGAGAAGCCTGAGGCAGCACAAGGAACCAAACCCGGACATTCCTCTGGCCACTTGAGAGGTCGGAGTGCTGGAGCTGACTCACACCTTGTAGCCATCAGGCTCCTGGGGGCTGGTGATATTCTGGAGCCTCTGTACTTGATTTTAAAGTGGGAGAGAGCCGCAAGATCCTCTCTTCACACAGCGTTTCCTTCTTGAAGTGGTGCTACTGTTGGCTCTAAAGAAAGCATATTCTCATACTAAAGATTACACTAAACCTACTATGTATTATTTATAGAGTAGCTTCCAGGGAATATTTCCTAATTTGAAGAAAAAGCTTGTGGGTTTTTCAGTCATATTTGAGTACTGTGAAATGATTTCCTGTTACTAGCATAAAAGTGATCTTTTTTGCTAATGCTACTTCTGCCTTAAAAATGTGGAAGTAGGAGTTTAAGGTGTCTTGTGAAAGAACACAAAATGATCCATTAAGGTTTTTACCTTAATGATCCTGGTTGATTCCTGTTCTCCATGATGAGAAGTAATAAAGTTCTTTACATTTTTAATGTGAAAAAATCTAATTATATTTCATGCATTACAACAGATTGGTAGCTGGAAGGTTTAGGTTAATTCTCACTATCCATATATACCACATACAGTCTGTACCTTTAATTTATGTGGACATTATGTCAGAGAATCTCTCCATGCTATTCCAGTTAATCTCATAAAATGTTAATGTAATCCCTTCACAAATTTGTAAATGCAGTACCACTATGGGTCTGGCAGATAATAAACAATATGTATCTTATCCTGGGCTTTCCTTCATGTAATTCTCAGCAATAATTTAGTCCTCGTCTTCCACTCTGAAGGATATAAATGGAATGACCTTTATTCTGGTTTTGTTTGCTCTCTATCTACTAAGCAGCTGCAGTGAAGATGGAGACAAACAGTGGATTAACAGTGGTACCTTTTATAAGGCTGATTAGTCTTAAAACATGCTCAGTGGAAACAAAAAAGCATAAAATGAGGTCTGAGAGGTTTTTACTCTTTTCACTGAAACTACTGCATTTCTTTCAGTAAGTTACAAATACTGACTTTTCAATCAAGTATTTTCTTGGAGAGCAGTTGTTTTTGCCAGCACAGCCTATATAATATTTTAGAAGTGCAAGGTACGTAGTTCTAAAATAATTCTGCCTTATTTATTTTTCTGGTTCAGATGAGAACTTTGTGCAGAGTTAATTAAAAATATTTGCTGGTATTTCATATAATCTGGTTTTCGGTGATTATACATATAATCAGCTGTTAAAACCAACACTAGAACTGCTAAGGGTGATAGCTGTAATGGGCGCAGCTGGCATTCCTGCAATTTATAAGCACTTTGCAGAAACACATTTTTAATATATACAAAGTGTGTAAGAGAGAAGTGGCTTGAGACAACGGGTGAGCAGCATGGTTGATGGCATGGCTTAACAGTGCCTGACAACACCCTGAAAATTTTAGGATTGGATGTGGGAAATAGTTTATTCATCAGTCAGCAAGGCAAAATGTACTTACCTGAACTGGTGTCTGTTAAAACCACTGCCTGATAAAACCATACCTCAAATGGGATTTCTTGTGTTACACCTGTCTCCCCTGAAAGGCTGCTCTGTCTGCAGCACATGGTCTGCTCCCTTTACTCCTTACTGAAGTGGAGGGGGAGAAAGCTTGCTAATTTAGCCATCTTGTTAAATCACCCACATCCCCTTCCTGAAGCACCTAGACATTCCTTAGATGTCTCCTATCAAAATCCTGCCCCAGCCTGACCCTGCTTATCAAGCGCTTGTTGTTCTTTCAGAGATTTGAAAGGATTACAGCAGATTAGCTAACATAGCTCCTTCTCTTATATTGTTTTGTGTGACAGTCAGTTCTATAATAAAAATAAAATAGAAATTTTAAAGCACATTTTAAGAGTGGGCATACTGCTTATATGCTGAATCTTACATTTTGGTACAGTTGAATTAAATCTTTCATTTTTAAAATCTGTGCTTATCATCAGCTAGCTATTCCCCCTCCCCCTTTTTTTTTCTGGTTTTTTTTTTTCCCAATTGTAATGAAATTCACCTCATATACCAGCCTGTGAGAAGACACTTCATCTGATACAAAATACATGTTTGATATAAACTATGCATAAATGAAGTTTTTATCTAATTTTCATGCCTATTTTGATTTTTCAAACATATAACTTCATATACTAGCACCTTAAATAGTAGCCACAAGGTTTTTGGGCATTAAAAATCAGGTTCCCAAGAAGAACTGAAATCACATGAGAGCGATCCACACTAAATGTCTTTGAGGGGGGAAAAAAAAGGAGCTAAAATAAAAATGAGGAAGAAAGGAAGAAACTAGCTGCTCCAAAGCTGGGATAAAGGCATCAACAAAACGAAATTCCAAGGGAAAGCCAAGCTCCCAAACAAGTCAGAAACCTCAATTACTGAATTAGCAATTATGCTGAGTTTAAAAGAAGGAAGCCAGTTTGGACAGTAACTTCAAAGCCTGTCTCTTCAATGAGAACTGAAAAACTGAGATTCTGGAGCTGCATCCAGCTGAAAACAACAGAACAATATGACAGCAGTTCCCTTTCAAAAAACTAATGCATTATTCCTTTGATTTCTACCTCACATTTGGTTTTGACTCAGTAACATTTCTCCTTACTTATCATGGATATTTGTCCTCCTGGAAAGTTTGATGTGCTTTTTATGGCATCGGTATCTTTCCTGAGGCTGGAAAACAGGAAACAGTCACAAAATTCAGTGGCAAATGTTGAGCCGTGTTTGAATGTGTGTCCAATGGTGACTTTGAGGTGAGCAGGCTCTGATGGCCACCAGACCTCCTACCTGCAGAGCACCAGTAGTTGCCCACACAATGCATGGCCCATGCTGGTCAACCCACCTTGCCAGCCAGGTAGGCACATCCTGGGCTAAGCTCTGGGCTTGACGTCTCCCTGCTTGCAGATCTGGTCTTGTGGGAGACAATAGGCCAGTGAGGACATGCCCAGAGTCAGAGTTTAGTCTTGCATCTCTTAATGTTGCACAAATGATCGTAACCACCTTTTGCTTTTTTTTATGCCAACTCCTGTGTTTGGTTGGTTTTTTTTAATAGTAACATCGCTTATTTTCATCTCCCCAGTCAAAGAGAGCTCCACCTGCTCTGAAGAACTGGGAATTGGTTTTCATCCTCACTTTCTTCTGTGCCACTGGTCACTCTGTTGTGTTTGCAAGGCACAGAGCCATGTAGGACTAGGTGCTCAGGATGCTGTGTGACTTCTACTTGTATTGGGAGATTTTAGAGATCTGAAAAATTCTGGAAGGGGGAATCACTTATATTTATAAATTTAACTGTGGATTTGAGAGTTGAAATGTTTTCAGTAAGGTCTGAAATCACCTTTTGGGCTTGAGCAGTTGCCTGGAAGCCAGTGGTTAACCACTTGCCTGAATGGGCGAGACGAGTTACACATCATTTTTCATGCACTTCAAGTTGAAGAGATATGAGACAATTCCTGGTCTAGAAACTGCACAGCCACAGTAGCTGTGTCACTAATAAGCTCTGCTGAGTTGCAGAAACACAGAAGATTTGGCAGTTCTGTCATTTCCCTTGACCTCTGTCTGTAGCAAGTCCCTTTTCTTTCTCTCTGTCACTTGTGACTGTTAGGTACAGAGAACAAACCCTTCTTTTCTTTTTGTTGCCAAGTTATTAATTGATGTTCAGGAGAGGATGGGAGGAAAGAAGCTTTGTCTGGCTCTGAAAAGCACCAGATGTGCTTTTTTGAATTGAGGAGAGGAATTAATTAAAACGAGGTAATAATATTAATCTGTCAACTGCAGTTAAGATTGGCTGTAACAGGAGGGGGAGCTCTCAGCGCATCAGGCGGGGGAAAGGGGGTCGATGGGGAGCTCAGCGCTCCCAAACCAGAGAGGGGCTGGGGACCCTCCTGCGATGCAGCAGTAATGGGGGAGGGATGTCTTGTCAACCATTTCACAGAAATACCTGTGTGACTGCTGGGGTGCTGCCACACTCAACCCAAAGACAGAAGCAGGAATGAATATTCAGTGATGAATGCGGGTGGAAATGCTGATGGAAAGAATGAAGTACAAATTAAGAAGCTTTGGGATTCTTCTTAAAGTGTGTCTGTTTTGATTGCTTTTTCTGTAGATTTTTGCTATGTATTATATTGTCTAACAGAGCAAAAGAAAAACAGAATACATGTTTACTGTGTACTAAGCTGTAAGTACCTTTTTCAGACATCAGTAATCATCCTTTCCAGCTGAGAAGGCAATACACTTGCAATAGAGCTCTCCAAAAAACAGCAATTGTCCTATATTAGTGTTTCTGAAGCTAGCCCTTATGGAAAAGCTCTCCTGAATTTAATAAGGGTAAAATGAACTGAGCTATATAGTAATTTCATAGAATTAAAAGAGAATTAGGAATTTAGCAGGAATTATACCTCTGCCATAGATGAAGCTGGCATCAGCTGATGCGAGGCTATGTACAGACCTGCTTCTGTTGTGCAAGTAGATAATCTGTGTGCATGTATGCGAGCATGATAAATCCTAATTTACTACCCAGTCTCAGAGGTCTTTGTATGCATGGCCTGGGCACATGTCCAGAGCACCCCAGAGCAGAGGAGCAAGGACAGCAGGATTGCTGCTGTGTCCAGCAAGCCCTGGGGCCAGCTGGAGTCTGCTGCAAACTCAAAGTAAGAGTCACTGTACTTTGATGGTCCTTGGCAGCTTGTATGATGGCTGCCAATTTCTCTAGCTTTAAAAAGTAATTTCTTAGAGAACTAGAAATGACAGGGGAGGTAGTATTCATGGGAAGTCATTGTGGCATAGATGCCCAAGTAATTTTGTTATTCTGGAATCCCCACTCTTGAGGTTTAAAAGCAGAAAGTTTCATGGTATGACAATCTTTTTTTCCTAAAGGACACACCATTTTCCTGGGACACACGTAAGTTATTAAGAAGTTTCATATTCACGGCAAATATTTTTTTTCATCTTTGCCCTGAATGTTTTGGCATTAGTCAAAGAGCTACTCCTTAGATTATGTGTTTGTATTGATTCCCCTGCAAGGAAGTCTATCTCCTGCCATTTCTTTTTAGATTTCCAATCCGACACATGGATGAGCTGAGCACCTGAGAGGCAAAACCTTCTTTCGGGTGCTGTGCATTCCACCAGCAGTCCCTAGTAGGAGACACAGGGGGTATGGAATAGCTCCAGTCTGCTGGTCTCAAAAAAATGTCGGGAAAAAAACCTTCGCCAAATTAACCCAAATTAAGCCACTCTGGGCACTTCTTCAGCTCTCTGTGCCAGCAGCTGTAAACCTCTTATTGCTCCAGGTGTGTGAGGTATCGGGCAGCTTAAAGCCACAGCATGTGAACCTCAGTGGCTCCACTAGAGACAGTAAGCACATCCATGGCTGCTTGGATGCAGGTTCTGGCCTTGCCAGCTTTGCAGGTAAGCTGGGTTGGCTGTCATACTTATTTTCACTTGCCTTCTTTAAGGCTCTTGAGTGTTTCTGATAAAATAGTGCTGTTTTTCCTGCAAATTCATGGAACTTTGGTGACATCCAGTGACAGGTTCTGCTGGAAGGTGTTTTTTCTCCTGGAATGATGGGAGAGAAATGTTGGTACTCTGCTGATTTTCCTTAATGGGATCAGCAGATGAATTTGAACACAGAGTGGAAATCAGACTCCCAAACCATATACTATTGATTGTTTTCAGGCAGTTGGGATTTGCATTAGGTTTTTCAATATTTAATGTGTAATGCTTGTTGAAAAGGTGTTAATTAATCACAGTATAAAGGCAAGATCTTGTCTGGCAATCCATTTAAATAAGGCTCTTTGAAGAACTTTCTCCAGGCTTTTAGTGTAATTTTTCTGTCTCTTTAAGAAATTTTCTGAGTGTCGAAGTCAAACCTGTGAATAGCGCCTGTTGTTATTTTAATATTTTTTTCAGACAGTTTAATTAAAATTGGAGTAAAAGCTCATATTCTGGGGAAAAAAAGAAAATCAGTGATTACATACTCTGACGATGGTATAGAATTTAATAAACTGCAGTAGCTTACTTAAAAAGTAGCTATTCATGGATTAAATTTTAAAAAACAAATTATTGCATTCAACTCCTGAAGTGTAGTGTTTTAAGCTAAATGGACTCTGAGGTTAAATGACATTGCAAGCTGGCGAAATGAATATTTAAAAACTATATTCAAGCTAAATTGCCAAATGGTTACTCTTGTATAGTAACATCCAAATCATGGCAATTGTTCTTCTAATAAATATGATTTCTATAGCATTTTTTTCGATTATTCAGTTAACCGCCAGTGCTGTTTTACCTCTTTATAATAATGCATGCTTTCTTTAAAAAAAAAAAAAAAGCAAAAAAAAAAGAAGTTGGTTATTTCTTTGGTCAGGGCCTATTTGCTCCTTTTTTATGTGAGATTTTCAATACTCGGCAATGATGCCGAGCAAAAAAGGTCCATCCACTTCACTTGTGATGCCTCGTGCATTACCTAAAGCACAACAGAACAATGGCAGACAACAGAGCCTTTCTCCCCGCTAACAATGCAGTCACCATGACAACCAGCAGAAGAACGTTTGGCCAGGAAAAGCTGGGAGCTTGGCGGACCAGCCTAATCAAAAAATGGAATAAGATGACAACAATTACACTGATGAGTGAGAGGGAAGCTACAGATGCATTCAGACACCTATGGCACTGCTGGCTGGATGCATTCAGCATTATTTTTTTGTTTTGTTTTGTTTAGTGTCTTCTGTTTTTTAAGAGCTGGTAAATAGACAAGATCGAATTGTGTAACAGAATGTCAGTGCTCTAGTTAAACTGAAAATTCCTTTTCTTTTGCTATGCTACTTCAAGCACATTGAAGAGGCTTTAGAAGAGATGAGGTTTTGAAGTGAAATATGTAATAGATACCATATGAGTGTCACAAGGCAACTTTATTTAGCTTTAAAGATGTAAACTTGGATTTTCAAATGTGTGGATGCAAATAAATAAGACTGGATTGTGTTATGAATAACCAGTCTCACCTTTCACGTCAGTTTTAGAAAACTGGACACATGTCAAGCATTGATTAGAGGTCATGGCTTGTTGTTTTTAAGCCAACCCCTTCTGCATATTAGTAATCATTCTGAAATTTATCATGGCATTTTGTACAGACCTCTCTTCCAATTCCAGGAAAACTTGAACTGCAACTGTACATGTGCCACAAATAAAGTGACAGACATAACAATATACTTCTCTGAAATACCCCAAATTAAGCATTCTACTAATTGCCTCCAATTATAAGCTTCCAATTACACAGTAGAAGTTCTGGTATTTTCTTTATAGGAAAGGGATGAAGAGAACTTTTGCTGCTGTTGCTGATAGATGAGTCTGTGATTTCTACTGTTGAGAACAGTTTATATGTTTTAGGGATGGGAATGGAGAAGAGAAGCTGCTGTTTTAAAATGCTGAGGTATTTGGGGATAGCCAAGAGGCATTTTAAGTTTGAAAACAGCAGTGAGCACAAAACCCTGAATGTTTCTAGGTGGTTTATCTGATAATGGTACTGTAGAGTTGTCATTTGGCCAATCCTTTCTATACTACGCACTGCTATAGCCAAAACTGCCTCTATACTGTCATGCATTCTTTCATGCCCTTAATGTCTCCTGGGGAGATCTTGCAGCCAACTTTAGATAAGATATGATGTGGAATTTTTAATTTTATTGCGTAATTAAAATCACTATGTAAAAAATGCTTAGGCAAACTCTTGCCCTTACTTAAAGCCCTTTGAACTCATATAAAGGAGCCTTCAGCCATTGCAAAAACAAAGGCTGCAAATCTTTGTTTGGCACAGCCATCTGTGTTCATTAGTGGTCCTCCAGAACATAAGCCAGTGAGATTGCTGCATGCCTGGCATGGGCTGTGCACAGCGCAGTGAATTTGGGTTATAATACAAGCTAACAGCAAGGCTGAGCAGGGCTTTACATGCAGTGGTCATCACACGCTGGCATCATCTCCTTATGTTAGCAGTACAAGAGATTTTAGGCTGCTACCTTCTACTATGCCACTCTCTCACTAAATTCCGCTCTCCCACTTGCCCACCAGATTCTGAGCACCAACTTCATATCAGAACTCCGTACTCCAGCTAGAGATAGCTCCATGGAGATCCTTAACCCCATATACTTCTTGTTTTGTACATATACAAAACCCTTTGCTTCTTTCCCTCTGGGATGACTGCATTTTATTCAGATACTCATGCTGAACATTGCTTTTGTGCAGTCATCTAAAACCTATCATCACCACCACAAAGGCTTTCAGTGCAGTTGAGCTCAGGGTTTTTGGAAGTAAAGTTCCCGGGCCAGTTATGAGCTCTATCTCAAAATAAAAGCATTAGAGCCCATCATACTGCTCTTGGAGCTTTAGATATCAGTGCTACAAAGAGGGACAGAGGCAAATTAGGTTAAATTGTGTGCTGGACACCATTTAGGTGAAATTGAGTGGGCTGTTGGAGAGATTAGAATAAATCTGGGTGATAGCAGTAAATCTCAGCAGAAACTTTAGGAGTAAGATGGAAAAGGGAAAATTGCAGAGATGAAGAGTATAGAGATTGTGTTGAAGACAAATTCGGGTCAGCCCTACCTAGCCTGGAGACTGGGGATAGAGGACACATTAATTCAGAGGATGCTGGAACAAGGCTGGCGCCATCATCAAGGTTGTACAGCAAGCTACTGTGCTTGCCTTGGCATCCTGTTGACCTTTGATCTGTCCCCTTGTCCTACACCTGTACTGTTGTTTCTGCACCTGGCTTTCTCCTGGTGCTATTGCCTATTGGGGTTTTTCTTCTTTCCTTCTTCAATTTTTATACTTTTCATGGAAGATCATGCCTCCTTGCTCTTCTTCAGACTCTCCAACCCATTAAATATCCTCCAAGGCACCCATAAGGGGATGCAGAGAAAGAAGATCCATCATAGGGAAGTGGGACTTCTTTCCCCTAGAAATGGAACAGCAAAGACTCCATGTGTTTGTGCATGACCTTAAGCATACACCACTTGAACAGAGTGGTGTATGCTTAAGGTGGCCTATTTAATTTAAAAATCTAAATATTTAAGAGAACTGTAAAGGTAGAGACAGGTGCCTGCTCAGGAGATGGGTGGCTCAGAGAAGTCCTCAAGAGGCATTGGGTGGTAACAAAATTTAAATAGAATATGACAATATGTGCTAATACATCAAATCAGAAGAGGAAGAGAGCTCTCACAAATAAACAAATTGAAAGCATGCCGGAGGAGCAAACCAGACTTATGGTCCCCTTGCAAATCTCTTAGAAAGCAAAATATAAATCAGGAGCTGATAGAGGTGACTGCTGCCATTGCTGATGCTGAGTGTGGGGGGCAAACACTGGAATACATCTGCTCTTGAGGTGGAACCACTCCGTGCTCTGGTCTGTTGCCCTGATAGTCCCAGTGAAGAAGGGAGTGGGGTGGCAGTGGGCTGTGCAGGTGTGCTGCCCTGGTTCCATGTGCCACTAATGCCAAAACTTAACTTTATTAGCTCTGCAGAGCATGACTGATACTTTGGATTTCACACATCATTAAAGCAAAAATTACACGTAACTCTTGAAAGGGTATTTCTGGAGGAATTCTGTCAATTAACTTGCAGCCACAGCAAGCCCAAAAGCTTTTTGTATAATGCAGTCGCATTTTTACTTTTTCCACTTACTCTAGACAGAAGGAAATTTTTACTAAAAGTAGAAGGCATGGCCTATTTTTAATGAAGTTGTGTTTTTAAATGTCATACATCTAATTATTATTTTTTCATGGGTATGACACATATGTCAGACATCCGTCAGCTTTTTAAAATGTGCTTCAACAGTGGTGCCCAGGTAACCCAATCCCTTAAGTAATATGTCAGTTAATATATGTGAAAACACAATATCAACTGCTTTTCTAAGCCAAGGAGGATGGGAGGTCCTGGGTAGAAGACACCAATATGGGAAGAGGGGTCAGAGCCTGGCAAAGACAGAAATAAGGAATGTGGAAGGAATACCCCCAGAAGGATGTGAAGAGGACATTTATTACAGAAGCCTGCCTTTTGGACCTAAGTTGCCTATTTACTTCAAGTAAACAAGCACTTTCATTGCTTGCACATGTACACAACCCAAGGGGATGCTCCATAGCGAAAAAAAAAAGGTTGGGGGGTTGATATAATTTATACACTAAAAACCTTTTCATGCTACTGAGGTCAGGCTAGAACTGGTTGTAGCCCACGTCTTTTTTTTGTGTTTTAGATGTAGGTGTTATGCTTAGTCTTTTTCAGATACACAATCCTTCTCTGACTTGGTAGATTTTTATTTCTATAGGGCTCAAAATTTCATATGTCAGTCCTTTCAGTAGTCTGGGAAGAAGGTTATCTGGTGTACCTTCCTTAAACACATTGAGCCCTTTGAACTCTTCTACCAGCTAAGATAGAAAATTATATTCTAAACATTTCTAGATACTTTCCTCATTATTCAAGCTGCTTTTGTTCTACATTTTTATCCTAGGTGAAACCTAAGTAAAATAATTTAGTTTGGGCACCATACAGGTGTTATTTTTAAACTCATTCTCTTTTCTTTGTTCGTTCTTCCCTTCTTTATTCTCGGGAACAGACAACATTTTGATAGGTAGTTTCCACTTCCTTTGGAAAAACACACTGGGTAAAACCGTGACTTTGGTTTTCCCATTGCTTGAAAATCATGAAAATGTTTGCTTTCTCTTTAATATATTGTAAATAAGAGGTTTTCAAAACATGCTCCTTCATCACGCTTGATTTTTAACTGAGCATTTTTAACAAAGTGGATTTTTTTAGCAGAGTGTAATCTTTAAATTGCTGTGGAGGCTTGTGGGGTTCAAATATCTCATTTCTTTTTAATTTTTCTTTCTCTGGTATTAAGAAATCATGATAACTGAGAGCTTCTGTGAACTCAAGAAGAAACATTTGGTTTAAGTTAAAAATAGAAGGCTGATAGGTGTGTTAGTGAAACAAATGGTAATGTTTACACAGTGTATTTATTCTTTCACTTGAATTTTTCCTTCCTGCTTCTTGTGTTTATTCTTTCCATATAGTAGCCATATTCTGATCTGAGTTGCATTTTTGGGCTTATCATGTTTGACTTTCCCATCCATAATTAATATTACTCTAATAAACTTTAGGAATTAATGGATTTCCCTTCACCACAAGATGTTCAATGTTATTTTTATGTGCTAGGACACTTTTAGCAAGAGAGCAGTCTGCACCCAGAGCTATTTGGAGAATAGTGAAGGTCTTTCTTCTCCCCATGCTACTCCCCTCTGTTTTCTGTCCCCCACAGAAGCATAATGACCCAGGGAGGATTTTCTTATTTTGTACTGTCCCATTCCATTTCCATTGTTAGGACAAAATGCAATGAGAACTTACCAAACTGCAGCTGGCAGGGGTATTTGCAGACATCTGGAGCACAGTATAAGTCTGTGTTCATCCACTGATAGTTGGTTGACTGTTGCATTGCATTTTCAGTGTTTGGTTGTTTGGGTTTTTTTTAACTTTTTGCTGCTCTTATGTTTTCTTCTTGCCCTGTTCTGGTCACCCATCATATTCTCTTCCTTGTTCAATGCCCTCATTTTTTTTCCATTGAGCCTCCCGTAACTAACGTGCACATGAATAAAATTACGTTTTCTGGAGAAAGGGCAAGACAATAAACTTAAGTAGTACAAGAAAAGGTGACAAGCAACTCAACGCTGAATCTGAGAAGTGGTTGAAATGCAACACTAAGAATAGCAGGCCGGAAACTTTATACAGACTTTAAGATGGACGATTTTCAGCTCAGACAGAGTACCAGCTGAAACAGTTGCTCCTTCAGGGACTAGAGGCATCCAGTTGCACACTTCCTTGAAAAGACAGCAGCAGGAGTGGTTCCTCTGACGCCTGCTCTGAACAGAGGAGTGGGCTGCTTAGGAGGAGTCTTTAGAGGCAAGCTTTGAGCTGTGTGGAAGTTAAAAGCTAGAGCAGAGCACAGTCCCAAGACTTCTCTCAGCAGGACCAAGTAAATATTGTACCATAAAAAGGATCACCTCAAGTGACAAGGGTGATGCCGTGGCCCCCAGGACCATGGTGTGAGTTTCCAGGCTTGGTGACCTTCTGGTAGGAGAAGTTCTGCAAGTAGGCTGGGCTTTGAGTAAGGAACAGCCTAGCTCATGTCTTCAGGTGAGCAGAGGTATGTAAGATAAGGATTTTGGCCAGCAGTTATTTCTGTTCTAGTTCTAATTCCAGTGAAGTTTGTATATATGATGGCCACAGTTGTAAATCTGCTGTCTTTTCTTTTTTGGAGGGAAACATGGGTCCGGTGATTCTGGCACAGATCTTGGTTGTTTTAGACATTATAATGCTTTACTTGAATCATAGCAGAGCAGAAACTGCTTTCTTCCCTCTTAGTTCTTCCAAGATCTTCTAAACTATCTTCAGTCCTCACTGCTTCACTAAAAGCTCACATGACTTCTGCTTGACTGAATTCTGGAAAAGTATATTATTGCCTTTTTTCTGCCATTAGCAATTGCCTACTCCTTCAGCTCCAGCAGCTGTTGTTTACCTGTCTCTAGTAATTCACATGAAGAATTGTTCTCAGACTTTTTCACTGAGACCTCACCAAATTTTGTGTCAGCCCCTTTTGCTTCTCTGTCACAGACAGGTGTTCTCCTGACATTAAAGATGCTTCCATCACACCTGCCTGCAAGCTGCCATGGCTCATAACTAGGAAGGAGTCACAGTGTCATCACAAAGCAGGTGACATCCAAACTCCTTCTAAGCAGTATGTGGTCGTTGTCTGAAGGAATAAAAAATAAGCCAACCAACACAAACAAACAACCCCTCTACTCCTTTTTGTAGAATCTAACAATTGATTAATGTCTTTAGACAAAGATATTGATCAATTGTTAGATTGATTACAAACAACATTTGGAGTTTCCTCTGTTGAAGTTTCAAACACCAAAATGCACTGAGAGCAATGGTTTTAAATCAGTCTCTTACAGAAGATATCTCTTTACTCAGTGCAGAACTGGGAATATTTCTCTTCAAAACATGTAAAACCTTAAATAAAATCTCATGTAACAAAACAGTGATTTTTAACTCTGAATTGTTTTCCAATATATGGCTATAGAGACATATAGTCACTGGTGTTGCATTCTTAAATTGAAGTTTAAGAAGATAGATAAAGAAGTAATATATAAATGGATATCAGTGGAAAATGGGATTATTTAAGAAGACTCATCTCCTAGGTGGATAAAAATAAGATATTCAGGTAATTTTCAGAATGCAAAGCTATCTTATACAATGGAGACAGCAAAAAAGTACCATTTGCTAGCCTGCAGAGAATGATTTGTAGTCATCAGGATCCTGCAGGTAATTGAGGATATCTGCATCAGCATATTCTGCATTACTGCAAGAATATTATTGTAATGAAGCAGCGCGAATATATGACTGTAATTGCCCTCTAGTGCACAGCCCTGGAACTGATCCCAGCTGTGGCATAGGACTGCACTGCTCATAAAAGGAAAAAAGATCCTGAAAAAAGTCTGAAATGGGGTGAGACAAACCCAAACCCTAGCAGCATCAGGAAGCTCTGAGAAGCCATGGATGAGAAAAGGGAGGGAATCCAGCCAGTGCACCAAAACTGTCCTGTTGTCTGAACCAACACACGGTAAGTGGGGATGACTGGCTGCAAAAGCTCAGGGCTCCTCCAAACCCAAGTGCTAACACAGACATGGCCATTAGGAGCCCAGATAACCATGGGCCTCTTGTTCTGCATCACTTCCAGTTGTTTGCTCAGGGTCGTGTTTCATGGGAGGCTCAGGGTGCAGTTCCATAACACTTTAGTAAAATCTGATATTTCTGTTAGTGCTGATAAAAAATTAAAAGTCCTGAAAATGCTGATTTTTTCCTCAGATGGGCAAGAGAATGCATGTATTCGACATGCAAATCACAAGCAAAATCCTCTCTGTGCTAGCAGCAAACCTTGAATGAAAGTTCACAAGGGAGTTCATTCCACCAGACTCCGTGTTGGATATTTTCTTTGTGTTACTTCTCAGATTTTTCTCTACGTAAAATTTAATGACATTGCAGAGTGCAAAATCTTGACTCTTGATGTGAATGCATTATTTGACAACTTGTCTAGCTCACATACGTGTCTCATTAGCAGTTTGTTCACAGATATGAGACCTCTGTTGATCCTTTTACTTTGTCTAGCGTTCTACTTAATGTGTTTCACTGCACTTCCATATTATAAACTGGGTTCAAATTGTTAAATACCGTTAAGGTCTTTCCAGTGTAGGATGAAGTCTGGAATCCTTCAAGTTGGTGGTAAAATTCCTACAGACTTTCACAGAATTTTGGCCATATCAATTTTTGCATATGGCACCCCTTCACTATTTGTCCTTATCTAAGACCTCATCAAAGTTTTAAATCTGCCAAAGCTGTGTCTGAGATTTGCATTCTTAAGATCTACATATTTTCCAGTCATTGGCTTAGAAGAAAAAAGTCAATTTCTGCAGAAAATTTTCCAGTTTTTCTCACCATTGTCCTTCCTTTCAGAAATAAAAAATGCATTTCCAGTGCCGTAGACCCTTTCCACAATAGCGTCTAAGGAATGGCCTCTGTGACCAGACATTTGCAGCAAAACTGTGTTGCTACGTTTAAATTGCCAAGACTCAGTAGCCAGCAAGTTAATAGAGTTCTATTATAGTTGTGACACATGAATTCTGCATTGTTATGGTAATGACATTTTTCTTTCTTCCCTTTGAAGTAGCAGAGTAAATACAACGAATATCGTATTGGTCTTGGAGTGGTGACACCTTTGCCTTCACTCTGCATAACTGCAGAAGAAATCAGAATTGCATATGAAACAATTAAAATGTCATATAGCTCATTCAATCCTCCTGCTAACTTAATAAAGGTCAAAGCTAAACTAAAGCATCTGTAAGCATTAACTTGAAAAGAAGTGAAGTATAAATAATACTTTACCTGGCCATCAGCTGTGACATCCGGGAAGCTGGTGGTCTAATTCAAGGATGGCCATCTGCCTTTCACAGCACAACCGTGCTCTGAAAGCATCATGGTGGTTTACAGTGGTAGTGAAAATATAATATTGTTTCTTCACATAGTCATCATAAAATATTACAGCTGACCAGATGGTGGAGCAATTACATTTCCATAGTTCTAAATGGCTATTTAGCTTATCCACTCGTGAACTGTTAATTAAAATTGGAAAATATATCATTTACCTTCAAAGAGAGGCCATAACTTTAGAGGACATGCTTAAACAAAGACTCTACAATGTTAATAAACCAGAGATCCATTTTCTTCACCTCCCCACATAAACTAATAATCAAGAAACAAAAAAGGCTTTGATGATAGGGCAGTGACATAAACAGATGAAAGGTAGGAAACTCAGGGAGCTGAGCTGTGCTGAGACCACGTGTGCAACACATCAGATGTTTGCTGCAAAAGATCTGAACCCCTCCAGCTGTGTGGGTGAACACATGCTGCACTGAGGTCCCCTCACACACACAGTGAAAGATGGGCTGCTGTGTGAAAGCAACCCCTTCCTCCAGAGCCAGAGAGCACTGACACAACACCCTGTGTGTCAGGTCACATTTGTCTTAATTCATCTGCAACACAGACAGTTTGTGGGTTCAGCTTTATGGAATAGCTAATCAATGTGCTATTAAATTATATTACAAGCTAGAGTTTAATTTAGCCAAACAGATATACAATTCAAAATCCTTGTCTATTAGGGTAATGATATATTCCTATTTTGTTATAAAGTGAATTTTGTGTCATTGCCTTGATACAGGTACACTAGAGCTAATTCATTGATAAACGAAGGAGTCTTACAGCTGAAGTGAAGGAGACAGGGAAGATTTTAAGGAAGAAGCAGTACCTTTTATTGGACAATCTAAGTTTAATGGAAAACAAACAGAAAATACTTCTTTACTACTAAAACAGACAAGAGCAGAGAAGGGTTTAATGTAGCTTAATACATTTTCTTTAACACTCTCTCTTGAGTTAATTCAGCTTTCCTGAGTGTCTCTGTGTAGGCTAACCTAAGGCTTCTGGAGACAGAACTGTGAAGTTCCCACCCAGTCCCCAGATTTGACTCTTGAAGCACATGTTCCCCACCATCTCCAGCCCACAGCCACAGTGTCCCCTGTGGTTCCAGAGGGTAAGGAGAATGTACATGCTCACTGCTGTAGTCTGTGCTGTGCTCTCTGTACTTTTCCCCTCTCCTGGTTGATCATGATCCTATTTCTGCTGAAGAGGTGCAACTGCCCTAAGCTTGTTTGGACTTCTTTCTGCCCATGGACCAGGAAAGCTTTTATTGTCTATTAGATTAAAAATACCCAAAGCCTGAACAAAACTGTGGCTGTTCTATAAAAATATCTCAGGTAGTTTAAACTCTGCCGTGGATTGCACTACGAGCATGTAGCAGACCAAACACCCACATTCATATCCAAAGTCCTGGACAGTCTTGAACAGCCTGTCTGTCCTTAATCTGTTTTTGCCTCCATGGCTTCACTCCCCCATTCATGAAAGCTAGCACATAATGTCGATATGAAGAACTAAACTTCTTAAAAGCATTAGAAACCGCATGCTTTCAATGAAAAATAAGGGACAAAAGTAGAACTAGCTGGTGCCTCTTTTTTTGAGCCCTGTCTAATACTCCATTAAAGGAAAAGAGAGTCTGAGCTCCAAGAGAAAAGTCAGCTCAAGCCTTGCCACCAAGGAAGGACAAGTGATTTGGGTTTTATTTTTAACACTTTAAGTGTTTGTCGCACATATTGAGAAACAAGTGTATTTGTTCTAGCTGTTTATTACAGAAAATGCATCTGTAAGTGGGAACTATACAAACATACTAAAAACTAGTATGTATGTTTTTGAGCATACTTGTGCTCAAAAATCCCAAATTTAGGAGAACTATAGTTAGCATTGGACAGAAATACTTAAGGACACAAATTGCAAGTATCAGCCTCACTTTTCTTCATGCAAGTTACTTCGCGGTGAGTTACTTCCGGAAGACTTTGATAGACATTTTTCGTTCAGTAGTTTTTGTTCTCATTTGGCATTTAGTGAAGTAGGGTATCCACATGACTGTGTGCACTTTGAAGAGAACAACTGAAACCACTGTATCGAGAGAGTCTGTGGGTATGACCTTTAGCAATATGTTAACAATTCCACTTGCAGACTATTTGCAGGAATCAGTTTTCCTTTCCTTCACTTCAAAGCTGGATGCTGAATAATATGACTCTTCAATTCTTCTGACTGGTTTTTCTGTTCGCTAGAGATTGACTCATTTCCTGTATTTGAATAAGATAGTAAAAGTGGATATAAAATACTCTTTTGCAATTGTAATCAGAATAGCTCTCAGTAGCTGATATTAATAGTGAATTCTAAGACTCTGCCTGATAGCAGCTGAGGTTATGGTTTTATGGGCTAGATTCTGCTCTCATTTATTTAATTGTAAACCCAGAGTAACGCCCAGAAGTCAAAAGAGTGAATTTCTGCAAAGATATCAGTCTGCCTCTTGCTGTGTTCCTTCTGTGGTGGTGGCGGGTGACATCATCAATATATGAATTGGTGCGTAGATGAATCAGACATTCTCTAAACTGAAACTTCTGTCTTTTGCATTCATTAGTATAAAGAGATCCATTACTTGACTGCTCTTCTGACTCAGGTAGACCTTATTTAAACTTTGTCGCCTCCATCAGCTTTTAGCTGTCATTTTTTGCACTGCAGTCTGTACAATGTTCTCCAAAACACCGAAGCATGAAAACCTGCAGAATTCAAAACAGAGGTAAGAAAACAACAGGAAGCAATAGGTATCTTTTATCAGTGTGGCATGTGGCTCTTGGTACTTTTAAAGAGAGACTGTTGAGCAAGAGCTCTTTTGGAATGCAGTTTGTCTGTTAATTCTTGATTTTGCCAGCTGCTCTGTTGCTTCAGACTTTGCAGAAGTGTGTTCATATCAATGTGTGCGTGTTTGAGCAGTGTGGGAGTATCTCACACTGAATCATGTTTTGCTAGTTAGACTTCAGAGGCTGAACTGCAGAGTATAATTGAAATTTGTCTCTTTCATTAATTCCAATCAGAAGTGTTCCTTTGGCACACCTGCCCTTAGCATACAGGAGAAAAACATCAAGCCAATAACACATTGGAATTTCATGATCATCCCATGCCAGTTGTTTCCTGTTTTGATACAAAGATCTATCATGGCATCTTCAGCTTAAAGAAGGAAGAGAAAACACAAATATGTCTCTGCTCAGACCAAAGCAAGCAGAGGAGAGCAATCTCTGCCTGAAGGCTGGGCCAACCACAGCAATGCACACCTGTAGTTACTCTTTGGTCTCAGAGAAGTTGGGCATTAAATATGGGGCTCCACATTTCTACATCACTGTCCAATTCTGCAACAACTCAAAGATACCTTCTCTTTTGTAGGCAAAAGAATGTGAGTTATGCTGGTGGTCTGCTTGTTTTCTACTGTGTTTCCCATGTTTCAAAGATTGCCACTTCACGTTATAAACTGACCCTCTAGGAGAGACAGGGATGGAAAAACCCTCAAATTAAACAATTTACTAGAAATCTTATTGCTAGATTCATTAAAGCCGGCACGTAAGTGACTTTCCTTATCTCAGTACCTTACCCAGAAGATATAAGAATATCATTTGGTCTTTTTAAGGTTCCTAGGGGTGCAAGAATGTTCTGCAAACTTCTGTTTGGTCTCAGTGGTCTGAAGAAACTACAGAAATTATGGTTTAGATGCAGTTCAGCTTTCTTCTGTACTGCTGGCCATTGCAAATGAGCAGATTTGAAGCATGGTTGCAGTCTGTTTACTCAAGCTGAGTTTGGAAGCAATGCCATGCCAAATCGCATCCATCCAGCTTAGACCAACGGGACAGACACAGTAATGTGGACACAGATCTCGTGTCCAAGGTTTTGCACATCCTACCCCTGGTGTCTGCGTGCCCAGTGGATTTTGGACACCTTCACGAAGGAACAAATTTTAGGGAAAATGGAAAAATATTCTGATTATATGGACCAAGAATTACAAAGGTTACCTTTGATTAAGTTTTGGGCCAGACATAGATGTCAAATCATAGGAAAGACATTTATGGCACTCAGATTCATAGAGGATCCTGCAACGTGCCAGAGAGATGATGCTTTCTGTGTACTCAGTAGACCAGTTACATGCCACAGTCCACTGACACCTGCTGAGAGAAAGGAAGGGAAAGGCAGTTTGGTGTTGAGATCCTGTTGGAGAGTCCACGAAGGTCGGGGCAGTTCAAGATTGCCTATTGACATGCTTCAGTCGAATGACATACAAACTTCATGCCAACTCAGTTTCTCACCTGGATATCTGGCTCCTGGGCCTTCTACATGAACCTGAGAGCACTATTGGCAAGACCAGTGCCAGTGTGTCTGACTGAAATCCTTAGCCCAGTGCTGGGCCCTCTGCCTGCTCTTGCAGCCCTAGCAGCCACCATTCATCTGGCTGAGGGCTCTGCTCCTTTTCGGGAGGAATTCTGCCTGGAACAATGAGTATGCACGACACATGCCAAATAATAATGAGCTACTTGATTACCTAAATGGAACTGTGGGAAGTAGGGCTGATGGACCTAGCTGAATGCCAGATCATTATTAAAGCTGGGTTTAAAAATGACTCCATTTCAGTGTGTCATCTCTTGGCAGACTGCCTGCTCAGACGACCCTTGCAAGGGATCTCACTGGGGGCTGCTGTGGATTGGAGAGCTGTCAATTCATGTGAGGAGGTCTACAAGGCAGAACTATTTTATTAATGGAGTGTTTGGCTCTTTTGGAGGCTGCAGGAGAACAAGGAGGCTTCTCCAGTGCTCTTCTCACCTTGTGTGAGATGTGGCAATTGGAATTGATCCAGCACCTGCCAGAGCTTGTAATCATGGCAGAGAACAGTTAATGTGATACTTTGCAATATGTCTTGAGGGGATGGGGAACTTCTTGCCCAAAAAGAAAATACTATTATGTGGGCTTTGGATGTCATATATAGATATCAAATAAAACTTAATTCATGAAAAATCTGCATGCTAAAATAAGTTTGGCACATATAACAAAATGCACAGATGGACATCATCTTACATGATGTAAAAGAGGTGCAGCCATTTTTTAATGATATTTTTCTCCTTTGGTATTGACTGTGCATGCGGTTATATTTCCAAATATGTACTTGCTGATGTTTTCATTTCTTCAGTGCTGATGACATAAAAGATCTTTGCACTGGGTATGCTGTTTGCTGAGGAAAATTCCACTTGAACTCCAGAGGAATCTGAAGAATTCTGACAGAAAGTTTGAGGGGGCAGGATTTTACTTTGCAGTCTCTCTTGACTTCGGTCTGCTCCCTTTGAAAACAGCCATAAAGCTAACATTGATTTAAATGGATATGTAAGTAAATTGATCCTGCTTGTTTTGGGAAGCTCTGCCCTGAAAATTCTGAGTTATCAGAACTACTGATTTTATTTATACACTTACATTGCACCTTAAAATTCAAAAAGAAAGACCTGCCTTCTTAGATTCTCGTTATTATGAATTAAACTCATTTATTATAATCTTTTAATGAGCAATATTGCTTCCCTTAGATTTGTGACGATTGGAGAAAGTAATGCTTTCAAGAGATTGCACCCAGCAAAAAGAAAGGAAACACTGTGCTACTATTGAAATAACTTTTTAAAACATTTTGGAACAGGTCTTGATAGTTAATTTTATGTGCATTTTAAGAAGCAGTACATAAATAGACACCACATTAGTTTAGCATTAAAAATTTGAATTTATTTAATAAAAATTTGACATAAAAATTTAAATGTTTAAATTATTTAAATAAATTATTTTTGCCCAATAAAATTTTTATGCCTGAAACTTCATCTGCTGTTGGATAAGTTTAAAAAATTTTGCCATCTGTTTGAATCACATTTTGGAATTTCCTGAAAAACAAAAAATTGTGTTCCTAGTAGTTGTAGTATGTGGGAGATATTTTGCTTAGCATTGCAGAATGAAAGAGCTGTTACATTTGCAGAGCTGCACTCTAACAGGTTTTATTATAACATGGCCCAATACAAGCTATTTTCACCCTGTGGAAGAAGGAATGTTGCTCTTGTTTTTTAGCAAGGGACATGCATTTTAGAGAAAAGGGTTGATATAATTGGAGCTAAAATAATTGAGCTCTTAGTGAGGGAATTCGCAGCTGGGAAGTTTTTGGATGGATCGATGGGGAAAAACTAAGTAGAAGGCGGAGCCCTGATGTTAAGCATTAGTGACATTGCTACTGAAAGAAGAGGAGGTTTTTGTCTATTTGCCCTTGAAAAAGAACCTGAAGTTGAAAGGAGTTACAAGAAAAAAATCTGTGAAATCTGTCTGCATTAAGGAAACCTGTCTGCTGTAAGAGTGTAAAGAGGTACCATCTTTTCCAGTTTACCAGAAGAAGATAAAAACCAGGCAGGACTATGATCTGTAATTTCTACAGAGAAATGATTTCTGATAGCCCAGGGCTGTTGGACTTTGCAGACCAAGACACAAGTAGGTAGGAAATATTCAGGCTAAAAAAAGGTAGTTTTATGATAATGCTAATTAACTTTCAGAACAACTTGCAAGGAGATAGAGTAAATTTTCTGTAATGTGAAATCTGTAAACAGGAGATTCTCTAAGACAATCCACAGTAACTACCAGCTGGAAACCTCTGTCCAGTATCACACATAGCATGGATTAAAATAGTCCCTTCTGGCTGTAAATCTGTGTATATATATTTTAGATAGAGATGACAAGAAAAAAAAAGAGGAGGATAGAAAGATGCAGAAGTTGACAGTAGAATTATCTGGTTACTGCAGATTTCATGCTTTAATATTCAGTCTTTGATTATATTCTTTCAGGACTGATTTTTAAAAGGCTAAGGCCGTTAAAATGAAACTAAATCAAAAAATAATGTAGCTGAAGGGATCTGCCATAAGATAGATTTTTTACATAGGCACAGCAACAAGCGCTACGGCTGGGGAGGGAAAGTGGAAAATTTTTGAATTAGGATCGGGCAGTCAATCTGCTTCTCTTTGCTGTGTTTTTAAAAATCTATAGATTCCAAAGGGAATAGATTATATTTATATAGATGTATAGAAAAAGACTTTTGCTCTGAACAGCTCCTAATGCAGGTGAAAACCATGTATTGATTACTTAAAGAAAGTTAAAATAAAAGCAATTTTTCCCCCATTTCCACACATTGCAGCTTTTGGCCTATCCACTCATAGCTAAAAAAGCATTCTTTCCTGATAATCAAGCTTCAGCTGTCTGAATTTCAGGCCGAGCCTCTCATCTTGAGCTTTGCTGAAGAGCTTCTTTAATTAACCATTATACCACAGATGTTATTGATTTTTTTTTATTTTTTTTTCAAATCTGGTTGAAACATCATTTTGCTGGATCGTCGCCAAGACGAAGGCCTGAATTTTTTGTGCACTGCTTTTACTCCTTCTGCATACCTTATTAGTCTCCACGTCTGTTAAGTGCAACCCTTAGTATTGACTCAGAAAATATCATTGATTTTTAGCCTTGCAGCCGTGATCTAAGGGCTCCTAATTTGGAATGTGGAAACCAGAGTTCAGCGAGAAGCTATATTACTGTACACTTCCTACAAGTAAGACCTTTCACTCTCTTTACCTTTTTTTGCCAGACTTTTGGTATGCTTTAAAGTTATTGGAGTTGTTTTTTTTTTCAAGAGGATGAGAGCAACATTTCCAAGATGTGTGCTTACATGTGTGTAAATAAACATGTGTTTATATATTTTTTTTAAAAAAGAGTAAATAAAAGGTCTAATCTGTAAAGGTGCTGGTCACCACACTTTGTAATGAATTCAGCCAGGTTGTGGCAGCTTAGTTCCTTTCCAAACCTGTTTGCTCACCTTTAACAGCATAAGTATAATTCTGCGAGAGAAATTTTGCTGCCCAGATCTCAGTATTTTGGCAGCATTGTTTTAAACTACTTTAAGTGACTGTATTTTTTCTTTTAGTCTGTCATTGGGATACTGATGTCAGTTATTACAACTGTAACATCTTTGGTCAATCTAATTCTTGAATTTCAGGAGTCAGTTAAATCATTGCTGGGGGGAAAGGGTTTATGCTTTAGCTTGAGGGAGAAGCTGTGTCCAAGCCTTGAGTAATCTCAGCCTTCCTAACAACAGCACATTCCTTTCAAAATACGTCTTCCTCTGATGGTGAATTCAAGAACTAAAAGTACAATAGGTTCCTAAATTCTGATAAGATTTCTCTGAGTTTAGTGATACGTTGTTTAAACATAATTTGAAGCTTTTAAAATACTGTAATGGCACCTCTTGACCTTTCCAAAATCACATGGAGCAAGAGATGGTGAAAAATGTTTATTTACTCTGCAGTAGAAGCTAAATCCCCGTTCCTTCTTAGAACCGGTAGTTCTTTTATACTGGGTAACTCATGCATGGCACTTCCATTCTTCAAACAAGAGCTAGACAGTCCTACTTGAACTGCAGAAACAATGACCTGCAGTCTATCCTATGCCTGAGTGATAAACAACAATGCAGACCTCTTGACAAGCTCTGGCATCAAGCGTGGAGTCTTGCCGCTCAACATGTCTGCTGAACAGAAGTTAGAAAAAGAAAAGATCATCTTGTAAACAATTAATTAATGTTTGTCATGAATTATCATTTTTACTTCCTTCTCAAGAGGCTCAAAGGGAATAAAAAGGCATTTTTGCAGGTGGTGGCATTCAAAGTAAGGGCAATCAAATGTTTGAGAGCAGTGGCACAGCACTTTGAGTCTCTAAGGGTGAATGGTGCTAGGATTAGAGCACAGCAGGGGGTTGAGGGTTTCAGGTGTGAAGCTTAATGTTTGTGATCAGCAAAAAAAAGTCTTGAATTTATCTAAACTGCTCTTCTGCTAACAGTACTTCTAGCACATAAATGTTCTGAAAGTGACAAGTGTTCTCATTGCTCTTCTAATGCAAACATGATCTGCATTTGAAAGATGCATCCCTTTTGCCTAAATTAGAATGTGCATCACAAAGAGCGTAAGATGATGACCCAAAAACAGTNCAGCCACCAAAATGCAAACTTCCACTCCTTTTTACACAGCTACAAGAGCTGCCACTCTGTCCATTATTCCGCCCGCACCGCAGGTTTGTAATTAGGATGCTTTACCACCGGTGCTTCAGTTCTTATCTAGCATCATTCACACAGAGTTTCGTGTCTTTGCAGCGCTGTGCCGAGCAGATCAATTTTATTTCGGTCATGCAGTTTTCAGGGATTTTGTGCTGTGACATCCTAACGCATGCACACTCTTACCTCCTCCTCCTCCTGCTCGTATTGCTGAGCACCACAGAGAAGATAGGAGTCCTAACAATAAGTTAAAACTATTCGGAGGGTATTAGTGGGTTTAGGACTTGTGTAGGACATTTGCTAATCCTGGGGGGGAAAAAAAATTAAAAAGTCTCAATAAATAAGATTTATAAACGGATGGTACAGATTATTTTCTGTCCCTCCTAGGACGATCTACTTTGCCTTTTTAGAAAATATTTTTCCACTATTTAGCAGTAAATAAAATCTCTGTAAGCAGCAGAAAGAATCTGTCTCTAAGAGAAAAAGTATTGACCAACATAGGGTAGAAATGAAAGCAGCAAACAATATGTATAAATGTAGGAAAACCATGGATCCTCTATTTTTGCTTCAAATGTTTTCACAATGCAATATGCTGTTGCAATTTGATATCCAGAGGGAATGTGCTAGCTTGTAGAATTTGAGAACTATTGAGGCAGACTGCACTGTAACCATAAAGGTAACTACATATATGTATATATGAAATCCTACACCTCAATTGAAAACTCAGTAGAGAGTTTATTTGCTTTACAGTCCTAAGATGGCCCTGGAAGATCAGGTGAATCAGCTTTCAGTTCATAAGCTTGTCTATTTGTAAAATAAGATTTTTAATTGGTATAGAATTAAATTGTCTGGGGATTTTGGTCTTTGTCTTTAATGAATAAAATTATTTCATGAGCTACTATGAGGTATAAAAGAAAGAGGGATGAAGTAAAATAGCTGCATTTTTTCCAGTCTCTCATATAAACTGATATGAACTGACAATAATTGATTAGTACATGTTTTCATCAGTTAACATCCTAAGTTCGAGGACTGGATTTCTATTCACCCTGAGGTCGTTTCACCTCTCTTTGGCAGAGTGTCAGGGACTCCATGACACAGCACTTTCTCAGCAGAAAAATCTCTATTTGTCAAAACAAATTAGTTCTAATCCGTGCTGCAGAAATATCTGTTTCCATGCAGTGGTGGCAGGAGAAGGCATCTCTGCTCCAGTTCAGCCCAGGGTGATGCTCTGTGGCAGTAACCAATCAGAGCTCTCACTTCACTTGATTTAGGCAAGGGTCTGGACCTGGTCTTTGCTATTCCAGTAAGTCTCTAAATCTCTCTTTTAAGTGCCCATCAGCTGGCTAGAGGGAGTCTCTGTCTCTGTTTTGGAGTTGTTCCTTTTTGGCTCATCCCTGACCCTCACTCAAGCAGGGAGGGGGCTGATCCCAGGGAAGCATTCATGTCTTCTCCTCCTTCCTTGCTCATTCTTTCTTGTTTTCTTGCTTTATGGAGAAATAACTAAATAAGAAAGAAAGGTCTCCCTGAGTAATGTAAGTAATGTGAGTAAGTAATGGGGAGTTTGCAGCTCAGGAAAAGTTTTCTGACCAGCTTAGGCCAAGTCCCACAGAGTTTTGAATAGAGAACCCATGACTTGTGCCCCCACTTTAAAGACTCTTTCACACCATCAAAGTGACTCAAGGGGTCTCAGAAATGACAGGGATCTGGTCCAAAATGTTTCTGCCGGATTTCTCTTTGCTGGCTGCTTGTTAAGGTGGAGGCAAGAAATAAAAATAGCAGAAAGTGCTGCGGGGCTGGTTGTTTGTTTGCTTGCTTTTCCCCTTTCTTGCGCTGCCCCTCCTCTTCTGATTTCAAACTCTTCTGAAATAACTCATCCTCCCACTCTCAGAGGGACTGATGTTTGGGGGGGCTGAACTGGGACCCTTCCTCTCCATTGGTCAGGCCCCGTGTCAAAACACTCCCGACTCCTGGGAAGCTAGCTCTGCTGAATCCCGAGGCTTGCCAGTGCCAGTCAGCTGCTGTTTGAACTAAGTCCTGACCGCAAAATCAAAAGTGGGTCCAAAGAAAGCTGTAAACAGTGTGCAATGAGCCATTTGAAGGCAGCTGATGCCTCATTTGGGGTGACATGTTGTGGCTGATGAGTGTGGATGATGTGGGGTTTTCGATAAGTGCCTCATCAGTATCCTCATCATGATCGTGTTGCTCAGCCACGGCGTGTGCCCTGACTTGATTGTAATTGCCTGAATCTGCTCCTGCTGCTCAGGAGCGCACAGTAATATGCAATAAAACAGCAAGAAGTGAATGTTAACCATCTGAGTTCTGACATGGCTGCTTGCAGTTCAAGTTTTCCATTAAGGACAAAAAAATCTATATAGACATACAAATATGGATATATAATTGCATGTTTAGAATAATTATTGTTTGTCTATGCAATAAACTTATTTTATAAATAATGCATGATGGTCATATACAGATACATAGACTGATGTGTCTGTATACATCTTCCCCTGACACCTGTCTATTCCGTATACAAATGAACGTCACATGCTGATGGTGTGTAGGGAAAGAGCAGAGGGTTGAAAAGCATCAGGGCCATACTTGGATTCAAATTTTTAGGAAACTAAGGAGAACCTGTAGCTAAATCTATGCACAGTCTTTATAAATCTTAATAACATGTGTGCATACAGATAAGTAATTAATTTTAAGATGCAGTTAATCTACTCATGTAAATGTATGTGTGTGTGTGTAATTGTGCAGGTGTGTCTGGGTGGGGTAAGGTACACATGCGTATGTGCTTTGTACCACTGAATTAATCTTTGGAGAGAACACAATTTATTTTCACAAGTTAGCTAGTTTGGATTGATTCCATAGCATCAGTGATTGGGAAAAGAACCCCAAAAGAGCCAGCAACAAAAAAAAAGCACCAAAGCACCGCCCCCCCCCCCCCCCCAAAAAAAAAACAAACCAAAACCAAAACCAACCAACCAACCGAAAACCACCAACATACACACACAAAAACAACCAACACAAAAACCCTCAGCAAAACAAAAAAAAACCCAAACAAAAAAACCCCACAATCCCACCCCTCAAAGAAATCCTAAAACCAAAAATAAACCCCAACCCCCAAACTTTCTGAACCCTATGCCTATGAGTCTGACAACACAAAGTACTGAGAAATTTTGCCTGGGGAAAGCCTTTCAGATCAGAGACTTTTTGTCAGGTGGGAGCTGTCATTACCCTGTTGGGGTCCCAATGCATGGGAGGGGTTCTGAGGCAGTGTGTTCATGCCCATCAGTGGCACAAATGTTGCTCTTGAATTTAAAATTATTCTCAGCTTCAGGTATGGGTCAGAAAAGTAATAAACCAAGGACATTATGGTTGTATAACTGTGGTCCCTGGTGTCTCAGAGTGTAATGCTACACCCTGACAGTCAATAGCTTTGGGGTTCCTGTACACAGCTGGGCTTTTTTCATCACAGTTTAGAGAACGTTTAAATAATAAAATTTACACAAGCAAATTCTGTTTGCCTTCAGGTAATGCTTGATGGATTGAACATTTGGGTTTTCCTCATCACAACTGTGTTATTTAAGCATCTCAGTGAAAGTGCAGAAAAATGTTTTGGAAGTGTTATTTGCAGCTGTGGTTCCTACTGTGCATCGTCCTGCCTGCTCAGTGGCTGCATATGGAGGGTGCTGCTGTAACGTAGGGGTCCTGCTACACTGAGATAGAAAGAACAGTGTTAAAGTGAAGGTGGATAAGAGGGAGGTTGTTATTTGCAGACCAAAATCAAGGTTTTTTAAACCCGTTAAAAATAGCTCACTTTCCACAATTCAAGTGAAAATTGCACTGTGTTGGAAATGTCCTTAAAATCTTCATTATAGAAAACAAATCTATACAGATTAAACACTCTAAGTCTGACCATTTGAGCGGTAAGACAATCATTATAATTATAAATACTTCTGTTGTCATGTGTGATCAAGTGGTTTCGCTGTTGTAGCTTAAATATATTAACTTTAACCCTTTTTAATTACGGATTTAGCACAATGGTGACAGAATCCCTCCTAGAATCCTGCATTCTCCGTGGGCCTCTCTTTATGCTCAAAATATGTAGACAAATAGAGAGAAATTCCAAGGAGGATAGAAAACATGACTGAGAAGTTGGAAGGATGTTTTTGTGAGAAAAGATTAGAAGAATGAAATGGGGAGCTCTAGTTAAATGGGATTAGTTAAAGCAATTAATCTGCCCAGTTTCTATAATTTCAGGGGATGAAATTCATAATTTCTCTTTAATTAACTATGATTCATTCTCCAAACTTCTATATCAGATATCTGATTACTGCTTTAGTTGTTAAAAAATAACTTCTACTATGAACAATTATGGTTTTTCAGAATTCTAGGAAAAGAACCTGTGTTTGTTCAACAGAGCAAAATGATAACAAAGGGATGGGTTATGACTGGGTACAAGCATTCAGGGTGTTCAGGTGAGGAGTGGCATTTCTTGACTTGGTAAATATTGATTCTGACTATCAGAAGAGAGAATTTTTTAAAGCTAACGATAGCTGGGCACAAGCCCAGATTTCCTCTCATTAGCAGCTACATGTAGCAAAACAGTTTTTTGGAAGGGAGGCTAGGATCTCGCTTGCAAGAAACACAGACTACAAATCTGGATTAAGGATTGGGACAAGATTTAGCTGTATGAGCAACATGACAGCCATGATTTACACAGGAATTCTTACATTTAGTAATTTTTCTTCCCTTAATTTCTTTTTTTTTTTAATAAAGTATGCATTGCCTCACATACATACAGATAGCATTGCATGTGATTTATTATTATTAGAAACTATCTTGAGAAAAATTTCATTCTGAGTTTTTCCAGGAACTTTCTAGACATTCAGAAAGAGGCAGCATATGTCTTGAGAGGGTTTTTTACTAATTTAAATTAACCCAAAAGAATTTAAAATAACTCAGAAGCAACAGATTTATACAAGAATAAACCAGAATTAATGAAATAATGAATTGGACCCCACATCTTGGATCTTTCTGAAATCTAAGTAGCAAACAAATACAAGGAAGATGCTGCCTGGTGTGAACTGGATGTTTTGTTAATATTACAGGATTAGTGCATCTCCACAAGAGAAATGTTCTTATGAAATGGAATAAAATTCTTTTGGATTGCAGTTTCTACTTAAAACCTATCACAACAAAACTGTTTTTTTTCTCAAGGTTAGTGTAGTATCAGTACTCCCTTGCATAAAAGAAACACTCCCTAATAAAAAGATAGAAAGATGAGTACAGAAAACCAAATAAACAAATGCAAAACCCCACCCAGGATGATAACCTAAGATTCAGTATAAACCAATTGTAAAACTTATATTTCTAGCCCTTGTGTTTATAAACAAATGTACTGGTCCAAATTTTTTATCTCTCTTTTTTCACACTCTCGTCTAGTCCTGTTTGTGCCAGCGGGGATCAAGCAATTTGGTACATTTGGATGCTACCTCTAACTCCAACCTTGTGCTCTGACCCTGTCCAGTATAGAAATGTTAATGTAGCACTTCTTGATCAAATTACCAAATAAATCCTGCCAGATCCATGCTGGGCTGCAAATTCATCCTTTCCTCCCCACTGTAATCCTCTGTTCCTGCAACGCAGACGATACTACCCTCAATTTTGTTTTCCTCTGCACGAGCTATATTCCCAGAAGAGTGGAAGAAACTGTCCAATTGGCTAGATGTGCTTACCAGATTGCCAGCCTTGAAACAAAGGAAATTTCCTGAGATCTTGATTTTGCTTAAGGCGATATAGCAATGACCATACAAGGAGTTCATTGTTGGTAATGGGGAATTTAATGCTGGGTAGGAAGAATGACATCAGATAAAAATATGATTGCCCAATAGTAATGTTAGAAGTCATTCACATCTCCTTGTGAGTTTAAAAGGGTATTTGACTCATTAAAAAACTATTATGTTTTAATGAACGGTAAATTCAAACTGAAACTTGGAATCAAATTCTTAGTTATTCAGAATCACACCTTTTTCACAGTATATGTGAAGATTGCAAGGAAGAAACGTGAGCATGCTGCACCTCCAGACACTGTTTCTACAGCTTAACTCCTGCTCTGGAATGACTGCTAAAGCCAGCCCAGAAGAGGTGATTTGTGGCCCATCTCCTCCAAAGGAGATTCAAGCTTTCCTTTTTACCAAGCCTTGGTTTTCCATTCCAAGCACAAGCCTGCCGCACACCTGGATCTCATTCCTTGCCACCACACATAAGGCTTCTCTCAGAGCACCAGCAGGGCTGAGGGGGCTTTACCACCCCTTGCCCACTTTCTGTACAAAGGCCAAATGTTATTATATCCATATTATATCCACCAGCAGCACCCATGCCCTTCTCGGGGTGCTCCTGGTGTCGTCCCCAGGCAGGGGCCGTGTGCTCAGAGCAGGGAGCAGAGCTCAGCCTGCACTGCCGTGCACAGCACAGGGTCCCTGCAGCTGCACTCCAGCTGAACTCTTCTCTTGCTAAATGATGGTAAGGGAAGGGATTATTCTTGCCTCACCGTGGCGAGTGTTCCGCCTTCACCCTGAACACACGTCCCAAATATTTCCATGTTCTCAAGATAACTTCAGAGATAAGGGGTTATTTAACTCTGCCAAACTGTGGCGTTTGTTCTACACAATCTATAACTGGCAAATATTTATGTGATTAACATCTGAATTCGAGCATACTTTAGTAGTACAAAGATGTGATTAGTCCTAACAGAATATGAATTTTTTAATGGACATGGCTCCCACTTTCCAGCAAAGATTTAATAGCTGAGTCCTGCAGAGAAGTCTCCATTTACTGAACTTTCATAGCTTTAAAAATATCCTAGGGTACATCTTCTAGCACGCAGCATGGCACAACACAGAATTTAAATGAAATACAGTTTTCAGAATGAATGAACAATGTGCATATTGTCACTACCTTGATTCTTTCCATTTTTTTAGCCAAAATCTTATACATGACTGGTACTGACAATGGGCATGACTGGTAGTTGAAAGCAGCATAATTTCTTTTCAGCCTGACGATCTGGAACAGGGGGCTACGAGGCTCTGAGCACACCTTGGGGTACCTCCTCAGCCTCCTGCACTACAGTGGAAATCTGCTGGCATGTCCAGCATGCAGAGACAAGGTATGGAGGCAGGCAGGCTCACACAGCTGTTTGAGAGCCTCCTCAATCCCGATGCACACAGGTAGTCGGGGCAGTGGCAATGACACGGCCCTTCCCTTTCGCCCCACCCTGTACATCTGTGGCTTCTGCTGAGTTCCAGCTCAAGGTAGGTGACTCTGACCCCGACCAAGTGTCCCAAAGGACCTGGGCTCTCAGTGCACCAGCCCTGGTAAAAGTTCCTGAGCTGCAGGAGCCAGCCATTGGGACTTCTCATGGACTTCTCCTAGTTTGGTTCTTAACCAAGTGTACCTTTTCTGCCTTCACACCATTGTCCTAAGATCAGAAAGTGGCTCCCAAGCTACATACAAGAGGGCAGAGATCAATTTGCATGTCAGTGTGTTTGGAGACAGATAAATGAAAATAAAATAGCAGAATCATCCTAAATTGCAAAGTCCACCCCATTCTTCCATTTCTTCAAACAGTTAAATAGACTCAAAATGAAGAACTCAAAAAAACTCAAGTTGGTTTTGGGAAGAAAATCCAAACAAACCAAAACGTACGTAACACGATTTGTCCCTAATGATGATGAGGAGAGTCAGTGGCCACAGAATTGCCTTCCACGTGCTGTTGAGGATTCAGACTACAAATCTGATACAAGTAGCTGGGTGTGCAATAACTGCAGAATCAGCATCTTGTTTTGAAAGGACTCCTGCAAACCCTGCAGGAACATTTCAGTACTAGATGGTGTTGCTATGGGCACCAAAAGGAAACTTAATATAAGAGAAACTGTCTTAGGAATTTGTGGGGGATGGGTGTAAACAGTTTCCGTACATAAGAACCGGAATGTCCCTGGCACTAAAAAGCAAATAGCTTTTGGGTTTTTTTTTATGTTCTGCTAATAACATTTTTCCGTAGGTGTTTTCAGAGGGACAATGTCAGTCAGTACCTTTTTGTGGAAGTTGCTTAAAGCGAAGTATAGGTAATCACATTCTGTAAGGTATATCTGCATCCTGTGTATCAGGAGCATAATGAAATCTGGATACTACAGGCATGTAATTTCTCTGTAAAAACAGATGTTAAAATGGGAACGGAAAATGAGGGAAATTGAAGAACTGCAGTTCCCTCTAGTATTCAGGAAAGAGGATGCCACTCTGCATTTGAGTGCAGTTCAAACTTTATTCAAGAATCACATTGGCAGAGGACAGCCAGATGATTTAATTCATGGCTAGATTTCTCCCATTCTGCTCTCTCTCTGCCAGTGTAGGCTACCTTAGTGGATGAAAAGGAAAAAAAAGTAACCAGTGTAGAATAACAGCAAGTATATCTCAAGACAGACAAAGAGAATGCAAAATTAAATTCTTGATGTGAAAAGAATGGGACAATGAGCCCCTCTCCCCAAGATACCTTCGGAGAGGTTCCATTTCAGTGCTTTCTTTCTTGCTTGCTTGCACTATTTTTCATTGATGCATACCAAAGAAACCTTTTATTATTATTATTTATTTATTAAAGTCTTATGTCTTACTTTCTTTTTCTTTTTACTATGTGGTATAAGTTCTTTTTTTTTTAATATTATTTTCCTGCCAATGTTAAAACATTTCCCATTTTTCTAGTTTGATTCTGACACCTAGCTGTGATCAACAATGCCTTCCACTGAATCACTTCTTTCATCTATTCAGCTTCTGTTTTTTCCCTTATCTCCTCTCCCCCTTCATCAGTTTACCTCTCATTAACCCTCAGGGTTCCAAACATATTGTCTCTCTAGCAAAGATACATATTTTTATTCAGACATAAGTAATTTTTGTGCGCTAGCTTCAGTTTCCATAATTCTCTAATAGAATAGCTGTGTGTAGTACATACCTTTTTTGGCATGGTGAACAATAAACCCAGACACTAATTTATACTCATGCATTGTACACTGTTCCACCTCACCTTTTACCCCCTCTGAACTGATAGTCCCATAAAATTTCATTCTCCTCTAATGGAGGAAATATAGTTCAATCCACATGTAAAAATATGCTTGACTAGCAGTTTTGTTTGACAAACAAAATAATTATTTTCTAAGAGTCTGTTTAATGATTGTGATATATTTAAAATCCTATTTTAACTTGCAAAAATAGTGGTACATTAAGCTCAATTTCTGCTACTTTAAGATGTACATGAGATTTCTAAGAAACAAGGTCTCTTTTAACTACACAAATATATTTAAGGCTTGTTTTCAGCCATACAACTGCCTTTAATTTTCTGAGGATGAAAAATAAGCAAAACCCAAGAGATTCTCTGCCTGAGTTTTAGATAAAACTTTTGTGCTTGAAACTAGTGAAAGCAGCTGCAAATATATCCCGGTACTCATGTAGAAAATCCTCTCTGCTTTAATTGTGTAAACCAGCTCCAGTCATGAAGTCAGATGAAATTCATCTGAAGTTTTTCAAAATGTTCGTTGTGTAGCATGAGATGAGAGTGTAAGTTCAGATACAGACAGAGAAGTCTCATTGCTTATCCTGGTAAATAACACACATGTCAATAAATTTACATAGGCATCTATATTTAAGAAAAAATAAGGTAATATATGGGACACTATGTAAAGATCTTCAAAATTCATCATGGGTGTAAAAAGAAAACATTTTGGAAAACAAATTTGTTTCTTGATCTTCTGCGTGATTATTAACAATAATCAAATTATTAACATTGGCTCTAAATAGAGGTTATTCAAGAGCCATAGAAAGGTTTGGGTTGTTAATACTTTAATGGGTGTGTTTGTTGGAATCAGGTGGAAGTTTCTATGTGTGAATATCTCAACTTCAAAACTTACAGCTGGATGATTTGATGTTTGTAAAACACAAATGATTCTTTCATTTTTTAAATTTAGGCAATGTTTCTCTTGATTTTACTATGTAACTAATCATTATCATTTGACCGTGCGCAAAAAAAAAAAAACCACATAGAAAACGGAATACAACTTTCATATTTTTAAATAAAATGTTTATACTGGTTTATGGTAAACTTTCCCAAAATTCAGTAAAATTCTAGCATAATTCAATGCAGTCTTTGAGCAAAAGCAAATTACATCCAAGAACGTTCTCATGGATATTAAAAATAATTGCCTTCACTAAAAATTTCAAGTTTGTGCCAGGAGCAATATAAATTCCTAAGTTACATTTTGTGCAAGTGGTCCTTGCTAAATTAATCCTCAGCGATACTCAGTCCTTCATAACTTAATCACTCCTTCATCTTATACTTCTTACTTCACAAGGTTAGTTTTCTGTTACAGAGGAATTTATTGCTGTTTCAAAGGCTTAATTGAGCTCCTGTTAAAAAATCATGATTGTCACTATAAAATCATGCATCCACAGTAAGTGTGTTTATAGAGAACTTGCAGCTTTAAATTTCACTTAGAAAAAAAAGCCTTATACTTTCCTGCAGATTCTGAATGCAGATTTACTATAAAATAAGTGAATAATAATACCAGGTTATTTTGGAAAGTGTTCTTTCATGCAATCCCTGCATTTAGCACAATCCCAAAATGGCAGCCCAACAGGTGGTCCTTTCATAGCCTTCAGCCCAAACAATCAGGACAAAAAGGACACCAAGAATCGAATGTTCTTCAGGATTTAAAAAGCTGTTCACTTCCCTTTGTTCATTTTCAGATTTAGCCATGTTCATTATTGTTGAGCCACAAATGCAGGACATTCTTTTTTGACATTTTGCCATAAATAGACACTGACTGGGGCTGACTAGCCAGCTAGCTGCTTTGTCACATGCAAGCGGAAACTATTTCACAAAGCAAATGCATTCCTGTTGCCTCAATGGCCCCGGCAAGCACCGGTTGTGACATGCGGCAAATCTGGCAAAGTCTAGGTTAACAAAAGTATGGGTGACAAAGGCTGAAGTTTCTCTTCCTATATTTTCCTCCACAGTAAGTATTTAATTCTGGCCTAATGAATTTGCCTGGAAGACTGGGTGTCACGTTGACAGCCTCTTGAATGTCTGAAAATATACTTTTGCTTTGTGGGCTCTCTTTGGAGGGAACGGTTAGTTAGTTAGCTGGTAATGACAGACTTCAGAAGTGAAATCTAAGATGAAATACTTGTTTCTCAGTATTTTGAAAGTTGTAGAAGTTACTCGTTACAATGATCTCAATCTCAACACCCCTAACAAAAGATGGGCCCAGTCCTATGGGTCTTTAATGATGCGAGGAGCCCTTACAGCTGCCTTCACTGTGCTGCAGGGAATTACACAAGTAATGGGCGTAGAAGCACCGATCAAGCTTCTTCCTTCTTGTGTGTGAATAAGTGTATAAAACACATCTTGTAGAAAAGGCAGAGATATAATCTATTCAAAGATAGTAAATTAATTTATCTTCAAATTTTTAAATTGCCAACTTAAATCTTCTCCTGCTGCTGTGTATTTTAAGTGGAGTACACACTGCAGTGCGGTTTTTTGTGTTTTGTTGTGGGGGGCTTTTTGTCTTCCCTCTTTCTCTCTCTTTTTTTTTTTTTTTAACATCTCCTGCCAGATTCAAAACTTCCAGGGTCTTCCACTGCTATTATCTTGGAGATTTTCCAATGCTCATCTGAGTCCAGGGCTTCTGTCTCACACTCGAATGTGGATGAGATCCATGTTTGTAGCAGCCCTGGTGTGTGGAATGAAGGTTTGAAACTAGACTCTTGTTAACCAGTTAGATTGAAATTAGACACTGTTGACCTCTTACTTTTAACATTAATTTTTTAGTGGAAAATGCAACTAGCTTCAAACTGTCTTATGAAAAAATAGGTTGCAAATAAAAAGAAAAGATTAATGCATTTTAATTTTAAAACGTCTATGTGCAGAATTGCATATAAAAGTTAAAAAATATCTTTGATCACTGCTGATAACAATTCCAGAAGAGTAAAGGAAACGTGTCTCTCAAGCCCTACTGCTGCCAAAGGCTGAGCAGTGAATTTTTCAAAATCTTGAACTCAGCAGTGGAAAAACTCAGTTAAATAGGTTAGTGAATGAAGCCCACGTTCAGTGCTGTTTGTCATCCAGATATTTGTTTCATGGTTTACCTGAGCTCACTGTATGTGGAGGAATCAGTTTATAAATTAATTAAAGGACAAAAGCTCTTACCAACCTGAAGATACTTGGGCAAACCTCCTCAAATTGTGGATGTCCCCTTCGAGGGAAAACATCCACTGGTGTGTTTTCCTTGCAAACCTTCCCAGAGGTCTGATTCCTTGTGGTGTTCCTCCAAAAGAGGAGACTCCCACCTTTCTTTGTAGTACAAAAGCAAAATTGTTCAACTTTTCAGTATATCCATGTAAAATCCATAACACTCATAGATTTCAGGGGGAAATCAGTCAGTAAAATGTTTAGGCAACAAGTCAAAATTATTATTGGGTGCTAAATGAATGAAATAAGTATTGTCAGAGGATTTTGGCTTACTTCAGCCACAAAGTGCACACAGACCAGAAAAGTCAGTTTGTAAAAAAACACAGTAAAATGACACAAAAGAGGGACTTGATGCTCTTTCCAGTCTTAGCTTTTCTTTAAATTCTATTCTAATCTAACTATAATTCCAAATTTTCCTAACAATTGTTTTAAATCAAGATATCATCGATTAATAAAAATATTTTTATAAAACAGCTGCACATAAAATCCAAGTTTCAAGTTAAAACTCTGGGAAAAAAGTAATTCTCTTTGTGTGGGAGTGTGATTTATGGGAAGAAAAGTAGGAGTCACGGAATGCAGAGAAACTTCACTAGAATATATCAAACAGCACTGGAAGTCAATTAATGAGGAGGTAGAAGCAGGGAAGCATTCAGCTTTACCTCTCTCCAGACAGCAATAAATCTCTTGCAAATTTAGCTGTCAGAAATGATTGCTTTGTTTTCGACAAGTGGCATTACTTCCTCTTATACTGGAATTAAAATTGATTGAAATTGATTCATGACTTTTCAATATTTCCCACACCCCTTCATTCCTTTCAATTTGAAAACATTCTTTCTGTGAAAAAAGCACAGATAAAAACAGCATATATGTTTCTGGATTTTGTTTTTGTTTCTTTCTTTGAGACATCTAAGTATCAAGATGAGAGAGAGACTGGTAATTAATTTTCCTTCAAAGAAATGCTTTCAGAAATGATGCCTTCCTAAGAGAATGCGTTTTTTCAAATTGTTTTTTACTGATTTTTCCAGGTCAAAAAATAGGAACAGAATAATTATAAATTCTTAAGCAGCCACACAGAATGGTTCAAATCAGAACAAAAGTTTTGCTCTGCTGCTTGGAAGGATTTCTCATTTGCAGTCTCACTTCTGCTTTTGGGCCCACCTGGATGAAGGGCAGTGAACAAGCAGTGATGCCAAGTGTTGGACTGGCCCAAGGAGGGGGGCCAAGGAGGAAAAGAAGCCTGTTCCAGGCAGGGGCCCATAAGGGAAAGCAGAGTGCACTGGTGGTTCAAGGAGCTTGTGATGACATTTTGTGGTGAAACCGCCTGCACGCGAAGCTCTGCCAGCGCTTCCTTGGTTTTAGCAGCTGGAAAACTCAGCTTGTTTGGATGCAGCTGCAGGACCAGTTTACCCTAAGTCTTGCAGCAGCAGAATGCAGTAAAATTCAGGTGTCTTTACTCCATAGCATTGCTAAGAAAAGATCATATTGAAAAGTCTGCTTATTCTTGTTCCAGGTACCATTTTACATGCAGAACCTAAATGACAGCACCATTTTAAATGCAGGACCTAAATTTATCCTGAACATTTCTTGATCTATCATGACACCTTGTAAACCTTGTAAGACAGCTGGTTTTTACGATCTCCCTTTACCTACAGGGAACGGAGGGATAAAACATGGAAAGATCAATTGGCTTGCACAGAGCTTCAGCAGTTAACAGTGAGGATGGGGAAAGCACTGGATCAGTCCCTGCTAAGTCTCAGCAGAGAGCTGTAACCATGATAACATCTTTTCTCCTAGAATATAGACGTTTGTATTTAGTCTAATTGAATTATTTGTTCTTCGTTGTTTCTACTCCCTTGTATTTCAGGCCTTTGCTGACTTCAGCTGTAGATCCGCACATGACACCAGGGTGCATTGCTTTCAAACTGAGACCAGCATGTCATCCTTATAATGACACACAGGCAGCAGTTCAAGGACTTCCCTTATCCCAGTGGGCTTTTTCATATATTCCAAGCAGTGATAACGAGAAGATCACCAAAAGCTTGGCAGAAAAGCTGAGGACAAGGGCTGTAATTTGAGCAAGGAAGAGCAGGTGGGAAAGGGACCCATGATTGCATAGCTAACTTGTCAAGAATGGGAGTGACTAAAATAAATACAAAGCAGCTGGAGTCACAGGGAGCAGTCCAGGACAGGGTGAGAGGGATGGCAGCATTTCTTTCTTGCCATGAAGGTATGCCATATTCTTGGTGATTAGTACCTGCTAAACCAGTTTTTCTAAATCTTGCTGTACCAATATTTTTTCCCTCACAAGGACACAAGGAAGTAACATTCACCGTTGCCACACAGCAGTCTTTGGATGACTGACATAGTCAAATATTTTGTAATTTAAAAAGTCAATGAAGTTCCAAAAATGACTATACAATCTCCATAAAAACTAGATTGTGAAGCCGATTCCTTTCTTAATTAATCATCCAAGAACCCTGAACTCTTGTTATAAGCTGCAACATTGATATTACTTGAGAGAAAATTGGTTCCTGAAGCCTGTAGTCATTGCAGGCAGAATCATGGAGCTCTGTGTCACAAGGAGTCAGAAACACCTTTTTCTGAGAGGTTCTGAGGGACTAATAGTCTGGTTTTCTTCTGCACAGAAACAGCTCTCTTCTATGCATTTAATGACCTGATAACCTTTAGACTTCTTGGTGTCTGTGCAACCTGCAGCAGCAGCAACCTGTCAGAGTCACGTAACCAGAACTGGTTCCTTCCTCTCCTGTCAGACTGCTTTTCTTTGTTTTCATCTCCTCTGTGCTAACAGCCCTTCTTTGTAGCATCCTGCAAGGTCAATCTCTGGCACTCTCCTTTGGCCCATCTTGTAACACCCTGGTCTCTTCTCTACCTGTATAGCTATCTGTACTGGGTAAGTGTCTTCTCTTCTGCAGCTCCAATACCTGGAACAACCTTACTTTGACTCTTGTTGACTCTCTGTCTTGTTTCAAATTGCATTTGAAATAGCTTTTCACTTTTGCTATATCTATTTTTTCTGTTCACTGCCTGCTTGACTTGTAATTGCATTAGAGGCCCTTGGTGAAACACTTTGGCACAGCCAAAAGACAAGTCCATATACACATGTCATGTATTAAAGCGGAATTCACAGGCCAGAAGAGTTTTCATTTGATACATGTTGTTGTAAAACCAGAGTGGAGATGAACCACTCCCTGCAAGTGTGAGTTTGGAACTGATGCATCCCTCAGCTTGTGCTGGGGGCTGTTTCTCCATGGGTAAGAAGCAATTAGCATCAGCAACTTTTCACATACTGATTTTTAAATACTCTCCATTTAGAAGTATTTTTCCTCCTTTTCTGTTTGGGACATATATTAATGAAGAGTTATGAGTGTGAGAGGAGAAGGCCTCTCATCCCCGCAGTGTAAGAAATATCTTTTTCATAAGCATTGCAACGTGTCAATGAAGGTTTTCCACTGCACTGAGGAATTCCTGCGCTGTATCACATTAAACTGTGGTAGATAATTTGGGAAGTGTGATGTTGCACCCTGTCACTGCTAGAGTCTAGAGGCAGTAGAATCCGCTTAGCTGTCTAATCTGAACAGACTGCCTTCCCCTCACTGGTAGTTTAGTGTGTATTGAACAGATGGCTCTTTCTGCCTTCCTCTCCCATTTTATGATGCTGTACTTGTCACAACAAATTCTGAAAGACTAATGCATACATGAGGGCAACAATCCATATATTTTCTTTCTTTCACTAATTTTTTGCAAAGGCTGTAGTTCAGGATTTGAGTTTGTTTGATACATACCTTCTTGGCCAGAGAAGCATCTGGTTAGCTTAAGCAAATATGAGGTGTACAGAATTACTGGCAAAAAGGTGTGCCTCTCATTACTGTAATAACTCTGCAGACATCTTGCTTTCTTGCCGATACACACACAACTTACATGTATGAAGCTACAACTACATAAAGTGGAGGTTAGAGTACTAGGAAATTAAGGGAAGTTTCTTCATTATTTAAATAATTTAGATGACTCAGGATCTGGGTTGACAACAATTCTTCTGTATAAAGGTAACTACAGGGTGGAAGTTTCATACAACTCCTGATATACTCGTAAGACTCAGAAACAAAACAGAGCAAGAGACATGTTTACAGGCCAGAGCTGGATGAAGACTTGCCCATGCTGTGTTTTCAGTAAGAGATGAGACTTTGATGGGAAGCAGCTATCCAGCCTCCACTGGCCTTGACAACACAAGGGGGAGTGACAGTTTCCATTAAATGCAAAATTCTGTATGTATTTACTATGTATGAAATAATGTAGCATATGCATGTACAGCTGTATAAGAGACTATGTATTAGAGGGTTATTAGAATTACCACAGAACAGGCTACAGGGGCATAGCTTTTTTTCTCTCACAAGCATTAGTAGGTATATAATTCTAGTTTTGAGCCAAATGTGTTTGTGACAATTGATTTAGCCTGGCTGTTGCTACAAAACTTGATAACGGCATATTGTAGAACAGGTGAAATAGTTCATAATTAAGTAAGAAATGTTATTATATTTATGTATAAACAACTTATTTGTATTCATAGTAGATTGTCTCCACAAATCTATTCTTGTCTCAGAGCCAAATAGAAATTTAATGTTATTGTTATGTTTAGGTGAACATCACGCTCTTATATTCCCCTCTGTTTGGCCTTGAATAAAAATCAGAGCAACAATAATATAAATGCTATGAAAGTAGTCATGAACAGTAGCCCATCTGTACTGGACAGAATTCTACAAATCAATTAGATGGTCATAAAAAGCTAGTCAGATGTGGATGAATCAACTGTGGAAATAAAATGGATTGAACTCTTATGTTTATTGTTCATGTATAACCCTTTTTAATACTCAAGATGGGTAAATTACACTAATTAACCTTTAAAAATTTAGATGATTTCTAAATAATACCTTCAAACAATGCCTATTCTTTTCATTGTTATTTTTAAGTGTTTTGTCCATGACAAGACAGTTTCATTACATCTACGGAAGTAGTTGTTTTAAGTTGTTCTTTCTTTTTTCCTATTTCCCAATCATTAGATTTCTACAGTATGTTCTCCCACCTCTTCCCCATCAGATTTAAAGTCAGAAGAAGCCAAATTCAAAATTCATATATCCTAGGAAGAAATGTCAAGAAAACTTGTCTCCTGGAGACCCATTGAGTTGGGTCTCACTGCTTTTGGGTGGAATGGATTATCTGACATGTCATCAAACTCTCCTGACCACAGGAGCACCTTATCTGGGGTAATGCAATGCTGGCAGCAAAGGCAATGTGTAGCCCAGCCCCTCTGGACAGTTGCCTGGATCCTTACGAACCCGCAGGGCTGGGGATAGTTTCACTCACTTCCTGCCATGATTCGAGGTAGTGAGCAATTGTGAGAGGATTATGTGGGTTCTTGTGAGAGCTTGGCTGAAGTGAGAGCCCTACAGCTACAGGAGCCTGGAGCATTTGACAACTATTCAACAGAAGGGTTATGGACAACACTCACTTTTATGGGGCAAGGGAAAAGGTACCTGTAAGGGAATCTTTCTGGAGACTTTTTATTACCCCTTCAAAGCCCTTTCTACAGGTTCTCATTGAAGAAAGGATGGCTACTGCTACAGCAACTGCTACTGTAGAAAACGCTTTGTTTATTCTCACTGGTGCAAATTATTTGTAAACTGATCAATCAAAAATTTACTTTTATTCAGTATTTTGACTACTCACTCTTCAAAAAATTAATTTTCAGCATTCTGGGGTTAAAATTTCTCAGTATTGTTGTAAAGTCTTAATTAAAACAAAAGAGATGAATTGTGATGCATTAAATAAATAAATAAATAATCCAGGACTGATCACAATACATTGGATAGAATGGTGAATGGTTTGAGTTTTCTAAATTACTGATATTACCTGCTGATATGAGGGCTGTTCAAAAGGGCACTTCACTTTTGGGTTTATTTATTAAAATCCTGCACTCAACTGTAAGAAATTAGCCTCCTAGAGATGAATCACTCCTTACTCAGGGGAGCCTAAAGCAAGGAAACTGATCATGCACACATTGCAGAACTGCACAGTAACACAAGATCCAATGTTTTACTACATCTCTCACACGAAGTGCTAAACAGCAATGTGAGACAAATGTTTTTGGCATAATAGTGATGCTCTTAGACATTTTCCTCAAATAATTAATGCCAAATTTACAGTGTTGTACAATTATCCTTTTTATCTTGTAACTGGAAGCCCTTAATAACTGAGGTGCAGTGTGAAACAGAGGCTATTGAACTCTGACAAAAACCTGGAAAGATCAATAGATCAGCTTTCAGGAGGTAAGTATAAATAAAGAAACAGAATTTTATATGTGAATTTTTTATATTGAAGGTGGGATAAAATCTGTCTTGAGTTCTTGCACTGGAAAGAAAGCTATCCTTTCAGTTCTTGGTTGACTACAGGGATTTTTAGCATTTCCTTCAAACCATGCTCCTTGCAAACACCAGGGCAGTAGAGATGCAGCTCAGGTAAGTGCCTTGGCAACCTGGAATGCTTTGCAATCTCCTTCCAGCAGGACATACATACAATGGTCAGTCTCTCCTTTCCAGTGAGTTTACAGCACAGTAAGGTTGCAGTTTTTGATAGTGTGGAATAGCTGTACACTAGAAGAATGATAACTGTGTTCTGGGTAAATTAATTAAGCAATGCAGTTCCTAATTACTTGGAATTTTAATTGGACATGTGAGGGAAAGGTTCACAGAATTTCATCTGAACCTTGTGATAGATCATCCTGCAATTGATTGCAGTTACGTTCAGTGCAAGATTTCCCAAATGGGAACACCTTCTACACAGAATTAATATTATGTAACTCAAATCTGGGCAGCAACAGGAAAGAATGATAAAAGGAGCAGGAGAACCCACCTGATCATGTGGCTTAAAGGCTGACATACTTAAAGAAGGAAATCTGAAATGTGTAGGAGCAGGCTGTACCTATGTGCTCACAGGCAAGCCAGCAGGGAAGACTACCAGACTGGCTGAAAAGGGAGCTTTTGCTGGAACTCAGGGGAAAAACAAGTGTTTATACCCTTTGGAAAAAGGGGCAGGCAACTCAGGAAGAGTACAAGGGTGCCATTAAATCATTAACAGTGAAAACTGGAAAGGTAACAGCTCACTTTTATCATTCTTCCCTGTTACCAAAGGGATTGAGGAAAATACCACCTGTGCTCCCATCCCTTCAACCAGTTATCTTAGCATCCCAAAGTCCTAGAACTTCGGTCGTCTGCCTCATCACTGGCCACCCAGTCAGTCAGAAGTGGCTAATAATCAGATGTTAATCTCCCAGTAACATCTCTTACCTGAACCCCAGGGAGGCAGCAGACTTTGGGATGGATCCAGCCGGCATATAGGGCCCTCAGTTTCCCTGAGAAGGAAATAACTACATTACCCTTCTTTCTTTCTTAAAACCCATAGTTGCAATGTGTCTGGTTGACTGGCTTGCTCTGGGCAAACGCCTGGGTACACCTTCACCTTCACTAGCATTTGCTTAATTACTGAGTTCCAGAGACTCACACCAATTCCACAAATGTACATGAGAAGGCATAAGAGGGTGGTAGGGGATTCTCCTGCCTTCCAAGCAGAGATCTGTTTCCAATCCCTCCTGTCTTTTAGGTCTCCTCCTTCTGCCTGATGGCAAGAGGCTCAGGGTTCCTCTGACTCTTGCTAAGCTTCCATCTGCTGCGTTTCTCTCAGGGATGGAAGGGTGTGACTCCACCAGTCTATTTCTCTGAAGTTTGCCCGTGAAAGAACACAAGTGCTTTTGTGGAGACACCTCTACTTGTGTGCATCATGGCAGGAACATCTATTGTACAGCAACAGGCATTGTCCCTGCCTGTCAGTCCAGAGCTCTTTAATTTGCAAGTGATTTGAGAAACTTTTCTTCTGGTTTTCATGTAAGATGTGTTCTCAGTCTGTGAGCAAATCCACTGCCATTAAAATAATAACCAGAGAGTAGCTTCATTGATTTAGGCTCAGAAGCGTGTTCATAAAGTCTGTCTCACCTTCAACACATGGACATGTGAGAGGATTTCTCAGCATCACCACCCACCCCCTACTCTCTCAGTCAGTCTAGGTGTTGAGACACATCAGCAGGATAGTAAGCACTTCCTCTGCTTTTGCTTAATCCTTGGTTACTGCTCACGCTATAACTTCTGCAGCTGCACTCATCACCAAGCACTGGAGTGTTTCAGTTGCAGAGGAAGAACAGCAGAATTTACAGTTCTGGAAAAAAGATGGTGTAAGAGTTCAAACCTGCATTCACTTTACTATGGGGCTGCGATGAGAGCTTATCTTTCTGCAGAAACAGTCCTGACAGTGGAAATTAGTTGTAAAAGATAAAACCCAAGGAGACAAAAGACAAGGAGGGAGGAACTGCTAAGACCAGTAGCACTGAACCACAGAAGAGCATCCTGTTCCTCTATGCCTCATCACATAAAGTCATACAGCAGAGGAAGGGAAACTTCCAACAGTTTGGCAGATGCCTGAAATATGCAAGTATGTTTAACATTCAGCTCAGAGCAGCCCTGAATTTTTACAGTACAGGCACATTGGCATTAAGTGTTCAAGAAAGTAAGAACTTGAAACCAAAGAATGGCAAAAGACTAGGAAAAAAGCAAGATGAATGCCAGATGACATTTGTCAAGTTTGTCTGCCACGTATATTTGATAGATTATATAGGGTTAGTAAATTACCATCCAGAAGACATGCACTGTTGTTTCCTTAGCTATTCATTATGCTTTTAACCCTTAACTGCTACCTTAATGCCATCTTAAGAAAGTGGAGAGTTCCAAAGCAAGAGATCTTTCAAGTAGCCAGCAATTCACTACAGAAAAAGCCACTTTTAAACAGCTAATGCAGTCTTTGTAACCAGTATCTCTTGAGGAAATCAGCAGTTTGCAATTCATTTCAAGAACTGACCCCTCAGGAGTATTGCAGGCTTTTTTTCCTATGTATATACACATATGCACTTTCTCTTATGTAAACAAACACAGAATTTTAATACTAGACAAATATTTCAGGCCTAGGATCTGCCAAGTAGTTTTTTCTAGGGCTTCAATCCAGAATTTCCCAAAGAAAACTACCTACTGCAAAAGTACCTCTACTGCAAATGCAGAAGACTCAGCCACCGTGTGCTACCAGTACTACCAGTAGCCTCCACTTGTACATGATTACAATGTACAAGTGGAGGCTACTGCTTTATAAAAGGTAAATCCCTTCGGCCATTCCTCCTGGCCCTGTAACAGCCACTTCCTACCACTCTTTCAAGTACTGTTTGAAGTGTGTGGTGTGCCAACTATACCCACATTGTACTCTTCCGAGCTATGGCTCCTGGGCCAGAGGACCAAAAAATAAGTAAAGCTTATATACTTGAAGTAAGAAAGTTGCAGCTCACTGTGCTGCTTCACCAAGACATCCCTCATAAAACATTGTTAGGATGTTCAATAATGTCAAGGCTTCATGTTCAACAAAAGTTGTCTCTGTAGGATACTGTATTGACATGTAACACACACGACAATCTTCAACTGCAACAGTACCTCTTCATATCCACTGCTGTATCTGAGGCACTCAGATCTCCTCCTGGAAGGACAAGGAGCAGCTTAGAGGCTACTATCATACTGTCATCCTTCCCGGAGCCAGGACAAGAACTCAAACAGCTTTCTCTCCCATCTCTGCTGGTATACCTCCAGAGAAACATTAGCTGCAGCTGCTATAACAAATGTTATTCTGGATAAGAAGACAAGATCACAGAAAACACCTACTATTCTTCAAAGACTGTGCCAAGTCAGTACTGTTCATAACACCTGTCACAGAGACTGATACAGGGACGTCAACAACATGACTGCTGTAAGCAGAGCAGTTTACATAAAACTCTCTCAGCAACAGCTACTTTTCTTCTAAACTGAAATAATGACAGACAGTAAATACAAGAACATATATAAATAGAAAATGGTTTATTAAAAAACAAACAAACAAAACCAAATTAAAAGTCACAAGACAATCTCACTTCACTGTCTGGCAAAAGGTCAGACTCTAAGCTAGCATCCATGCTTCAAAAGTCATGTAAGCATGCATATGGAAGGGAAGTTGGTGCCTTGCTGGTGTGCTCCTCAAAATCTCCTCTGGGAAGGTTTTTAGAATACATTGCTTGTGAACAGGTTATGTAATTTGAATTCCCACAAGACACTGAAAAATGAAGAACAGTTGTTTTTATTTACACATATAGCATTTTCCATAAACACCTGTCACACAGAAATGCAATTTGCTGCATTTCTAACAGCTGTGAAAACAGTGACAAATACAGAAAAAGCCCACAGGTAAGCATACATTCTGCAAGACTATGGTAATTTTTTTCCCGAAGTCAGTTTATTTTTGAGGAAGTATTTAATTTCACAAGTCTATGCAAACTACTTACATGAACAGTATCCAAAAGATAGTCCTTTTGAATACTTAGTCACCAAGAATTACACGTGAGATGTAGCTTTTGAGGGCAGGTTAAGACTTTTCACAAAGAATGCTGCAGTCCTCCTTTATAACAGAAGGGTACGGATTATTAGAATGACATTCCTGAAACATTCTTCATTTTAAAGTAACTATTTCATTAATAAAGCTGCTTTTAAATAAGTTACTGTGAAAGAAAGCTTTCAAGATCATCCAAAAGAAGCATATATGCATGCTTTGTCTTCATTGCTAGTCATCTCTGATGAACACTACTCAGGTCTATGGTTCAGATATGTGTAAATCATGATGAGGATTCTGAAAACACTTTTATCGAAGAAGCTGCTCAGCCTCCTTGAACTTGCTTTCTTTTGTTTTCCTCAGTAACGCCTGTTTTATAGCATTGATCTTTTCATCAAGTTCAGCCAGTGAATAGCTCTGCTAAAAGAACAAAATAAAAATCACAATCATTTACATCTTGTAATTACTAGAGAAGTGGCTTATCACTTGATACTTGAGGTCACTGCATATTGCACTAAGTGATAGAACTACTTCTGCAGAATTGTCTGAATCTAGTCTTTGCCTATTTAAATTTAAAGGAAAAAGAATGTAAACTTGCAAGACAGACAGTCCTAATCATGGATCAATATATTCATGCTACTTCTATTAGATGCTTGTTTAGTCTGCTCATAGAAAAAAACTGCATGAGACTACCTAGATTTTGCAGAACTTGGATTTACAATGAAAGGATTTTTTTTCCTAGTGCCCAACATCAAGATCCTTTGTGCCACTTAACCTGACCATTTTTTATGTCTTCTTACACAAGCTAGTCATTATTCTTTTTATAAAGATATTTCACCCTATGCAGGACTTGACTTTTCCTAAACAAGCATACTTTTTCGAGTCTCAGATGGCCCATATCCCATTCTAAGCATTCTCCCCTGTCCATGTCTCCAAAGGTGATAGCTAGGAGCAGTCAAGGTTCCAGCCACGGTCCCACCTGCACCAATGATAACTTGTCTCTTGTGGCCTAAGAGGTACATGGTTAATGCAGTCCCTTATGTGATGGTGCTGTGAAAATGGCAAGTCTTACTGGACAGGTTAATGTATCTGCTATAATGTCGGGTCGTGCTGCAATACCTTTGCCAAGCCAGCCATTTCTACTTTTGTCTTTTCATAAAGCAATAAAGCAAATTGAAAAATAATTTTTAAATCAACAAAAACCACTAAGCCACAAAACAAAACCACAAGACATTAATAGGGGGCAGTTCAGAATACAGAAATTGCCTGTTACTATCAGCTTGACTAATAGCATTATACATTTGTTTTATTCTACCATCCTCCTAACTGGTAAAAATCCTAGTACATATTCTTAGAAGACTCATTTTCTTGTAACATCCATTAGCTTTCTCTCTCCTCCCCTCTCTCTTTGGCAGCAAGCTATCCAGTAATGGTACAGCTACTTCTGAGAACTTACGTACTTGCTTCACAGAACTTCTGCTTACTTTCCACTCAAAACATCCTACACTTAAGAAAAACAAGAGTTAATAGCACTTACATGGGGAGATTGAACCTTTCTCCTCTTGCCAGAACAGCTCTGAAGAAAAGACAATCAAAACAGACTTAATATTGCACTGACAGAAGACTGCAAATAATTCTGTAACAACATTGTCAAGAGTCTTTAAAGTATAGGAAAAAAAACTGACTGCCATTCCATGGATTAAAGAAACCTTTTTTATAATTAAGTACTTTGGATCATGAGAAATACTACTGGAGAGCAGTCAGAAGCTGTTGAAGCTTCCCCACACATGGCAGTCAACAACTGTCAATTTAACTGAAGCTTCCTTCAGACAAAAATTGAGCTTTTGAAACTGTCAGTATTTTTTCCCTAAAATTTGACCATATCCACACCAATATTTATGAAAATCTTTGGCTAAAATGTGCTAATTACTGTACAACGCTACTATTGCCACCATCACATATTTTTCCCTGATCCTCTTTCTAGAGATCCTAAAGCATTTTCAATAGAAATTTCAGCATATGAAAGCGTATGATTTAACTTTTGGTTTTCAGCCACTTGAAGGCATGGCCTCACAAATAAAGAACTTTACTGGTCTCCAAAACAAATTTTAAAAATTTAACAAAAACGTGTACTGTTGCTATTGATTTTTATTAAATGACTCTTTGGCTGGTCTCAAGGGAGAAGATATAAGTTTAAATGGAATCAACAGTAAAAGAAACTTTCTTACTGTTACATAGGGAAAGAAGAACAAGAAGAAATTTCTACAGTCAAATAGAGCCTAATGCAGCAACAACTCATGTTCTCTTTGTCCTAATACCCTTTGGTGAGTGAAGGTTAAGGTGTACTATTCAGAGAGAGACAGAGCTCTGCCTGAAAACCAGAAATAAAGAAAACTAAGTCACAGAATCACATGAATCAATTTTTAAACAGTTTATTCTCTCATCCATTTGGAAGTTACTCACATATTGTTAGCAATCAGATCATGTACAGAAGCCCAAATTATTTCAGCTGTTTTAAGCCACAAATGTTTTGTATCAAAAATCAAAACTTCAGTCAATTTTCTTGACAGAAGAAGCACTTCAGATTTTAAGGCAAAGGGGGAGAAATACAACCTCTCGGACACTTTTCTTACAAATTAGTTAAGCTTGGGTGGCAGCAGTTTTTTTTCCCCCAACAGATACTTCCTGAGTGAGAAATTAGGTAAAGATGAACTTGATTAGATGGTCCACATGTAATATAACCACTATACCAAGCCAGAGTTGTTTATTAAAAGCGTCTGCCCTCCTACTCTAAGTTTTTCTCTGTACATCAAAGATTCAACCACAAAAGGCACAAACACATTTAGATATCACGAAAGGAGGTGAGAAAATTTCTTACTACAGATTGAAAATATTCAGGAGACAGTCCTTCCAGCTCAAGAATCTTATCTTCAAGCTTCTTAATTCTCTGATAAATATCTCTTGGTACTGGACCACCTAAATACAGTAGTAATGCAAAGAAATCAGGAAAAGTGCTTGAATAACTTATTTAACTAAAGATAGCAAGCTTGACATTTGAATTCTTCAAGATTAGCTATCAACCAGTAGTTGAACAAAATAAATGGATGGGAAAGGAAGGATAATTAATATAGGAAGGATAATTAATATGATTCAGAGTAAAACCTGATTGATAAGCCACTGCAGTCAATGAAAGCAGTAAGACAACTTCATGTTGTTGGCTGAAATACATCTGTCAAGGTCCCTGAAACAACTAATGATCATTCTTACAATACACTGGTCATACATGATATGTTGCCACTTCAAAGCTGACACCAGCATTAGGAGAGAGCAGATGGGATGGCAGACCACACATGAATTCAGCTTTGATATCTAAGATTGTTCTGAAAGCAACCTATCTCCACTAAGCATCAGAGGTTAGAGGACAAGTATGAATTGTGCTTGACAAAGAATAGTGTTTGCATAGATGGGAGAACAGGAGTGGGGAATGTGTGTATTGAATTGAATAACAGAGGTCTGAAAAAAAAAAATCCAAACAATGACCAAACAACGACCAAACAACCAAAAAAGTCCCAAGCTCACTGAAGAACCACCCTAACAAAAAAACCCACAACAAAACCCACTCACAACACAAAAACAACAGCACCAAAAAAATCCCACCCCAACCCATTTGCTGTTTTCATCTATACTACAGCAGCTTGGGCTCGTTTCCCCATGTAAAAATAGAACTGATCAAAAGATCAGCCTTAGCAAGCATCTTATTTGCAGTCCACAGTATTCTATAATTAAAAAACTATATGAAATAACTGTTTATCATAACTAAGTACTGGATATTCCAATTAAAATGATAGTCTGGTTCTGAACTGTACTGACAACCAAGGCCATAGCAAGCTTTTACTTTTTGACACCCATTTCCTTTCATTTCCGGGTCTGTTAGACAAGACAGTTCTATTCCACGACCAACCAAAATAAGCACCAATGTGGGGTTTGGGGTTTTTTGTTGCCATTCATCCATTTTGTCCCTTCAAAGAAACAATTGTGCAGGTAGCTTCACTCTTCAGTTCTGCTCTCTACTCAACAAATCAGCACCTACTAATTAAATTGGCTAACCTATGGCTCTTAATATTGCTTTCTCTTAATGTAAAGGGAAAAGAGTAGTAGTAGCACAAGAAACTGTTCTGAAAAACAGCCAGCAAGTCAAGATTAACTCTTTCTATTGCTGGAAGCAAAAACTGGTGGAACAGGTAGCTGAGGTATATTATCTGCTCAGGTAAGTATTTTTTGCACAGCTGCTGGAGTATGCATCAAATAATAATGAAATGTTCCCCATGAATGCTGATTTCAACAGGAGTTGAGCTGGTGTTGCATGTTTCCATCTTCTTAACCTACACTATAGTTTAGCTGACCCATTCCTTCAAAAAAAATTTGATCACCTATTATAGGCACAACCTGGAAGCAAGGACCCCTCCTTAGCTACCTCCAATCATTGTCTCTGATATGCAAACTCCAAAGCTACACATTGTAATCCTAATGCTGGCCAGCCACTTCCAAATTCTATTTCTATGCACAAAAGCCAGCTTATCTTTGAGACAGCTATAGAGCTAAGCATCAAGCTTTCACTGCTGCCTCGAGTACCTATGCACATCTTACTCTTCTTGCTGCCAGAGAACTTTAATCCACTACACAGTCACAGGAATCTAGCAATCTAGTCAATGTTCCAAATATCTTTAAGATAATGGATTGGAACCTATTCAGTATTCAGAAGACAAAAAAAATCAAGTGTGTCTGCAGTGTCACGTGTAGAAAATTCACTTTACTAGATGCAGATTGGGCTTCTGTTCTGTTTTGAAAATAATGTTCAATAAAAATACTAACTCCTCCTTGACAAGTGCCTCATTGTGCCTCAGTGCCATATTATTGAAAACTAGGGCTGGGGTGAGGAAAGGAACTACCTAAAAAACATTAGCCTGATTGTTATGGCACTTACTTTAGTGAAAGGTATGGACTCATGTTTGCAGGCCTAAAGAGAAGTAGTGACAACAAGCTTCCCACATTGTGGGAAATAAGCTTTACATCTAAATGTATTTCAAGACACATCCAGCTTTAGGGAAAGGTTTCAGGTCATCCTTTGTGTTGTTTCTACTACCAGCCCACAAGTAGTCCATGAAGCAGCCCTTAGTTCAAAGCTCAGCTTTTCCTGTTCAGTTGGTCAAGGCAGAGCTCCAGTGGCTATGGAGAACCCCAATCTCCAGATATTTCATATTATTTTAAACCCTGTTCTGATGGGCCTCTTATTTGCCACCACATAAAGTGTACATTTACTAACTCAGCATCTCAAATTGGGCATGAACCTCTGTTCCATTTTGGGCATAAAACACTGAACACTAGATCATTGTACTTGGGGTGAACTAAACCCTTCACTGGATCTATCCACTTTCTTTACAGTATCAATTTTTATAGACTTGCTCAGTTTCACCACAGTAATCCTAACTGTAGTATAAAATGGCACACCAATATAAAAATTAAAACATCATACAAACCTGTTTGTAACCGTAAGTGGGCTTCAATGTTTTGCAATCGCTCCTCAACAGCTTGGTTTCCACAGTCATGCATGGGTACACTGGCTTTGTGACTGGACCCATGCATTCCTTCACATCTAGTCTGAGGTCCATATGTATTTACTACCCTAGAAACTAGGTAAAGAGAAAATGAATTTCACATACATGCACAAGAAACACAAAGCAGATCTAACTAAAAGAACGAAAATATTGAAGTATGTAAAACCTGCATTAAATCAGTTTTACTAAAGTCTTGTATATGAAGGGTCCCAACACATTAAGATCAAAAGTTCAAGTAAAAGCATTTTCTTCTTTTTTTGCATGAGTAACTAAACCTAACAAAACCATTGGATTTTACATATGCAAAGTAAAAGAATTACTCATACATTCATGTAGAATGGCAGTGCCAAGAATTTGTCATCAGCTGCTGATAAACAGCAAAAACCTTAATATCTATGTCAGCAGTTGTACATGTGAGTTTTAGTGAATGCAAAAAGAGGCCAGACCTAATATTACAGGAAGCATCATAAATATCTGAAGATGAGGGGAGGTACACAACTAGAAGAACCAATACGAATATCAGCAAGGAATTTCACTTCTAATTTTTGTCATTTGGGTAAAATATTGAGTGACTCTTCAGCTGCATCTGGGACTATATTTTACCCATGCTAAGCCATGTCTTCATCAGAAGATTTTGCTCACTTCTAGTTAAATCAGAGTAATTTCTTAAGTTCTTCTCATAGAACTACTGCAGTGTACAGCAGATTTAAAGACTACTGGCAGCTCCAGATGCTGAAGTGCACACACATGTACACTATCCTACTCAATACTTCATGAAGGCCACATGCTACATTTTCGCTTTAATTTATGCTGGTTTTACTTCCAATTCCTAAGTGTTTTTCACATTTCAGTTATGAACTGTTCCTTGAAATGCAAGCTTCCCTTTTCTCCTGTATTATGCTGCCATCCAACCAACAAATTAACACTCAGTTTAAAACAGTGATTATTGAAAGAGGTTCTTTGTGAAAGATTCTAAAACTCAAACTCACTTCCCCATTTCCTTCTTAGCTCACCATACCTTTCAATACTTGTGCTTTACAGTATTATTCTGAATTACAGAATTCAAAGTAATTAATTGGTTTCTAGGACCAATATCAAGTGGATAACTGAATATTACCACTCTGAAAAATGGGTTACTATCATTCTCCTATTGGGTATTTTGTTTGTTTTTAAAGAATGGTAACTTGCATACACCTAGAGAGCAGAGATGAATAAGCAATATTTTATACACAACTTCTGTTGGATATCATTTCTATATTATTTATTTCTTTCCAAAGAACAGTGCAGTGATAAACTCATTCCTCAGCTTGTCACTTCTTATAAATCTAAGTTTTAGAGTTTCCACTGTCCCAAAATTATACTCCATTTCAGTACCAATGAACCAACTAATGAAAAATAGAAGATAATCCTATTTAATCTCAATTCCTTATTGATGGCTTCACCTTAGAAGAAAAACTAAGTATTGCTCAGCTTCTCTGTCCTGCTTTATCTTTTCCACACTTCCTTTCACACAAATGAAAATAGGCTATTTTGTTTTGGTCTTTAGTGCCTAACGATTAATTTAGTGAAGCAGTTAAGGGATTTAAAACCTTGAAGACATAAATGAAGATGTAAAATACATTAAGTTTGCATTTTTGAGCATTCTATAAAAAGTTTTGATATCAAACACTTATCAGTGTTGTTATATCTGGACACTTAAATGAGTATTAAAAGAGTTGCTTACCCTTTATATGACTTTTAAATCCAGGATACGGTGTGAAAATGGCATCTGTTCTGGCACAGCTATTTTCTAAATAAATAATGATATAACAACTGAGGTCCAAATTATGTATTTATAACTGAAAATATTGTAACCAACATCAACTTTGATGCTTTAAACAAATCTAATTAAAATGCTTCAAGGAATTTAAAAAATCAGAAATACTTAATTCATTCTATAAACACTTTCCCATTAATAGTTTCACACACTTGCATAGACCTACTGCTTTTAATTGGATAAGTCACTTAGATAAGTGTATGCACATGTGTATATAGAAGTTCACTGCATCAGGACCAAATTTATTTGGTTCTTATTTTTCCCTGCATTTCTCTGTAACTTGTTTTCTTCTTCCTGTACAGAAGCCTTTTTCCTGCTTACCACTGTTATTCTGATTTTATGTCCTTTTCTCCTATTTTTCAACTGATCTAATTTATGCATCAGCATTCTTTCCTAAGCCTTTCTGCATTTATTCTGATCCATGTGACTTCCTTCTTTCATTTGCTTAACCATAAAATCCCACAGTATGGACCACCTTAATTTTTTTCTAATGTTTATATTTTAATCTCTGTTCATTACACCAAAGCTTCACACATAATTTATTATGTCTGAACAATGAGAGAGGTCTTATTATCAATTATTCTGTACATAATTAACAGTTTTGGGAAACAGTATTTCACCATCTGGCATATTCTACTAAACTTCAGATGTCGTTTGCACTCCAGCTAATATTCAAACAGTTAAACTCTCTAAGAAGCTTACTGAACAATAAGCTTTGATCTCTAAGAGCTTAAGTACCTCATAGAGACAGTGCACATGTGGGTTCACAGGTACTTAGAAAATATCTCTGTACTACGTATGTAGTTTTATGTATATAAAAACATAAATTTCCAAGTTCTAAAGTCTTAACTTCCAAGATGTATTTGGCTACAGTTACTGATTCTGTAAATGGGATCCAGTCTGCCAAATGGATTTAAGATTGGTTACAGATACAGCCAATCATACTGCAATGTGAACAATGTTAAAAAGAAAAAGTAATTTCAAGTAGTTAGTAATTCAAATTAATTGTAAAAAATACTTCTCTGTAATTTACCTAGCATTAAATTCAATTCAATTTGCATATGCAATTCACAAGACATTTCTGAATTGCAATTCAATTTACTTTGGAGGAACATCTAGTTAAAACACTGGGAACAATAGCTACAAAATCATCTGATCTAAGACAGCAGTTCTTAAAATTAACACAATACTAGATATAATCTTTCTGTATGTGCTGCATTAAACATTGTCATCCAGTGACTACTCAATTTATTTTTCTATCTGACATCTGCGGTGCACAGGCAAGTTCTAAATTTTAAAACAAAGTTACTCTTAAAAAAGTTCTGCTTTAAATATAGATTAGTGCTTTTGAAAAACAAAAATAGAAAAAAAAACCCCAAAAAGCCAAACAACAACAAAACCCACACAACTTAAATTGCTATGAAGATTAAAGTCTGGCTAGCCAGTTACCTTGATTACAATCAATAACATTGCAAAATTCCCTGACATTATTTTCATTGATCTCGGCTTGTTTCCTCTCGATGAAGGCTGATATCCGCCTGTCAATCTGCAGATAATAAACATTATGGCATATATCTATGTCATTCTTTAAATTTAAAATTTACAAACATCTTTCATTTTTCTGTTTTAAACTCACATAAATCACTTACTTCTGCTTTTCCAGCTTTTATTTGGACCACTTCTGGATCAAAATTAAAATGAGCATCCTTCAGATCTCTCAAGTCATAACTTCCGTATTTTTCTTCAGTCTGACTATTACCATCATAAACATCTGAACTTGTTTGGCTTTCTGTTTTACCTGCAGGTTCAACACGGCCTATATTTTCCTCTTTGATCAATGACTGGAGTTTTTCTAAGAGAGGCTGAACAAAGAAAACAGTGTATTAGGGTTAAAAAAATAAAAGTCCAAAAGTCTCAAAGCCAAGAAGACAAGTACTATTACAATTTCCAAACCAGACCGATGGAAATAATTTTGGGAATTACAACATCTTCCTCTGATGGAACACAGTAATAAGATTAAAAAGAAGTTCCAAATACTGTGCACACCACGATTCTGACCTTTTTGACCTGTGTCTTTCAGAGGTTTGTAGAGGAAAACTCCCAAATTTCTGTGAAAACCTGCCCATACTCTCTAAATCAAAGCTCCAATTGCTGGCAACAATGCCACTTAATTAACATGTCATTCAAATGCTTACTCAGAACAGTAAGGCTCAGTATCTTTCCTCCTTAACAAGAAATCCAGTGCTCTTACACTGTAAAGCCTTTACTTTATCATATCAGCACTACATTCTCCACTTGAAACCATAGTTGGCCAAGTGAATGAGAACACAGACATGAAATACATAGGCATTATCATGAACAAATGCTTTGCTTGACACGGTTGATTATCTACTTAGGTCATGAAATTAAATGAGAAAAGGCACTGACGTTTGTGGCAGGAAAAATGCTTATTTTACTGCAATAACTCTTACGTACAATGTAACATCAAAACTTCAATACATATATGTATGTCCCTTAATTTCCATCAGTTTCATTAGCCTGAATGTCACTGCTTATTTTCTCTCTTTTATTTTATTAAAATAAAAAATTATTTTAATTTTTTTAAAGACAACATGATTTTTAGCAGTCACATTTTCTGAAATGGAATCAAATTCCTACTCGCAGCATTCTTACATGTTGGATGTAAATTTTATTTGCTTTTATCTTGCATATTTTCTCTTTCTGCTCATCACACCAAAGATGTGGTGGATGTTTGGAAAACAAAGGGTCTTTCTTTTACCTACAGACAAAAAAATACACACATTTCTCCTTTCATTCTCTCAGTACGTATGAACTATTGAGGTAAAACACTGCACAGCTACCAGCTGACAAACTGCTCACCCTCCCTGCCATGCAACTAAATTACTTTGGCAGGGCTGGAAAGTTTTAAATAGTTAAAAGAAATGACAGTAATGGTGACTGGCTACTTGGCAAGATGAGACATTAATGTCAAAGAAATTACTCTTTAAAAAAAAAACAACCTACGCTGAAAATATATTTAATTGCAGTAAGACACTCCAGGATGTGTCATGCTGGGATAATGCCACTTCTTGAACCACTGAAAGCACTCTATGAGCCTCAAAACTCACCCAACGCATGGAATCATTATCATAGCATGACACACACCTGCCGTGTCTTATTGCTTAATTATAACCCACCATAGATGGAAATGTATCACATTTACAATGCAAGTCTAGAAATCAATGAGGCTGCATTTATTCAGCCTGCTCACCTACAGTGGCTATTCCCACCACTAATCCGAAAAATCCATAAATGTCAGTACCTATAGAGCATAGTGGAATCCCAAGCATTTAACATTACTGCATTCCTTTTTTGTTGAACACAGCAATGTAAGATCAAAATTACTGGAATTTTACAGCTGAGATTACTTTTAGTTGTTGATCACTTTCGTCAAGCCAAATGTGTCCCACTAAATATTTACCTGTAAACATAAAATATGCTGCTGAAGTGCACTAAAGAGCAAGGCTGGCTGAAGTGCTGATGTGCTCTGAAGCTTGCTCCAATCGATTACAACTTTCACAATATCCTCTCCAAGATTAAGCTTCAACAGGGCAAAACAAACACAATATAAATTATATTATCTGTATTAACATAAAAAAGTACACAAGACTTCTACAAGACAACAATTATATTCAATCGCATATAGACCCATCCCAATTTTACACTAGAACACTGGAAAGATGTGATATTAATTACAGTCCAAGCAGCTATCATATTCCAAGTAAGCTACTGTTTGTAGAATATATTCTAAAATTAAAAATTCCTTACCAACTCTTCACAGTTTCATTGCATTAATTCAGTCCTTGTCTTTAATTAATTCTTGATTGAAAGCATATTGTTCATGTCAATCACTCATACCATCATTTATTTTAACAGATACTAGAACCACCAGTATGAAGAAACATGACCCAGGATAGCAGTCTCCTGTAAGTTCATGTATTTTATTCCAAGATTGCAGGACTATCTCTTACTGCAGGACCCATGTCTTGATGTAACACCATGGCACATTCTTGAATTTTTACTTGCCGCTAACCCAAAGGAAGCTATATATTAAAAATAAGTGGATAAAAAGAAGTATTTTTTAATATCTCAAAGCTTAACAAACTCTAGATTTCACAGCACCACTATTAAACCTATTTTCAAATCACACTATTTTCCTGTATATGCATTCATATCAAAATGAACAATTGCCACAGTCTATTCTCACTGCCAAGGAATTGCAATATTTAAATCCCAAGACAACTAAAAAAACCACAGTGAATTTGAAGTATTATTTAAAAGAACTATGTATCTTCTATAAGCTAAAAATACACTTTCTAATACAAAGAGGATTGTCAATAAACTCTAATGAGCTAACATACTTTATACACCCAACTTTGCCCTTTTTGTTACACTAAAGCTCTTCTCAAGATCTTAGAGAGATGATCACTTCCATTTTCCAAACCTAAGTAGGTTGTTCTCCAACCAAACATCCTGCAAGTGATATCCCAAATTCTAAATACAGATAAAATTCTTGTTTGAAATCAAGAGGATCTACAGGTATTCTGCTTGCAACATTAAATTCCCAATTCATATGCATATTTTCCCAATTCATGTGCATATTTGTACATTTATTCTGTCAGAGATCAGACAGCTGTAGAAGCTGAACTGGGTAATGCTGCCGACCTTCTGGCCCTGGTACAGTGAAAGCTGAGGGAGAGAGAAACTCAAGGCAAGAAGAGAAGAGAAGCGAAGACGTTGTGTCTGGTTGCTCTGACACTGACCATTCTGACGAAAGAGATAACACAGACATTACTAGCTTAAGAATAATCAAAAGATGGTGTTTCTAAAGAGGACCAGGACAAAGAGGTCCAAGTGGAAAATTCTGTACGAACATAGTGACCTATAAACACTAGTAAACCAGTGTAATAAACTGGCTTGGCTTTGCTGGCATCAGCGGAGTCCATGTCAGTCAACCCCCGCATATTCCTCTCTCCTTCCATTACAAAAAAAACGTAGGGGTGGAAACAGAAAGATGACAAAGATGACCTTTTACTCATGTTCTAAAGACATTTAACTTCCAAAAGCATCAGATATTATAAACAAGAACACAGAATACATATGCATCCATGTTCTGAAGCCACCACAAAGTGTATGAGGGAACACTGAGAACTGGACATAAGAATGCCTCCATCACTCTGAAGGCAAAGCTGTGGAAGATAAGCTGTTCCATGTTAGTTTCAAATCCCAGCATTAACACAATTTTGTTAACTATAAGCCTGAATCTTCTTTCTTTAGCCAAAGATCAGCCTTGCTAAATTCAGAGTGAGTTCCCAAATTACATAGTGGAGGAGACTGACTAGATATATAATGTATTTTAGATCATTTTCACACAAATGGTTATGCCTGTTTAGTACTTAAGCTAAGTACACAGGACGTAGGAAAAGTAATGTTCTAGGACATCTTGAATAAGTTTCAAAATCAGGAATGTATTTAGAATTTAGTAGGAATAAAACTTACTTTAGGAATTAAGCCACTGTGCACGTGATCATCTGAAGGACATTTCTGCCCAAAGCTTCTAGAGTAACATCTCCTATATGCTATATTACAGTCTACTGACAGTGTAAAAAATGTGTAGATTAAGTCATTAAAATGAAACAAAATAGAAGTGCTACCGTAATTTCCTAATAAGCCCCCTTTTTCAAAAATAATAAGTTGACATGTGCCTTCATATCATAATGGACGACTCCTGTCCAGGTGGTTCAATGCACAAAAAGCAACAGAACTTCTCACTTAGAATAATTTAGAGGCCAGTAATATTTTTAACTCACTGCTTTTAAATAAAAATAGAGAATAAACCCCTCCTCCATCAACAAGTTTCTAGTACAATAGAGTGAGTTCTCAGTCTTTCACATTCTACTACTTATTAGAACTGTGACAAACAGATTTATAAATTCAGTATTTTGATAACTTCAAAGCCTTTGTTTGATTGATTACAAGTTCACAGCCTATTCAATTTACAGGATCATAAGTAATTTCAGCCCTTTGAAATTTTATGAAAACACTGGCTATCACTTGAATCTTAAAGCACTTTTCAGGATCAGCTATATTGGTTTTAAGAGCTGTTATTCTCAGATATCCTCTTGGTAACGTACTGCCGTTGACTGCTCCAGTAAAAGAATTCCTCTGCCAGAAATACTGCTGCTTACAGCCCAATTTACTAGCATAAGTCCAACTTAAACTACTATAATGAATCACAAACTGTGACTGCTAGCAATGTGGCACATGCTCAGTCATCTCTGTAAAGGGGAAATGGGGAATCGGGAGTTTCAGTCAAAAATGCAAGACAGTTTGCTAGAATCCATAAGGGGGTAAAACACAGCAGTTAAATCTGTCAAAACTCAAGCACTGAGTTTTTTTAAGGCAGACAAGTGTGCAACTTAGCAACTGGAAAGGATCATAACTGACCAATTAAAGGACTTTCACAACTAAGATGGAGCAGCCAGATCCTTATTCAAGCAGGGCACTGTACAGTAAAATGTGACTGCCTGGAAACAAGACACTCCAAACACCCAGGAAGACAATTTTACTCCACACCATAGCTACTGTAACTCTACCGAGGGGATGCAGCTACTTTACACAGTTCTCTCACAATTGTCTGTCCACACCCAGTTATTTTTAAAAATCACCAGGGCCTTTCCAGTGTCTTGCTAGTTGAAGAGCCAGCTTTGGAAAAAAAGTAAGCAACTGAAATCAAGAGAGAAAAATAAGAGTTTTTAATGTAGGTTTAGAAGCAATTAAATTAAACTTGTGATGAATACCCTAGTTAAAATCTTAAGAAACTTTCCCTTTAGTCTCCTTTCTGTTTTTCATAAATACAAGAGTTCCAACTTTTCTCTCATGTGTTCTAATACATTCATAGTGTTGTCTTCACACTTAGATAAACTGACAGCCACTAGCTCTTCATTGATCACATTCAGAATTTTCACCAGGAAGAATTATGGGGCCTTTAAACCTCAAAAGTTTTCATGCCTCAGTAATCCTATGAGTCAGCTGTATCTGAACATCATGCTGTTCAGCGCTGTACTCCCGTTCAAATGTTATGGTAGTTTTTAATCATTTTAGATAGGAAAACTGAGACTCTTAAGTAAGCGCCCAAATTATCAAGCCTTTAATTTTGGTTGCCTTTTGTTTGAAAACAGAGACAACTGTTAACATACCTGGAGGCAGAAGCGAATATAATAAGAGTTCTATACAGACAAGATGTGAAACACTAAAAAAATAATTTCAGATCAGCCAGCAGCTACTCCTAAACTGCCTCTGCATCTAAGAGTCCATTTCTGTACCAAACATACATTAAGACTCAATAGCTCCTTCAGATATTGGTCATCATCTGGCCCCAAATCTTCAAACTGCTAACTCTTGAAGTAAGAGTGTGCTTCTACTGCCTTCACATAAACGTTTCCACATTTCCACAGCGGAAAACTAATCTGTAAATTACTTATAGCAATAATTAAGTTATTACTAAAACCTTCTCCTGATAAGGGCCTTCGACCCCTACTATAACATCTGCTACACAATCCACAGGCATTACTAAATATAAAGTAGTTGTTTCAACTTAAGTACCATAGAGCAGAGCACCTTTAAAATTTCTGACCCTTATATACACTGTGTGTTTCATAGCATGTTATTACCAAGGCAGGGCTAACTTCAAGCTCATGATCATTTATTTTGATTTAATGCACTGTAAGCTTCCCGCAGCTTTCCAATTCAGAGTAATTAATTAAGACACAGCAATTAAGCAAATTGCACTTTCCCATGGAAGAGATCATTCGTCAAACTACAAAGTGACACGCGACGTCCCGTCACTGCGAGGCAAAGGCACGGTCCCGGTTGTGGGAGGGAGGGAAGCAGCAGCAGCCCCGCACCCTGGGGCTGCTCCGGCCGGAGGGAGGGGGGAAGCAGCCGGCACCGCCACCCAGCCCTGGCAGAAGCCAGGCGGGCCCGAACAACCTCCAGAAGCGAGGCAGCTCCCTAGGTCGTGGCAGACTTATGTCCTCTCCAGCGGCGTACTCTATTCCTGGAGCCCACAAGGGCCTCGCAGCCGGGGAGAAGCAGGAACCAGCCCTGCGCGGGCCCCCAAAGCGAAGTGATGTGAGGCGGGCGCGGCTCCCAGCCCCGCTCCGCCCAGGACCTCTCCCTCCACCCGCCCCTCACTCACCTGCCCCGCCAGACCGGCCAGAGAGCGCAGGGCGCTGCTGGCTACCTCGGAGGTCACAGGGTCGACCTCCGGAGCGCGGGCACCGGGCAGGAGCGGGCTGGGCGCCACCGTCGCCGCCATGACACCGGGCCAGGCCGCGCCCTCGCCGTCGCTCCGCGATGACGATCCCCTGGCGCTGGCCCCGCCCCCGCGCTGATGGACAGGCGCGACAGCCAATGGCGAGGCTCTCCAGCACGGCCCGGGCCGAGGGGCGGCTCCCGCGCGGCCGCGAGCTCCCTCAGCCTCGGCTGGGCCCCAGCTCCGGGCGCCCCTCGCCTGAGAGCTGCCGCCTGCGCTCGCTTCAGTGCCGCCGATTACCGCCCTTGTTTCAGCTGCGCCTCGCTGGTTACGGCTTCACTTTTTTGCATTCGTGTCGTTCAAAGCCTTAACTCTTCTGGTTGCAGCAGGGTTGTTTTTAAATCAGGCAACAAGGTTTGTCAGAGTACTTTTGATTATGGGGATTGCAAAATTCTATTCCCTGTAAGACAGTTTACTTGTAAATTTTTTTCCTAAGACAGTATAAATGCTTATAAAGGTTTCCTACCTGGTGTTTCTTTTGATAGCCTAATTTTGATCTTCATACTTGTTTCTGTTCCCTGACCCTCTACCCCTAATATTTTTTATTCCATTGAAAAATGGTGAGTGCAGTTGTATTTACAAATGTTAAAACATTTTTAAATAAAAATATTAGAAAGGCCGATTAATTTATTTGACTGATGTTTTGGGGGTTCCTTTCCACATAAGATATACCTTGATGTACTGAAAATAAATGCTACTAAACAAGGCTTTCATCACCAGCAACCCACAACATTTGAGGAGACTCATGCAGAGAAAGCTCTGCTCAGTTCCGCAGAAAAATTAGTTCCAAAGAGGACTTCAGTGTTAATGATTACAAATATATTTCATGGATATCTGCATTTTGCAAGAATATCCCGTCTAGGGTGAACTAGATGGCATTTGCTTGGATTCAATTGATGAAGACCATTCTTTGGATTCAGAAATAGTTAAGCAGAATGTGTTTGTGATTTAGAAGCTCTTAAACATAGAAATTTACTTAATTCCTGAAAACACACAGTTTTTGTCAAATAACATTTTGAACACATGCACAGAATATACAGGTAGTCAATTAAGAAAATGTGTGAAATTTTGTTTTGCATTTCTGTTGAACAGTACTAATTCTGGCTTGTGATCAAGGGTTGCTTCAACCTGCCTTGCCTCTTGAAGTTTTGTCTCTGGACAGGCAGCTGGAGCAACCCTGCAAAATGTAATCATGTCATTTGGATCAAATCATGAAGCTTTCAAGAATAAAGGAAAATACATTTCCCTTTCCCCTTCTCCACCAGCTCTACAACACTGAAGTAACACATAAGTGATCTGCTGGCCAGAGCAGAATATGGAGCACAGATGTAATAACTTGGCATTTCTTGTTGCTTCTCAATGCCGGAGGAGACAGTTTGTCCTGGCTAAATTCCCAATGACCTGAAAAGACAGATCAAGGCCAGGCATATGAACTAATTTTTAACTTCCGGTGATGAGTGATCAGCTGCCTGATAGTCCAGAAAAATCCAGTTTTCCTGGAGTGACGGAGCAGATGTGTCCTACTTTAGCAATGGATACATGTAGCTTTCCTGAGATACCTAAGATCTTTGCTTTTGAGCATGTTATCTTTACCTGTGGCCAGGGGTTGTTTTGGGGTAAAAAACATTTCCAATGAAAAATAAATAAATAAGCATATAAATATCAGAAAGATTCATAGAAATATAAGGGAGATTTAATGAATGTGGAGGATTTTGAGAGACGGTGGGGGTGATACACAATTATTTATTCAGTGATCATTACAAGAAGAGTAGGCAAAAGACCATGAAGTAGATGCCCATCTTTTATTTGCTAAGAAGAACCTGGATCTTGGCCTTCTTTCTGTTGTTTGCAAATGTCTTCTCTTAGAGAAACAGTAATTATTCTTATGGGGAAAGATTTTGTTCCTACTTGTTCTGTCTTAATTTTGGTTGCAGCTGCTAGGTGAATAAATTTGGTATCTGAAGTTTCACAGATTAAATTATGCAATGCATTAAACAAACATGAGCAGAACAGAAATAATCCAAGGTGATTTAGGAGATTAGGAAAATGAGAGCATGTGAGAAAATGAGCATGGAGGGGGAAAAAGTGCAAATACAGCTAAGGCAAAGATGTTAAACCTTCATATCTAATGGAAGAGACAGACCAGAGCAGAATGGTTCCAGAAGATGATTATATGCTCACTGCATGTAGTGCTCAGTAAAAATAAATGCGCTTGTAATCGCCTCTGGAAGTAAAGCTGGCCACAGTAAATCCAGGCCTCCATAAAGACAGAGGAAATTACATGGCGTGCTCACTAAAGCTGGTGAAACAATAAAATATTGGAAGCTGTCATTGCTGGAAAGATACTGGTAATTTGGAATAAATTTATAGAAAACTGGCAAGAAGTGGATTGCCAGAGATAGAGATACTTGTTTAGAAAGAGGAATCAGAAGATTTAAATAAGTCTAACTTGGCAGTAATGTCCAGATATTTTAGTAATATGACAAACAAGGGAGGGAGTAATCTGGAATTTCTTTCAACATTCAGGGATAGAGTTGTCATGATAATATTAAACCTTCTGCAGCTTTGATCCCTGAATGGATCATTGAGGTATATAAAAGCCTCTCCCACTGAAACCACCTTGAAAAATGTAAGCAAAAATCCACTAAGTTCTCAAGTATTAAATATTGTAGTAGGAGTAAAATGATTTTGAAATAGAAAACTATTTTCTTTTGGTTTGGGACTATTGCTTCTTTTAATTTTGTTTGTAAAGTTATAAACATATTCACCTCTTTCCAAATCTAGGTGCCTTTAAGCAATTTAAAATCACAGTAAACCTCAGTAAAATGACACAAGTTCTCTTCGTTGGTCACCACTGTCATAATTGCTAGCACTGTTTCTTCTGCTGAATATTACAATACCATAATTTCTGAACTCACACTTTAATTTTGTTCCTAACTAATACCCAAAGAAAGGTGGGTGTTTGGCGGAATGTACCAGTCATGGAGGTTTGTTGTGCCAAAGAGTGAAGTGCTGAGCTAAGGAGGCTGTGTAATGTATAAGCAGATTTTTTCCTGAATTGAAAAGCTCATGCTGTGTACTTCTGTTTATGTCAGTTGTAGCACAGAGAAAGGCAAAAGAGGCAATGCTTCAGAAAAAAAAAATAATAATTTGGAGCTTCAAAGATAAAAACGATACTCTGAATTCTGCCCAGAGCCCCAGGAAAATGGTTCAGTTTGACACCAACTGCTGTAAATGTAGTTTTTCCTAATATTCAGATTATCAGTGCTGCTCTAAATTATCTCAGTTATAAAAAGAAAATTGATACTATCATACTCATTGAATAGTTAAATAGGGTTCAAATAGGAAATGACTAAGTCCCTCCAAAATAAAAGCTTTTATTTATTTTTCCAAGCATTAATTTCAGAATTAAGAGCACTTCACTTCTGTTGCTTCCCATGTACCCAGGAAAAGGCATCCCTCCAATGAAGTTTATAGATCCTGGTTCAACAAGATACTTAAGGTGGTGCCTAATTTTAAGCACGAGCCTGGCTGAAAAAAAACTCAGCCTGCATCCCTAAAATGTAGTCATGTGCTTATTAACTTCGTCAAGTAAGGCTCTAAATTGCAAATGTAGTTCTCCAATAGGAGTTGCATTCCTTCAAAGCAAATGTCTCTGCTGACCTTTTGGTGTTTCTTTCACTTTATCAAAGTTTAGAAAGCCCTGTTCAGACAGGATTGAAATGGGATTTGTACAAAATGTCTTGACAGAAATACAGCCCTGATATATTCTCTGTTAGAGAAAAAAGGCAAACCAACAAACCTATAAGTATCTTATGTTTATGACTTGCAGTGATTTGATCATTCCTAACATTCATGATGCTGTTGCCTGCTTTCTGTTTAGTGTCCTTATCCTGGCATGCACATATACCCATGACCCTTCCTTTCTGAGATTTTTACCCTTGTGATTTTCTAATACTGCTTCTTGCTCTTCCTTACTTTGGTCTCTATTTTCATTGTCTTTGTTTAGTAATTTTACAACATATTTAAATTTTATATACCTACTTGCCCCCTTTCTTGCTGCCATCTGCAAATATGATCAGGACTCTGCACAAAATCCTTTAGCTCAGTTATGTAATTTGGGATTGAGAACTGACCCCTGCAAGTCCTAGCTCAACAGCTCTTCTTAGGAAGTCAGTGAACCATTATTATAATTATTCTGTGTTTGCAAATTCTAGACTTCTCTAGCTACTTTGAAAGATATTATTATAAATCTTCTTCCTATCATTTTCTTGTGAGACTATCACATAATAATGTAGAAGGTGCCTTGTAGAGTAAGTGTCTATGCTCACAGTGTTTCCTCTTTTTGCAAACTGTCAGTAATTTGACACAAGCATTGTGAAATTAGGCATTCATACCTGAAGACAGACTAAAAATTAATAATTTTCCATTGCATTAATATGTACATGCCGTACATATTATATATTTAACTCAAGTTTAACGGGACACTTGAAAATCTATATTTAACAGGGAAACAGGAATATAGCATATTTATTTCAGAGAAAATTTAACTATTGGAGTTCTTTGATTACTGAGTGCTTGATTTTAAAAGCTGTAGCTTGCATCTTTATTAGTATAATTTGACTATTATTTTAAAATAAATAATAGTGATGGATGCTTAGGAATATTTTAAACAGGATTCTTCAGTTGTGCTATGTACAAGCTTTTCATATAGCTTAGCTGGGAGCCAAGTCCTTTTCTAAACATGACAGTCTTAGCCTTTTCTGTGGAACAGTTTTATTGCTAAAATTTAAATTTATCTCCTGCTTCAACCCTTCAGCTTATACATTTATATACTCCAGTAGCTAGACAGTTATCATCAAATAGACCACATCTATCATTATTGGTCTGATCAATCATTCCATATTCTGGCAGCCCCCTGGCAGACTTCAAAAACCAGATCCAGATCTAGTTTAGATATGAGATTTGTGGACTAAGAGTTGAAATTAGAGGCCTGTACTATATAGTTGTGTTGAGCCCCTCAAATTAGCATTAAGGAATTCATATATCCATATGACAAAGTAAGATAGGTACTTGAATCCTGTAAGCTTCTCTGGATATGGTCCGTCTGTGTTCATACCACCTGCAGTATTCTTCAACTTCCTCTACAAGTAAATACATAATGCCCTTTTTGGTTTTAAAGTAACTATAAAGTTATTTGTATTGTAGTAAATTAACAAAGAATCACACTCATCTTTACACTGTCAATATTTTTCTAAAGCAGAAGAGGCATTTGTTAATAGGCAAGATGAAGTTTGGGTCCCAAACTTTCAGTGAAGCTGATCGTGCACCTGCTTACTTTGTGCACAAATCATTCTAATGAATTCTAAAGGACTATTCATGTGCATAAGACTAAGCCTGTGTGTAAAAGCCTTTGCAAACTGGGCCTAGGTTTAAATTTGATAATGACCTGAAACTGATTCAACAGAGAAAAAACAGACCTTCTAAAAATTTGAGAAGTGTCACTGTAGCTAAGTTGAACAGGTATGGGCAGTGCTAAGAGACCTCATAGTACAGAACTCTGAAAATTGACCAATAAAAAATAGCAAAAGATATCATAAATCTTCTTTTCATTTGCATTTTATCATACTGAATTTTACTTTCATCTTACTAATCATTGGCTTCCTTTTAATTTCATTATTACTATGAATTCCATTTGGATAGCTTTATTGCAGGTGCTTAGAAATTTTCCTGTTTAAATTTCAGGTGTATATATATATATATATATATACAGAGCTCTTTGGGAAAGTTGCTTGAGGAGAAAGCAAGACATCAATACTGTTTCATATGGAAGTGTACAGAAGAGGTTGCACACTTATTTGTTTGCACCATGCAATATTCCATCTTCTGCTTTGAGTGTTTTGTGCTGCACTGCAGCAGTTTATGTTCTCAGAGACGGTGCTTTACCTGCAGGAACCTCCCAACAAAATCAGGACACTTCCAGTTGTGATGCGTCTCCTGAAACCATTTTCTAGGTATTGCTTCCATTAATTGCTTCCATCAAGAACTTCCATAGAATTAGGTAAAGCTTTTTCATGTGTTTAACATTAAACACACAGGCAGTGCTACTAAAATTACCATGAAAAATAAATGAAATTACTTAAATATAAACTGAGTTCCTGATTGGGACTATAGGTTTTAGCATTTAATATGCTGAGTGTATGAAATAGACATCTTTTGCACCACCACAAAATACAAATCTTTTCCTTAACTTAAAGCTAATTGTTGCCTTATCATGATCTGTTCACTGCTAAAATGGTCACTCTACTTAGTAGCCTTCATTGACTATGAAAGGTCAAACTCATTTGTTAGGCTCTCAAAGTTATATTTTAAAAATGGAAGTATCTTTTTCTGCAGTTTAATCGACTTTTATTCACACAAGACTGATCCCTCAGAAAATTCCAGTTTCCTCAGTTTAAAGATTAATTTAATAATCTCATCTGGGTGAAGAAGAGAGCAGATTAGGCATGGACAAACCGTACCAAAGCTGCAGAGAGTGAAGGTGACAGTCCAGGGATAGCTACTGCTGACTTAATTCTAGTTGTTGGCCTTGGGGATATGACTGACATTCTGCTCAATTTGATGCAGAAAAAAGAATGAAGAAGGTACATCTTATAAGACATGGTGCCCCTTGAGTAACCCTTTAAATTATTATTTAAATGAAGATTAAAGTTATGGAGTTGGAGAGTATTTTGCTGTTTTATAATTTAGCAATTCAGGCTGAAGTTTCTTTTGTGTTCTTTCTGTTTTTATACAGGCAGCCTAGAAGATGGACATTTGACAGGCGACAATAGACTGCTCCTTTCCCAGGTATCTCCTGCTTGTTTCCTTTATCTGTGAATAGGAAATGGCTTAAAGGCACCTGTGTTATGAAGGTCCCAGGGGCAGCTGCCTGACTAGTGAATGCCTGATTATGTGTTAACATGCTTTGTCAGATATTGGCAGAATCTGTTCTCTTCTTTTGCCTTTTCAGCAAGGGTACCATTGACAGACTGGCTACCCATTTATAGAAATGTTGTCCATCAAACTGTGAGGAAGGACAATGGTGTTTTTCTGTGACCAGTGACTGTGGGAAACTTTTCTTTGGCTATTCAGGCAATTTTTGTAGCTTGCTCTGAAGAGGAGAGACTGATGAGTGCAAAAAGTACAATTAAGCAAAGCCAGACTTCAATTGAAGGCTGTAGTGTAGTCTGCTTGTTCTCATTTTTTTATTTGGAAAAAAATCTATGGGTTTTCACGTTGCTGTGTGGCATTCAGCGGGGGGCTATTACAATCCTAAATTTTTTTTCTAGACCACCTAATTCTAAGTAAAAATTAAATGTAATGAGAGCCACTTGGAGTTCTGAATATTTTAAAGCATAATTCCCACAGAAGGGATTCGACCTAAACTGTGGAGAGCATCAGTTGGCTAATTATAGCTGCATTTTATATTACAGCAGGTGTCAGATGCAGTCATCTCAATAAAGTCCACATAATACTCCAGAAAATAACAAAAGCTTTTCTTTGAATGTGGGTACTAATTTCTGCTAGGTGTCATATGAGCTCTGATACTTCTTATTGGTGTTAACAAGAGCACTGCAGCACTCAAACATGCTTTTTGCTTGGGATGAATTGATACTGTAAAGCACTTACTAGTCAGCCTTTGGCAGGTGTCAGTAGTTAATACTAGTGTTGCAGAGGTTGGTATATAATGCAGAGTCTTACGTAAATACTTTTAGATGATGGGCTGGTTTTGAGAATGAGTGTGAACCGTGCACCAGCTTACTTAATGAAAGCTAAATAGCCAACAGCAGGATGCGTTGTGCTTCCTTTACCTTCTATCTTAAGTCCTCTGCAAGTAAAAGGTAGATGGGAAAGCAGTAAACTAGGCAAACAAAAACATTAAACTTAATAAGCACTTCATGCTTTCATACAATTTTCCCAATTCAATGGAAGCAGCAAGTTTGAGTTACTGAAGTGATTGGTAAGAAAGGTCTTTCCTGAGCCTCAAAACTAAGGTACCCTAAAAATTGTATCTTCAGAATAGCCTACATGTGGTGAAACTACAATCTGTAGACATTTGATGTTCACTTGACTTCCTAAATAAATGATGGAATTCTATGATTACAAGAGGTTTGTGTTTTAAAATATTAATGAATCGTTAAAATAAATACTGAAGTGTGTTGCATGCACATAAACCCTTGAACACAAGGAACTGAAGGCACAAATGGCATGATGAAAAGCACAGGCAGCAAAACCTTCCCAGCTGATTGCACTTGGCCTAGCATGCAATAGAGATGCTTCCCAAGCTTGCCTGAGATGCAGTAAGACAGAAGACACTTTGGTACAGAACAGCAGGGTCAGGCCATGGGGAGCTTGCTGCTTCTCCTGATGGGGATAGGATGTACCTGGTCCAGACATGGATGAGGGGAAGAGTTTCAACAAAAAATGATGCCAAATGTTGGGCTAATCATGCAGGAAGGACAAGCATGTATTAGCAAAACAAAGGAAATTTGACAGATGATAAATTCCCCCAACATCTGAGTCTTTTGGAAGAGCAATAAGCCACTTAATGAACTACTGTCTAGTGCTACCTACCTTCCTCTACATCATCTCCTCTGAGAAAAGGTAGTCCAAAACACTGGGCTGGCTTTGTCTTTTACACAGAAGTCCATGGAGAATTGCAGAGGTTATAGAAATAATAAATACAACTTAATGTAATAGGTCTTTTATTTTTAAAATGTAATAAACAGTCAGCTGAATAAAACTGAATCACAAACTCCAGCATGTTACCTTAGCAACTATGTAAAAAAATAAACAATCACAGATTATGAAATATTATCTAATGTTTTGTAGAACTGCAGAATAGGTTGAAGTATTATCTTAAAGTATAATCTTACTGCATTCCATACTCAATGTACTAACATGTAGGAGGAGCTTGGTTTTGGTCTGAAGATTAGATGCAATAAGTAATTTGTAAAAAAACAGTGAAAGTAAATTGTATATATATTCATATCAGTATACATGCATTTCTGGATTAACATACATATATTGTTCAAAAAAGTTTCTAAATACAATAATAAACATATAATCTATCTCAACCTGGTCAAAAGCAGGTACAGAAACCAAACACAGAGGTACAGAGATGAAAATTAAGGGAGAAATAATTTCTTAGTTGATCTGTACCTGGCATTGGGGGAGCAGAGGGCTGTTGTGCTGTCTATAGGAGAACTGCTTTAGCTCTCACACATGAGGTTTCCTCTACGGAAAAGACATATGAAAAGGCCTGGTAACAAAAGCCCAATTACAAAAGTTGAAGGCATGATTGCCATTGTGTAAGTGAATTTACTAATTTACCCCATTTATTCCACATAGACCGTTTCTGAAATCTTTTAATATTGGGAGAAGTCCAGCTCAACTTGGAAAGCTCTGAGGAGTTCTGTGAAAGGCTGGGAAGGTAAAGAAGAGGTTAAGTTAGCTGCAAGAACTGTTGGTCTAGTTGGGCCTTTGGTTGTCTCCCTTTTAGCCCAATAAACATGAGGAGACCACCACTGTATTGCATTGCTTCTGCAGTATTACTTTCCCATGTCTTAAATTTCTGGTGTTGGGATGTGCTCCTGTCCATGTGATACAGAGCTAGGTATTAAAGGATAAAACCTCCTCTTGCAGTAGACATTCTAATTTTTTATTTTTTTTTTCATTTTAGGGGGGAATGTAATGGATAGTTATCAGCAAGTAGAGGTGCTGCTGTAAAAAGTAGCTACCAATAGTGTCACTCAAAATTTATTACTCTCTGGAGATTACACAAACCTAACAACTTCTCCTTGTGATGTCTCTTAAGGATTCTTTGGAAGAAGGTTTCTGACAGTTCCTCTGGTAATGACTGTCACTGCCCTATATATGACAAGAGTTTTATGTGTGTGTTATTCTCCTCGATTATTCTTAAAAAATGAATGTGTCTAGGATAATTTTGTATATCACCTACTGTGAAAATTGCTTTTGTGGCAAGCAAAATCAACTGCTCCGTGACCTACACTTCTTGATATTAGAGGTTATATGAAACTTACTGCTCTCTCCTTTCTCCACAGTTATTGCTACTTCTTCCCCTCCATTTTTACTCTTAGATTACAGAGATGTGATTGCACAATACGAGCAGCACAGATGGCAGCTGAAGGTCTCTGTCTGCCAGGTGTCTGCATAACAGCTGAACCAATGTACACAGCTGAGCACAGCTCACTTTCTGACATAGATGTTTAGCACCATTTCTCTGAATCATAGCCTTGCACAACCTTTGGAAGTACCTCTGGGAAATTTTAGAGTGTACTCAAGTACACAATACTTTGTCAGGCAGAAATCAGAGCAAGTCTTGCTCTGAATTCATCATGAATGCTCAGAAGAAAGTACTTCCTGCATTTTCTGCTATGGATGCAAAAGATGAGCTTAAGGATGTAAAACACTGGGAAAGCATAGATTCTTTATAAATATACCACCTATAAATATAAAAATATATAAATAATCACCTATACTCAGAGAAAGTCTGTGGGAGATTGCTCAGGTTTGCTGACATACTTCAGTAGAGAAAGGAAAATGAATCTTTAGAGCCAAGGAGAAAGTCCTATAGTCTTGTGATAACTAGGAGAGAAGAACTGGCTTTTATAGTTTAGGAGTGCAGTATTATGTCATTCTGAGCTCTGTGAAACTGTCTTCTTCTTGATAAGGCTCACATATGTCCAACAACTCCTTTCTGATAGTCAAGGTTCACGAGGAGAGAAGTGGTGTGATCCAATATATGCACCATCCTGTGACTGTCCCACAGGGAGATGCACTTTTCTGTCAATACTGCAGATACACACCCATAAACAGTGCAGATACAAGTCCTTCCAGCCTAATGCTGCTGGTCTCCATGTGCAAACAGGTGCAAGAGGTGGGAGATTGGGAACCTTGACCGAAGAGGAAAAAGAAATCTGAGGAAGAAAGAAACCAGATGATGGCTTACATAGGAATAAGTTTTGGAAAGAAAAGATTTGCACTGTATAGGACCAAGAACTTGAAATAGCTCAGGAAACAAAGGAAAGTAGGGATGTGAGAGGGAGTTCTGGGTATGGTGTCTACTGTGACTGACATTTTCAGAGGCCAGAAATGGAGCCAAAGCCTTATGTCTGAGAAGGTTTTATGCTTCTCCAATAGTTTTATAGGTAATGTTATTTCATCATCGGCATGAAACGTTGGAGCTGATTACAAAGCTCTAGGTCAAAGAAGCTGGGGAGGTCTGGGGAGGAATGACATTTCCTTGAGTAGCTTCACAAGATCAGCTTACAGAAAGGGGTGGAGAGTGGGTGGAAAAAACACATGGGAAAGAAGAACTGAAAATTCCCAAAGCGTTCTGCCAAACATTTCAGCTATCAGGAAGATTGTTGGCACATAAGGGAATGGTAATATGCCAAGGGTGCCAGTAGTGATGTACACTATAATGATTTTTTAGTGAGACACAGAGACAAGTTCATCCATTACCAGCACTGAGAAGAATTGAGTTATGGGGTCTAATGGTGGAGAATTTATTTCCTAGATCCAAACTTATGAGAGTGAAACAGTGGTATTTCCTGCTCAATATGAGACCTCAGTTTTTTTCTTTTGTTGAAGAAGAAAATAAAAACCATTTTTTAAAATGAGGAGTAAACACTATGAGGACATAGTTTCATTTTACTTCAGTTGTAGGATAAAAGATCATGAAATATCTTCGTATGGCCTTTCATAAACCACACTACCTTTAAGCATATATCCAGGAAAATAAGGAGTTTGAAGTATTAAAAATGTTTAAAAAGACTTTGTAGGTAATGTGTATGTGAAGGTTCAAGCAATCATCCAAGGCCAGAATACTTGAGCAACTGAGGAACTGTTAAATTACCGTGATCTTAAAAATGATTACTGTAATACTTTAGAGAATACATTTTCTGTAACAAATATAGAACATATTTTCTAATTTCTCTTATGGTTATCAAGGTCATTCAGTGGCAGAATGAAAAATGCTTTATTTTTCTCATTCAGATACTGTTAGGTGCGTAAATTCTATAGCTAATATAGAAAGACATTTAAAAATTGGAATTTATTAATGGACAGATTATGTCTTTGCCCAATATCATGCAATAATTTTTATCTTCTGAATGGAGTTTAACAATACACAGGCTCAGACTGGCTTTATTCCACTAATACATGCCATTTCCAAAAGTGTGTTGCTTTATATGTTAAACACAGTGCACGCACAATTACCCTAGCATTCCTTGAAAATTAATTTCAAATCCACATTTATTGTAAGTGCCTTGGGGCAAGAACCATCTTTTGTTATTAAACAATGCAAACAGGATCTAGGTCCATAATTGGGGCTCCTAAGCACTGTGAATTCTTTCACCAGTGTCTCACATTCTCTTTCTCTCTCTTTGTCCCTCTGCAGATTATGCCAGTGTTTACAAAGGTTGGGATCCCTTGCATCCTCATCAGTTTTTACATTTACCCAAGAATCAGATTCAGTTTAGCCTAGCATTCTTCACAAAGATAAAAGGGTGACAGATCCTGACACATCTGTGCTTTTGAAAAGTAGGAAAGCTGATTTAATGCATAAACCCTATCTTAAAGCTGTCTCCAAGGTGAAATTGCACCAGTCTTGGAACAAAACGTGGAAGACTGATATTTAAACTACATACAGTGATATACTTGAGCACTCATTCTATAGCCAGAAAATGCTGTAATAGCCTTATTTTCCAGTTTTTAACTACTGAAACTTAGCTTTAAATATTACTTTTCTGTGATCAAAAGACATCTAAGACACCTGATTTGTGTCAGGTGTCAGTCAATCTTCTTCATGTTATGGGCTTCTCACAGTATTATTTCAAATGGTAGTACTGGGCAAGATATATTATTGAGTGCTTATTTTTCAGTTTCACTACCTGGAAAAACATATGAGTCATATATTGATCACTCAATTACCAGACTTTAATGCTTGATTTATATATGACAGATCAGTATATTAGATCATAAATAAATGGGTGAATTTACCAAGGTGTTCATAATTTTTTGTGATTTTATTCAGTGACATGGATATAGGAAAATGAGAAAGAAATGTGAAATTAGTAAAGAAATACGAAAAGCCAGAATGGGTGATCCTGACAAATTAGAAATCTCTTTCTAAGCTCTGATACTTTAGCCTGCAGTTAAAAAGAGCTTTGCCATTGAAAGAGCATTGTGACCATAATGCTTGTTCCCCAAACAGGAGCGGTGTAGCAACAACTATTCAGTCACAGGTTCTTAGCTTGTTTGTATAGTATAAAGCCAGTAGAGACCATTGCAATTCTCTAGCTGGACCTCCCACATAACATATCTAAGATTTTCCTGGGATTAATTCCTTTGGAAATTAGAGTGTATATTTGAGAAAAAAAGCTAGTCTTGATGATAAAGTTTCCAGAGATAAAAAAATCTACCAAAATGCTGAGTATGATGTTTCAGTTATTACCAGAAAAATGAAAAAAATGTGTCCTCTAGTTTGAATTTGTGTGGAGTTTAGTTTAAGCTGCTGAGTCTTGTTACACATTGATTTGCCCAAAGTAGAGGCATTGATTATTCTTCCTCTTTCTTTAGTAAAAACCTTATAGAACTTGGACAAATAATTCTTTAACTTGCTTTCTGGGCTTCTTTACTGAAAGAAGGTAGTGTGCAGAAAAGCATATGAATTTACAGTACTTGAACTCATGAGCTCTGGCTTGCCAGGCATACCCATCTGATCAGCTTTAAATAGCCAAGACACAAACTAAACCAAGACACTCGCCTTAAAACAAGTTTAATGTTTTGAGATTTTTAAATTTACCTTTGAAGTTAAACAAACTGCCTCTAAAACGGCTGAAACAACAGCACATGAAAAAACTCCTATTACTAAATACTCCTGTATACATCTGCATACAGATCACATGAGGCCATAGTTACAATTGTCACATACACATCTGGCCAGGCTAAACTTTATATTCTCAGAAATATTCAGTATGTTTATACTTCCATCTGGTCTGGTCAGGAAACAGAATTATATCATTTGAATTACAGTCTGCATTGCATATATACTGTAGCTGTAGCTTGCTTTCTTCCTAAAGCTCACGTATTGACTTCAAATGAATTAGTTGTCAGGGAAGGAAAACAGTTGATGCCAACATCTTTTTCATTTCATTATTAATAGAAAGACATCAATGGAATCTTCACCTTCAAGGAAATCATGATTAGAGGCTAGAAAAAGGTTGAAGAGATATAGTTACAGCAAAATGTTAAGGGAATCTTGCTCTCATTTTGTCTCTTGGGACATGTAGCACAGAACTAGTAGCCTAGTTATGGATCTGGACTGTAGAACTACTGACAGGCATCTGACTGGATGGAATTGCAAGATGATGGCAGCTCACAGTCCCACACTGAAAATCTGTATTTTATTGCCGAAGACCAGAGATGATAAGGGCCCCCTCCCCCAAAAGAAGCAGACCTTTAGAAAGATTAAAGAACTCAATTTTGTAAAATATTCATTTGGACAGCTGGTATTACCAGCATGATCATAGTATTTCAGAAGTCTTTCCAAAGCAATGCTGAAATGAATTACAGGTGGTATGTCACTGAGTCCCTGCTGAGCTAAATATGCAATTCCTAAGACAGGCATTCTCAAAGGTGGAAAATACATGCTTGACGATGATTTTGAATCATTTAGCTAGAAATATCAATTATATCAGTAGCTTGATGTAATTAACTCCTGATCTGAATTTAAGGCATCCTTACAAAACGCTTGAAACTGAGAAACTAAAGAGCTACAGGTTGAGTTTGAGCACACTGCTTCAGGGAGAAATCTCATCTGAATTTCTGCCATATCCTCTGGGTTATTGGCAACATCACAGATTTTTGATTCTGGGCATCATATTGAGAGAATTCCTTTCAGCTTCCATGTTCTATGGCCAAACCATCGCCATGTAAAACCATGTGTTGTTTGCTTGAACCGCATTACCAAACAATGCAGGTGACTTAGTGTCTGGTTTCTTCTCAGTCACTTTTGCCTGGGCTGGTGATACCAATGAGATTGATTTTAGGCTCACAAGTGAGCTATTTCAGTCTTCCTCCTCGACCCTTCCCCCTCCCATTTTTATTTCAGTTGGGCTTGTAGCAGTGGTGCCTTGGAAATTCTGTAACTTTTTCTTTTCATCCTCTTCAAAGTCTTGATCCTGTTCTCAACATCTCTGTGTTTTGTACTATGGAAGTGCTCATTTTTTTCCTCTTCCACTCCGTCCTGTAAGGGCAACACCTCCTCTAATTTCTTTGAGACTAGTCTTTGAGACTGTTTGAGAGGTCTGTCCAGTATTCTTCTTGTGCTTTATTTTCAGAGTACTGCACATGATTTGGAGAATGTTTGAATTCTCAGATTAAGGCTGTGTCAAGAGTAATTGTTTAAAATCTTCCTGCACATTGACATTCCTTTAATTCTGTCAATCTTTCCCTTGTTTATCCTGGTTAGGATTTCTCTCACCTGATACCAAAAAAAAGTAAGAGTTTGAAGGGTAATTTGGCATTAACACATTTATGACATATTAGCTATAGCATTTGGGCCTCAAACAAGAGTCTGCATACATCTTGGAAAAAATGAAAACCAAAATACTTCTGTGCAAACTAATTCTGTTTTGTCATAATTTTTCCAGAATTGCAGTCAGTTATAAATTTTCAACATGAAATTTGACATTCAAATTGAAATATCAAACTGCTACTGATATTGGAAAGGAAATAGAAAAGATTAGAGAAAGAAATAGCAGAAAGTTTCTTAGCTAAATCTGCTCCAGTGTATATTATATAGTTGTGTCTTTTGGTAATGATATGTTTGATGCAAATTGACGCAATAATGAAACTTACTGAACAGATATTATACTATTCTAAATTTCATAATTTCACATCATAAAAATATGTTTCTATTGTGTGTGCTGTACAATTAAACTTAGGTCCTTTAATTCATTTATCTTAGTTAAGGATTTCAAGAAGGGTTACTTCTCACAGTCTTGGGTGTCTCCATTTTTTCAAGTTAAATTTGTGACTTCTTTAAAATGGGATTGATAATGTGGAAGTACCTCCCTGGTTTCTGTAGGGCACATATTTCAAAGGTTTCTTTCTCGGGTGCTCAAGCATAGAGACATTCAAAATTTTCAGTTGTTTTTGAAAAATCTTGATGATACCACATGTTCATATTTTAAAGCACACAAAATTTTCAGAGTTGAGGTACAACAAATTGTGGAGGGTAGCATCATGATGCTGCATGGATCAAAAACCTGTAAGTGAATTCTTAGTGTTAGAGAATGGAGAGGTTAAGAAACTGTGTGCTGTAATTATCAGATTAGCTTCCTGGTGAACATGTTGCAGAAATTATTTATTTTTGCATACAAAAATACTATTTTTTAATCTGGATTCTAGGACCTTATATTCTAAGGGGCTGAACCTCTGTAAATCATTAAAGCACCTGAGTAATTCCACTTATATTAACAATACTGCTTCAGCATCTGCTTAGAGTTATATACATGCTTAAGTACTCTGTTGGGACTTAAATGATGTGGGTTTAGATAGCCTAATGTTGTTATTTCTATTGTCACAAAATATATGTAAAATGGAAGTGCAAACCCTATCATTAATACCTGTGTTTCTCTACTCCTATTTGTTTCAGAATAATAAAGTTTTCCTCTTCAAAAAATTACTTATTTTATTCCCTTACCAACATCATAGTACAATATATTAGCCCTTAACTTAAAATTTTCCTGAATACTTTCTGAAAATGAAAACAAAATGTATGGTACCTTTTTGTCCCCTGATTATGTATAATCTGAAAGAAATTCAGAATGTGGTGAAGCATGCCCTTTCATTCCTGAGGCAATATTAGCTATCCTTCATCAAGCTGTGCTTTCCTAAATGGTTCCCATTTAATGACCAAAAATGCTTTTTAAGATTCCCTCCTCCCAAAAGGCATCAAAACTAAATGGTCTATAATTTCCTGAAGTGTTCCCTGAGTCCATCTTCAATAATGACATTATGTTGGCTATTTTCCAGCCATCAGGTCTTTTTCTGACTAGAGCAACTTAGTAAAATGTCTGCAAAACTTGAAGTAATAACACCCCTGTTTAAAGGTGAGGGGTTTCAGAAATATTAAATATTGTTAGCTGTTTGTTACTGGAATCTTGTTATTAAAGGTGAATATATTATTATAGCATATTATAGATGAATTATTCATTTCCCATTCCCAAAATCACCTATGTTTCACCTAGAATATACTCATTTGAGGTATTTAATGTAAATCATATATGCATATGGTAAATGTTTCTTAAAAGAGGTGTTGTTTTACAAATAACAAAAGAGCTTTTAAAAATCCAATAAGAAATTTAACAATAATGCAAAAGAGCTAAATTGCTTTGTTTACTGCATTGTCTTTTAAACTGAAACACAGTGTTCATGGAACTGATTTGGAAAGAAAGCTAGCAGAAAGTTGAAGAGATATCCTTGCTATTTAATATATATCCCTTTTATTCTAAGTGCTTCAAAACTAAGATACGAAATAAGTGGGGGAAAAAATTAGATGTAGGGCACGTACTACAATACTGCTTAAAGGTTGGGTATTAACAATGCTTCTAGTACAGTTGTAGGTGTCATGGTCTGTAAGCTCTATGTACACAGGACAAAAACCAATATCTTGGTAACTCTGCCCCTGAAGTGTTACATTCCTTTTCAAATAAGTTTAGTAGTAGTAGTGGTGGTGACATGGACATTTCTCTGTACTGGATCATATGTCACTACAGGAGTTTAAACATAGCTGTTCTATGTCCATATAATAAAAGAGTGGTTACTGCCCTACAGAAACTATTTTTTTGAGTACTGGAAGGGAAAAAAGTCTGGATACTGTGAAAAGAGGACACAAGACAACAGCTGGCTGTCAGTTGCTAGCAGTTGCTATGAAACTACATTTGAGGGATCCTCATTAAGTCAGTGCTAACTGAGTGACCAAAAGCATCCTCCTGGCTGAACCAAATACAAGGCCACAAGGTCATGAAATATGTCACATGAAACTGCTTTCCATCAAAATAAGGCTGTGTGCGTATATGGTCAATTGCTACAGCTCAGCTATGTTCAGTATTTTGTTAAGAGGTGGTACTGCAAGATGTCTAAGCCTTGTGTTTTGATTAGTAATTTTTATGAAGTTTTTGGTGGCTTGTTCAATACATTCCTCCAGCACTTCATTTGCAATACAAATTTTTCATTTTAAATAATTCATACTTAATTACAGTAGTTGTCAGTTTATGTGGTCCTTTTCATTCTTGAAATGCTTTAGAAGCATTAATTCCCACAAAGTTTTGAGAAGCAATTAAGTATTAATGTTCCATTTTTACAAACAAAAACCAGAAAATACAGAGGTTGGGCAAATATTTCAGAACATCAACTGTAAAATTAGGCACTGACTAGATAGAGACTTGATCTAATTTTCAGAGGCACTGAAGACATTTGCATATTCAGAATGGAAACTTTTGTCCTAGTAGTTAAATTCATAAAGACTCCTGGATACCATATTACTGAGCATTACAAGTTTTTAACTACTCAGGATCAAGATATGGGAGGAGTTCATTAACTCAGAATGTTTGCAGCAGGTGAGCACGAAGCTGCCTGAGCTAACACAAGAGAAAGACTGATTTCCAGATTCTCACAATTCCAGCTGTATAAATAACCCTTTACAAACTTCTTTCCACGTGGGCTGAAGAACTCTGCATTCTTTCCTGGCATAAAATGCTTAAGTAATTTCTGAAGAAAAAGGAGATGGAGAGAACTGAGGATTGGAGTATGATCTGTTTCCTCAAGTACTCACAAGGCTGTGCACATTTTAGGACAGCCATTTAACAGCTCCAACAACCAATGTAGAATTTGTGTCCTAATAAGAGATTGCAGACAAACAGTGAAGCTCTTGGGAGCTATGGTTTTGACCTTGCTTTGTGTCTCAGCCTAAGGAGAGAGCTGAACTTGGGAGAAATCCTCTGATCACCAGGGTAAGGTACAAAAAGCAGGTCAGTACATGTCTTTGCTTTTAATAAAATAAATATCTAAGATTAATTTCCACACAGAATCAGTCACCTAGGTACACACTTCTCATGGTCTGAACGTAGCTACTATTTCAGATTTCTGAAAAGGCATAGGTGGGATGCACCCAGGTTCTTGCTGTGAACAAGAGAAAGTGAGCATGAGAGGGCCTCATGCTGCTGCTATAAGTGAGCTGCTGCTGAGCACTTGTGAACATGTGTGGAAAGAGGTGTTTAAGTAGAGAGAATTTTAACTGGTGGTATCTCTGGCCTGTAGGACTGCGTTCCAGTTTTGAAGGGTTTGACAATAGTGGTGATGAGACTGCTACAAATTTACCTCCTAAGGATATGTCTAAGATAGTTATTCTCAGACATTTGAAGTCCCATGAGCCATTATTTCTTGTTTGCATCATATATCTATGGGCTGTTTGTGTAAACAAAAGTTTTTAGCACTGGATTTCTATTTCATGAGCATGGAGGTAAGATTTATCCCAAGCTTCCTTGTGGGATACTCCTGTAAATCATTTGGTAGCCTCGTCTCGTCTCCTAGGCAAGCTGCCACCTATCAATAATAAAGAAAGGAAGGAGGTAAAGAAGGACTCAGACGCAGAGAGTAGCAAATGGCTACATTTGTGGTGAGAGTGTATAAGTATCTTCCCATGTGAATTTCTGCGGAAGTGTAGAAAGGCGTGGTGCAGTGGGAGTCAGACTGAGCTTCATACCCTGAACTGTGGCAGAGTTTGCAATGCTGTGGTATATGGCTGGTGATCAAGTTTAAGTATTCACAATTCCTAAAAAAACTGTGGGTCCAGGGTTGAAGATGACCGTAGAATTGATCCCAGAGCAGGCAAGACTGGACTGAATTATCCAAAGCTACAAAGGGAATTTGTGGTCAGAGCTAAAATCAGATGTTAGGATTTTTTAAGCTTCTTCAATCTGTAGCCTAGATCACAGCACCTTACTTCTCCAAAAAGCTCAATCAAAACATAAAAGTTCAGAATTGCAGTCAGTGTTTAAGAAAAATCACATAACAATAAAAAATGAGGAAAAACTGATGTGCAAATTGTTAAGAGCCATTTATATACATACTATTAGGAAAGGATTACATGCATCGATGAATCAGCGGTTTTAATCAGATGAAAATACTTTTGAGCACAGTTCCAGTGTGATGAATATGCTAGAGTTGTAGATCACCAGGAAGAAGATTAATATTCTGTATATAATTATACACATTTCTTCTCAATTCTTTTTTAGAAGACAGACAGCGAAGAGGATTTAAAGCAACAGTCATTCACTTCACATGAGCACAAAGAAAATGTATGGGGAAGCATGCAACTGCCTGCCCCCACACCTGCCAGAGAGCTTTCAGCATCTCTCTGGAAAACAATTTTTTCTTAATTTCCTGTCTATTCCCATCCTTCTTCCTTGAGTTTGCTGTCATGGCCCTACTCAACATTGTTCTTCCATTTTTTTTAGGGACAGAAAGGCTCTTGGCTGTGACTATCAAGTGCTGGGTAGTTACCCCTTGCTGGCAGTGGTCTCACACTCTGTCCCCAGCACGAGATGTCTAACTGTAGCTGTGTGGTGACTCTTGACAGTGGAGGTTTCTGTGAGTCCATCCATAATAGGGCCTGCACAGGATGAATAGGTTGAATATTTCATTTGCAGCTGTTTTGGGGGGTTTGCCTGTGTTTGAGATGCTTTGCTCTTCCATCAGTGGTGATGCTGGACCTTCTTGTACATAACTACAGACTGTCCATCTTTAGCCTTGCTTGAGGAGTGTCTCATCATTTTCCCTGGCTGGCCTGCCCTCTAGATTGCCAGAACAGGCAGTGATCTCTGCACAGATGTAACTGTTTCAAATGAGTAGTCTCTTCCATCCAATTTCCATTTGAAAAGCAGCAGATGAGTCTCCTACTGGGATGAGAAGTTGTGTGTCCCTATCTCAGCCATCTGACACTTTTAAGATGAAACATCTGTGCTGTGTTGTTTTGTGTACTGAGGTACAGAGTCACTCTGAGGTGGAGTGTGAACTACAGATTGGCCCGAACTTGTGGTTTTGTAGGACAGGATGAAGTCAGGCTTCCGTGTACCATTGAGCTATCCATAATACTCTGAAGGCTGGGTGCTCTGAGGTTCCCCACTTGCTATCAGTTGAAGAGCTTGAAGTGCACCCTGAGGGATGGATAGAGACCAGGCAGTGTAGATGGTAAGGACACTCCTGGGGATGTGATAACATGGGTGTAATTGTTTCTGCATCTGTGTCAATGGTCATTAATTTGCGTTTATTGACAGCTTGATACTGTCACAAGTCTACAACATAGCAATCTCAATAATGTAAGAGCAGGAGCTAGCCCTATTTCAAATAACTAATTTGATGGCTCATCCTAAATATCAATTAGCAAGATCAGGTCTTTAGTGATGGTTTTTTAAGCATGACTGTTAATTTTCTTGTTGGATTTTTTGTAGCTGTGATCTGTTGCTGTCAGACAGTGTTAATGCAAAACACAGTGGTGATCTTTGTAGGAGTAAAATGAGAAACACATTTTTGTATTGCACACTGATAGCTACTAATTACCTTCACTGAGGAGAACTCCATTCTTTGTTGAAGAAGTATTTAAATACATAAACTGGCAGAAAATCATGTAAGGCAAAACAATTTCACTTTTATTCCAAACTCCACAATTTCTAATACAATATCTGATTTTTGTTGGAGCTGTACAGGTCACCATACTGCAGCTGTTTGCCACAGTGCATCCGCACCAGTCATCTAGATGAGGAGCATTTTCAGAGGACTACCCAACTCCTCCTTACATTAGAGTTACAACAGGAACGGGATGCACGTTGGTTCCCAGTTCAGGAGTGCTCTTTCCTTGCTGTTTGCTGAAGAATATTAATAGTCTAGATCCCTGCTGCAAATGTAGTGGGGGATCAAGATAGCTCAGCCACAAAGCATTCCTCCTGATGGCAGCACTTTTTTGGAAGGGAAAATTGATCCAAGCTGACAGCTGTGCTGGAATGGCTAGACTGCAGCTAAGTCATTTAAGGCCAGTTCGGGATCTCACCCAGCATCGCAGCCCACACGTAGCATCCCCTATGCAAGGAAGGCTCACTTCAACTAAACAGTTATTGTGCTATTTTGTTATTGCAGGACATTGAGACAATGTGGTTCTGAAATTACTAAAAATAAAGACAAGGGTAAATAAACAAAAATGCTCTAAACATGGAGAGTGTCTTTTTGCTCTTGCAGTCCAACAGGGCTATAAAATGGCCCTGAAAACAACATCCAAAATCACCTTACAGATTACAAAACTTCTACACAAGCCGAGAGACAGGATAAGATGCAGCTCTTGGTAGCTCACTCAAAGAGCACAGAGGGACCCTGTCCTGCAATACAAGAATTCCCACAGAGGGGCTTAGCCAGCTCTTTGGTGGCCAGCTCATCAGGTAGTCACAACCCAGAATGCAGGTCATAACCATCTACAGATATTCAAATGTAGCCATCAGTGGCCAGAAGTGGCAGCAACTGAATGGTCACTGGTATTCAGCATTAAGTTAATTGATTGCTTCACTTTACTTTTTGCTGGTGATGGTCTACTTTATAGAAAATACACCTGCATGTGGCACTCTTGTTAGTACTTCCAGCAGTACAAAAATGGAGTGCATCTGGAGAGTGAGCTACCCAGGATCACTATAATAAACGTGTGGTTCAGGGAGGTCTGCCCAGCCTCTGTTCCTAGCTACCTGTAGTTTAGACAAAAGAGTTAGCATGCTTTGTTATTATCACCAATTTAATAATCAGAACTAATAAAAATGCTTTGAGGTTTTTTTTTTCACTGCCTTCCTCCAGTACATTTATATCTACTGTCTGCAGCAATGACTATGCCAGGCCTTTGCTTTACTCCTAGGCCTAAAGATAGTTTTATGAAGAGAGATAGAAAAGTCTGTCATTCATTATCCAAGAGAGGAAATTAATAAGAGAGGACTAATAAGAACATGTAAGATAGTGAGAGGCAGTGAAGATTGAGGAAAAATTCTGTTCTCTGAGGCCATGTTTTAACTGCAAGATCTGGGGATATTTCTCTTATCTTTTGATCTAGGTATGATATGTCCCTGATATGGAGACATGCCATCTTTGTCTATCCTCTTCTTTATGTTGGTCTCCATGGAAGGTGAAGTTTTATGTAAAAACCAACCGTGCTGGTAAGCATACTCTAGTCATGTTCCTATGCAGACCACAAAGTTGCAGGAACCACATGCTTTTTCTTTTTTTATACTTTTAGATGCATATGAAGAGAGAAACCACCAGCACCAGCTTATCTATTCACATTTTTTCTCTTGCACCAGATTTTGTCTCAAAAAATAGTGTGATGGCGTGGAATAATTTTATTTTAAAACTGCCGTCATCAGTTTCTCACCATCAGCTGATGAGGACAGAAGAGGCAGTAGCTATTACATTATCTAATGCTTGTCTGAGCATATATGGTGTTTTTCTAGCACTTCTGTATAATGCCTAAGCTTAAATAGGAGAGTTGGAAAGCATCTCCATCCAAATGAACTTGTAGGCAAAGACACCTTTCCAGAACCTGAGAAGTGCATCTGTCAACATGCTGACACTGAACAGGGATGTTCAACTCTGGTAGCCCACATGGCCAAGTGAGGACCCTCACTTCTTGATAACTTGGTTGTATGAAATAGCAATTAAGTGCTTAATTCTGTGTGAAGGTTTTAAGATGAAGCAGTTTCCTTCTCATCTGACAGATCAGAAATCGGTGGCTAGGCACTGAAGAACAGGGTCATTTTGTACTGGCTAGTTAGGACATTTCTCTCTTACCATCTGCTAAGAAGCCCATTTTGAGATTAGTTTAGCCCAAAAGGTGCTATAAAGCTTGGCACTGCAATAGCCACATATTTTGTGGCTTTAGTTTCTAAGCCAAAATCTTCCTTTTTCATTGCCTAAATATGTTTAGTGCGTCTAAAAATCAGGTCACGTACTAACTTCTTATATATGAATATGGCATCTGCAGCCTTTACCAACAACAAGTTTCTATTTTCTTCCATCTCATTGATAAAGATATTGAATAGCACTGAACTAAGAATAGATCTATGTGGAACCCCGTTATATAATGATGCCCTCTGTGCAATTACTTTTTGGCTGCATCAGCCTTTTCACGCCAGTTAAAATTTGCTACACAGATTTTATGTAGTGTCACATTTAACCAGAAGGTCAGAGTACAAGGTAAAATAGCTCAGTTATACTGACTTCCTTTAGCAACAGAACTTTTAATTTTATCTAAGGATGTAATCAGTTCTATCATTAATTTTCCATGAAAACTCATTCATTGAAATGGATTATACTGCTGTTTTTGTAACCTTACTGGTTAGATCCCATTCTGTTCTATATCCCAGTATTTTGTCTGGAACAAATATGAGGTCCCTAGATTTTTACTTACTTTGGTAATGCACAGGCATTTTTGAAAAATGATAACGTGTTAGATGTTTTCCAGATCACTGAAACTTTGAGGGCATTACAGTATTTTTAAAAGATCGTTCCATGAAGAGTAGAAATAATTAAACATTGTTTTCTTTGGAGCTGTATCTTCCACCTACTCACTGCTGTCATCCCAACTCTCTCCATATCCTCTACGGTTCTGCCATGTCATTCCCTCTGTGTTTCTAGCTCTCCTCCATCACATCACCCAGCTCACCACACCACTGCTGCACGCTCCTTCCAGTGTCTTTGATTTCTGATATAGTCATCCTTCTCCCCAGCTCTCTCCCATCTCCAGTACAACATGCCCAGTACAACAAAAACTCCATGTACTCCATGCTCTCTGTATTCTTCTTTCCATGTTCTCTACCTCTGTATTTTATCCTGCCAGCTGGGGAAAAGCCAGCACATCTGGCACAGACATGCTGGCTGGCTGGCTAGTACATATGTGATCACTGAATAAGCTAGCTGCTCCTAAGTGTAAGGGACAATGAATTCTCCTCTATGTCATGAATAGGCTTTCTGTTCTACCCAGACAGTATTTTATTTTAATTAAATGTGAAGGAAATTAATTCTCTTTGCCACTTCTGTGCCTCTGCTGAATGTTACAGCTACTAACCCAAAGAGTGAAAATTATTTGGGCATGGGGCAAAGTGTGGGGATGGAAAGGAGAACTAATGGCCAGCCACACAAATGGCATTATTTCTTAAGCCACACACATAAATCAACCTTAGAATGCCTATTTGAGCAATTGCTTTAAAACTCTGGGGTTAATATTATGCCATTCTTCAGATCTGAATATTATTTAATGTCTGTTTACTGTAAACGTTCCTTATCACTGGGTATATAGGAGGTACTTTTTTAGCACTGATATATCACTCAGTTTCTTCCCAGTTGCCAAACAGAAGAATTGATAGACTGCATTGATATCAATTAATAATATATTTTTACAGTAATGGGTCTAATATCAACTTCAAACACAAAAGAGAAAAACATAGCACTTCTACTTCCTAACACAGCCCTGAGATTAAGAGGTTCGGTATTAGTTCAGAGGCTTTTGCTGGAGACCTGTAAAAACCACAAGCTGTAACTTGTGCTGCCAAAGAACGCTCTTGTTAACTTGACTCATATGAAACCCCTTCAGTTTGCCAGTATTGTGCCCTGAACTGCCCCAGACTAGGAAAGTGCACTTCACTTAATATACATATAAAAATACTAAACAACATAAATTCTTCAGCAAGAGCTTGAAGCAGTATCTGTGCTACAATCGTATATCACATTAACATTTGATGTTATTACTGCTTCGCAGGTGCAACAATCCTTGGTCCTTGCCCCTGTGGGAGAGCAGTGGTTGACTTCTATTTCTTTTTTTAACTGTTTACATTTTTACTTCAATCATAGTTTGTCTTATCTCTCCCTCTGCAGGAGGGCAATCATCAGTGAGATTTGCCGCGAATACATTGTGGCTGATGTATCTAATGGAACCTGCACTTATAGCCAGACCTGTCAATAACCCTAGCACCATTACAGTAGATAGCTTTTCACAAGATTGGCTTCTTCTTGCAAAGATTATTCAGTATCATATGCGCAAACAACAGCAGCCATTATTGCCCTTTATTTCCCACCTCTCCTTTTCTTAGACTAGCACATCTCTTTATTATTATTTGACAGCAATGAAGAATAGCCCAATCTTTGCCATCATTTGGTAACAACAATTCTTAGCACTTTTCATGTTCAAAGGGCTTTGCCGTCATTATCTAATTAATCTTCACAACAGCTCTATGAGACTGGTAAGAAAGGTTTAGCCTCATTTTATAGATGGGTAACTGAAGCTGTGAGTTTAGCTGCTTGATTTTCAAAGGTTCTGTGCATTCTTGGCTCCCATTGAAGTTAATGAGAGTGCAGAGGGAGCAACATCTCTGGAAATAAAGGAGCTTGTGCAAGCTTGTAGAGGAGGTTACTATCAGCATGCAGTGGGCATTCCTTGGTCCCAGACCTGTGCCCAGGGTGTTGGGCCAAGCCTCCCTCAAATCTGCATTGTCACTGGCAATCTGGCCATTAGACCTTGGCTATTCGAAGCTAGCTTTGCATTTAGATGTTTCAGTGTCACAGGGGAATATTTGAGAAACTCTGCATTTTAAGTTTCACCCCTGGGGTATTTTATCTGTCCTCATTCTAAAAAAAAAAAATAACTTTTATCTGTTAAAGGTGTCACTATGCAATGCAAGCACGAGGTTTCACATACATTGACTCACTTGTAGTTTTATGACTACATTTTACAGAAATTGCACTTATTTTGAAATACTCCCTGAGGACTAAGGAACACAGACAGAATGCATTCCTTAATGCTTCCCTAATTCATGGAGGTGGCTGCTTTACCAGTCACTGTCAGATCATTAATCAGCAGAGTTGTAAAGCTTGTAGATATTCAGCAAAAGTGCTTAATAAAAATCATTTAATTCTAAATTACAAGAGTGCACTTAACCCTAAAGATATTAAAACTGATTGTTTGACGCACTGCACTGAGTGGTAGAAATTTAAAAATAAAAGCTTTCCTTACTTGCATCAAAGTGAATAAATCATCTAGCCTTCATATCCTAGTGCCATGATACTATGCTGTAATAAAATAATCCATTTTACAGCTTTAAGCTGTAAATATAAGGTACTTCAACCTGACTGATGACAACAGGAGAAACTGGGTTTTGAAGCAAAGAGCAAGCATTATGGCCAGCATTCCTGTTACATGGTTCTTGAAGGCCATCTGTCTCTGTGTAATTTCTGCGATGGATTTATAAATCTGTCCTATAGTCTGGTTGGTGGTACCATAGTGGAGTGCTGCAGTGCCTGTTAGATACTTCTGGTAATTAATTATAGAACATCTATATCTCCCCGTTGTAAAATATACCATAGACCATTTATATTCACCCCTATATGCATGGATCAGTCCCACCAGACACACACACAGGTGTGTACACGTACACACTCGCACACTCGTGCACCACACATGCATACAACCCCCTTCCCTCTACTGAGGCAGTCAGCAAAGTTCAGATTTTGAGTGAGCAGAGATATTGATATTTATTTACATCATATGAAAAATAATTACTGAGCATTTTTAGTTCAGCTGTCAAATTTTTTCAATTAAAATTATGTTGCAGTTTGGTGGTTGCTCAAATGTAGCCTTTCTGTAAAACATTAGTAGCAGTGATTCTTTTGAAGAAATGGAAAGCTTAACCGTTTTTTCGGGCAGTTAGTAAAAAATTCTTTCTTTTTACCCCAACTCAACCAATGTTAGTATTCTATTGTCAGACAGCAGAGGAAATAAAGGTGATAGATGTGTCTGAATTTTGATAAAATGCAAAAACTTATGAAAATGTATTCGTTCTTAAATCAACAAAAGCCCTTCAAGTTCCATCACTTTTCCCATTGCAAAAAAATCATCTTTCTTCAATATCTATTGTGAAAATAACCATCCCAGAAATATTTTAAAATATTCTTCTCTGAGCCCTTTATATATTGTCTGTCTTCCTGGACCAGAGGCAGGACTTGGCTAAGATTAGTGCTGGGCAGCAGGACTCACCTGGGCATCAGCTCTATCACAGTTATGTATTTCTCTCACTGCTGATATTGTTTGCATTCAACCTTTGTCATTTCCTGCTTTATAGCCAGATTTGCATTTTTGACAACCTTAATAAGGCTTTCATGGATTATAGAGTGTTTTATTTGCCTAATTTGGAGGATATGGGAATGTGCAGGTTTTTTTTTCACTGAAGTCCTCCAGAATTATGATATGAAATCTATCAGTTCACAGTACTGAGAATTGTTAAAAGAGATTTAATTCCATTTTATGTGAAAACTCTCCTGTAATTATAAAACTATTTGTCTAAAAACTTCTATGTGTTCTGGTTGTTTGGGTTTTCCTTATTCCGAAATAGAATTTAAAATCTTTGGAACAAAGTCAAGGAATCATATGCCTTTTATTTTTTTTTCTTGTAATCTTTTCTGATTAATTTGTACAGTATGTTTGATTGCTTAATTGTTTAATTTTTCCTTCCATAAACAAGATTAATTGCAATTCACTAGCCTGAATAAATATATACCCATTGTAGTAAATAAGCAAGTACTGACATTCTACTTCTGAGCTGTAATGAAAACTTAAGACAGGCAGAAATGGATACACTGTAGTCCTCTAACTGCACCTGGCATCTCATTACACACCATCAGAATAAAAATGGAAGATTTGGAAAATATTATTGCGTAGGTTTACACCCAGGTTGGGTAAGAAGGAGATGAAAGGAGGCACTGTTTTAGAGGCCTGCATCTCCTCTCCCATCACTCCTGTTTCTCCTGGGATAACTTCCTCTTTCTTGCAGGTTTGAAAGAGAATAATAGGATCTCACCACCCTCTAAAGTAAGAAGAATTCCTACTACATTTAAAGGTCATTCAGCTTCAAAGAAGCCACAGTAACGGTTCAGGAAGGTGCCTGGCTTTGTGGATTTTTCCATCGTACACTTAAAGCCTCATTCTCATCACATGGTAGTTATAATTCATGTAACAGGTTTGACTAAGTCCACATAGTGCACACTTGAAAGATAATGGCTTAAATATTATACATCAAGAGGGATGATGCGAGAAAAAATTACTAAAAACACCATTGATAAGTCCCATACTAATGAAAATTGCCATATAGTAGTTATCTGATTTTTAAAATGTTTGTTTATTTTAATTAACTTGTTTAAAATATTTCCATACCCCTGACTCCCAAGCAACAGACTGGATTAGTTAATCAAAATTTCCACAGAGCTGGTTGATTCTTAACTTGTCTTTTTACCTATTTCATACAAAATTAGACATAAACTTAACTTTTCTATCTAGGATAAATATTGTGAGCACAAAATACAATAGGATTTTTTTAAATGGTAGTTGAAACATTTTAGCCAAATTTGACTGTTCTGACTCTGCTCCTTTTTTTTTTTTTTTTTGGCAAAACCCCAGGTACAGTGTAAGTAATCAAAGTACCTAAGAGTTATGTGCAGGGTGCTCAGTTAGCTTAAGATAATGTTGCAAATACAAGTGTCCATATATTGTAATATTAAGTGATTAATATTTATGCATTTTCTTGACAGGAAAACTGTAGTAAATTAGTTAAATATATGTGTTGGTAGTTTTGAGAATTGTTGTTAACTTAAAAATAACAATCTCATTTTTCTGCATCTTGCATAATTTCCCATGGTATTGAAAGAATATGCCACAGTCACCTTCTAATAATTTTGGAAAAAAATTACAAAAAACATACGTGACTCTATAAAGGACAAAACATCAGCAGAAAATGCTTATTTGCCTTGTTTATATTACTAAATACTTTAGTGCTTAAATTACTGGAAAAGAAAAAAATCCAAAATTCATTGTAATTGCTATGTTTTTTTTCTTATTGTTTAGTTTCTTGCATTTATCTTATATTAGACATTTAAGAATTATAAAATTAATTTCTCTGCAGCTTATTATGGGCTTCTCTATTTGCTTCCTGGATTTAAAAAAATACATTTGCTATACTATTTCTAGTGCTTATCTTGTTTGGAGAAAAATTACCATTACAAAATTGCAGATTTGGATTTTGCTTTGGAATTTTGCCCAAAGATAGAAATAGATAGAAATTTTTTTAATTTAATAAAAATTAATTATCAGGAAATGTCATTTATCCATGTCCTTTTTCTAACAATACATATATGCTTGATAATCAACATGAATTTTGTATGACACTAATTGCACAGAACAGAAACTTACCTCTGTCTGCCTAGATAATTTCTTACTACTTGCATTACAGAGGAAAGAAAATGTTCAGAGTAGCCTAGTGGCAGATTTTCAGCTCATGCAAATAATATTAAAATCACTGACCCAGAATAGTTATTGTTTCAGTGACATGAGAAATATTATGTTGAGTTTTCATTTCCAGGAGTTTTTCTTTATTCAGCTCTGGTAGGTGTATAATACTAAACTCTTGAATAATTCCTTTTTAAATTAAACAGTAGATTCATATCTTACCAGATTTATGAGTCATTTATATTCCACTAAGCCACACTACCCAAATGGTTGTGTATACAATTTTGATGAGCTGGTAGTTTAAGTACAGAGATAATACAGAGAGCTTTTTCTGAAGTGGGTATGGGGATATTAGTATAGTTGGTGTTTAAATATGTTATCAATATGAAATAGAAAAGCTGGAATAAAATCAGTCTGCCATGAGCAATCATAAGAAGTTTTAGTCTAAAGTTTTTCAGAATTATGTTGATGATATGATAAATCCAAAAGCGTGCTGATACTAAAATTACCATAAAATACATATTAAGCACTATATGTGTATAGGTAATGTATTTGAGTTCACTGAAAACTGAAAATGGGTTTTGGTGGCAGAATTACCTCCAAATTATGTAAAAACAGAAATTTGAGTTTCTCAAGAAATTCACTATTATGGCAGTTTTCTGGAAAGCCACTAGGTGGAAGTTATTTTCCTACTGACCAACTTTATTCCTTTCACAGTGGTCATTGTTTCCTAATATGAAGCTGTAAAAGAGTAATTTTCCTTCAGTATTATTCTTGCTAGGGTGTCAACCAAACAGCACAAAACATTGTCACTTACAAAAGTCCTGGAGTATAAAACCAGAACCTTCTTGACTGGGACAAGTATGAGGCAGGTGCTATTCTACTAATATTAGCACAAATAAACTGCTAAAATTTTGCCAAAGCAGAAATTATCAAGCCAAATGCAAGTAAGAAATTTGGCTGTCAAACCAATCAAAAATGGAGAAAGAAATTAGTATATGCAGGAATAAATCTGAGCAGAATTTTAAAAAAGAGTCTGGTTAAAAGTGCAGAAGTAAAAAACTCTTCCATCAAAAATGCTCCCACCATTTTGGAATCACTATTTTTACTTTATAAAATTAAACTCATAACACAGGCTTTAGAATAAATTATTCTGAGTTTGACTTTCCGTTTTTTTCAGAACTTGTCAGTACAAAACCCGAATAGCAGTGAAATTTGCATTTTCTGCATTTGCAGAGAAGTTGAAAGGATCATGACTGTTACTGAAAGGATCTATTACTGAACCTCCTCTAAGAAAAAAAACTTCCTCACCACGCAGAAGATGAAGACTGGTCTTTGCCCTGATGTTGCCCTTGTAATCCTAATTACTGTTGCTCAGTAATCCTAATTTCACTAGTCATTAAGAACTGTTATTTGGTGCTGTGCCAAGGAGGATGTGAACGCAGGCCAAGCTCACAATCTCATTGCAGCTATTGCCTTCTTTTTCTGCTGTAGCCTTTACTGAAAGAGTGTGGGATGCGCATCACCAATAACTGGCATAACTTGTGTTTCATGTCAAAAGGAAAATATAAGAAATACTGAAGGATTTTTGTCAAGACACGGAATGAGGAGTAAAGAGAACCAGAGCAGAGCATATCACTCACTTCATCTGGTCTCCAAAAGAGAAGAAAAACAACTGACTGTGGAGCAAGCAAGTATAGAAATGGAAGTTAGGAACAGGACAGCATAGGTACAATGCTGCTGGGAATAGCATGTGCATATTGTGTGAATATATAGTTCCAATAGGCTACCTGAGATATCTGAAAAACATCATTTTTCGTGGAAAAGTTTTGTTGTTTTTGCTGTTGTCATTTGTTTTGTGGAAAGTTTTTTGGTTTTATTTTTAATAATTGAGTAAGCTCACAGCAAAGAATTAATTACCAAGAACTCTTAGCATTTGAAAAAAAAACAACTTTGCCCTTTCAGCACGTTTATTCATAAGAAAAAGAAGCAACATAAATATGTTGCTTTACGTAATATCAGACATTTGACACAAAATTCAGGAAACTGATAAAAGTTAATAAAAAAGAAAATATATACCTAAAGTAAATTCTTATGACCTTATAATGATTTTTAGTGGGATGAAAAATGAAAGTTCAGCATATCATTCTACTGTTTGCTACCATTTGCTTATATAAGGATTTATCCTGTATGAAGTATCTTGCTAAAAACATTTGTAACAGGAATGTATCTAGATGATAGATGTAATATAATTGTAAGGTGTAACTGTAAAAGTCATGGAAATGGGTCTGAAATCCTTTCACGGATACCAGCAGTTGTGAAACACATGCTAATAACCAATATTAATATAACTCCTTGTCTTCTTCTGCTTCAATGAGCAGAAGAGAGAAAAATCTGTTGAAAAAGCCAAGATGGGGGCAAGTAGTTGAGAAAGTGATTTTTGAAGGATTTTTTTTCCTTCCTACCTGAACCTCTTCTCTCCAAATAGATTCTTCCATGAGTCATTTGGAATAAGAAAAGAAACTGATATGAGGAGACAGAAGTCAGTGACAAGCTAAATGGATACTCTCTGGACTACAATCACTCCTCAAGAAAAGCCAGTTAATGATACTTGAGACAATGGCCTGATCTCCTGCTCTTCCATAACCACACTGAAACGCTCCAACTGGAGCAGTTTCATAGCAGCCTGGTTTCTGCCTCAGCCTTTCATCCTTTGTGGGGATGAAGTCTGTGGGTCTCACCATGGGAGATTATGTTGTGACATGTGTACATAGAAATGAAATAATTCAGGTTACGAGGCTGAAGGCATTTTAGGCAATTAAATTTGTTGAGTTTTTTTCTTGTATGTATTCATTTAGCAATTTTGACAAAATGTGTCAGTTTTCCATGCTCTTTGCTGGAAAAGAGATCCTTCTGCAGTATCTCTAACCAACACAGTGGGGTTTGCCTGGATTGGGCCTTAGGACTCCTGTTCCCTCTGCCTCATAGTGAAACTGTTCTGTGACTTTTGGAGCTTTATAAGCTGTACTGATCTAGATGTTCTCTGCAGTAAACCTGGGACAGAGCTGGTGGGGGCTAGGAGAGATGTATGTTGCAATGGTTGGCACTTTAGCTGAGGGCAGGAAACCCCAGGACTTTCAGGGTGTTGCAGAGCAGGTATGATGTGGTAACATGAAGAATAAAGTAGGATGAGTAAAGGGAGAGGAACTGGATGACCAGTTAGGAAAGAAGTTAAGACCAGGACAGAGACTGGTGATGGGTGTAATGGTGCTCAGTCAAAATGACACTGTGAAGACAGCAAAAGAGGAAGGGACATGAGAAAGAAGCTGTCTGCATGAGATGGGATCCTGAAGCACCAGAACTCCAGATGACCTTCTCATCTATATTTTGATCAGCTGCAAAAGGTTCTGTGGCCCTAAATATTTCAGAAGAATTTATTCGTTGTGGGGTCATGCAACGACACGCAATGAAAAGGTTGTTTTTTCCAAATTCTAAGATTTTATTATTCAGGAAAGTATAAAAAACCCAAAGTTTAGAGAAACCCACATAGAAAGAGTTGTATAAAGGTCATATATTCAAATGCTCAAACTAAGGATTACCAGAACTAAGACTGCCTTTATTATTAAAAGTACAGTAATACACTGTTTAATTCCATGATTCTATAAGCGTTTCCAGCATGAAAAACCTAATCGTAATTCACTGTACATAGGGACTACTCTGAGCATGAATGCATTTTATATGTTTCAGGATATTGCCCCCTCAGTAACCCTATGTCATTAATTGATAAAGCCTAGGAAGCATGCAGTTGATGAGAAAGGGAATTGTAGGAAGGAATTCGGAGCCCTGATGACTAAGGCAATGAAATGTCCTAATTAATTCCTTCTTATCCCAAATTCTTCCATGGAGTTCCTGTGTGATGCTGAGAAGTCACAAGCAACCATTTTCACAAAAGAACACTATTTTTATTTTGTCACTTTTTCAAACTTCATGTTTATGCTTCACTGTTGTACCAAGCTATGACCTCTGCATCTTAGAGTCCTTGCAAACCCGACTGTGAAAATGAAGTGCCTTGAGAAGTTAACATACAACAAAATTAGGTCCTTGGTCCTTCAAACTAGACACACATATTTACTCATCATTGTCAATTTGGGCTTTAATGGCAGTGCCTAAATCTTCATTATGGAATTTCAAAGTGCTTTTATACTGGAGAACTCTTTGCAGAAGGGCATTAGGTACGAGTGTGCATAAATCCTTTTCCTCTAGCCTGGTTTCATTCAAAATAAACCCTTAAATCTGCTGCAAAGAGAACTTAAGTAAGCAGAGTGTTTGCCACATTCCCTTTCCTGGACAACCAGGCTGTACGTATCGGATGCACTTTCCCTGACTTTTGCTTGCCCATCTGGAACGCAGGAAGGATCAGGGAAGGAGCAGCACAGGTCTGAGTGTTTATGACAAACTCAAAAGTAGGTCTAAAAGGGACTTAAATCATATGCTTCTTGCACTATCACACAAAGATCTCTGGACTGAATTTGCCTCCTTTAACTTCTGCAACTACAGTAGTGTTAATTCACAAGTTTTGGCTTCCCTGCATTGCTGTGTTGCACTCATGCAACCAGACTACTTTTAAGCTTCAGCTTGAAAAAAAATGCAGTTTGGGGCACCATTTTCTTTCCATTTTCAGCAGGAAAATCTGAGATGCTGCCCCCTTTCTTACAGTAGGCAGTTACTGGGGCTATGCTCCTTCAGTAATGAAACCCAGAGTGAATACAGTTGGAATCCCTACAGGATGTTTTACAGAAGAAGATGTCAGGATTTCAGACATTTACTTATGTCTTGATATATATATTCTATATATGGTTGGGACTGTCTCTATGTCATACACAGAAATTGTTTTGTATTAAAATGAGGTAGCAGGAACTAAAATCCTCATTCTACTTTGGTGCTTCAGCATTAATCATGCTTCAAGTCCTAAGACTTGAATTTCTGCACATGGGTTCAGGTTCAAAAGAAGTAAAAGGAGAGGACCTGATACCTGGAATGTTTTGCTGAAGTTAATGTGGATTCAAGTGAAGATGGGACAACTATATGGAAAATAAATGCATCAGGAGTTAATGAACATAGAGAAATTGCATGCAGCTCTGGAATTATCTAAGTGGACAATTGCTACAGGCTGGTGGAGGGCTTGGAAGTATTATGCATCCTTTTTTCTCTTGTACAATTTTTGCTGCATCTGCTCTTTGACCCTGTCAGAGAAGGGAACTGTCAGAGAACATGGGATATGCAGCCGGCAGGGTGGACAGAGAGAAAAATCCAGCAGTTATCCATCCCATGAAGATCAACCATCTCATCTATTGAGTGAGACACTTCCACATCAGAAAAAAAAAGAAAAAAAAAAAAGTCTCTGGAGTTTTTTGTATCTGGAGTTATAGGTTGTATTTACAATGGTGACTTTAAGGTGGTAACTTAAAGCAAGCTATGTGGTGGGAAAGGATAACTTTGACTAGATCAGGCTAATACCTTTAAAAATAACTGTCTTGTCTTAGTGTACACAGTCCCTTCTGTAGATGTGAAACAGAAGCAGGACCTTCCAAAGCACCAGCAAGTCCTGTATGATGAAGGCTGGCAGTGCAGTCACAGAAGATACTGAATGAGGTTAACATAGACAAGTAGAGTGCAGTTTTCCTTAGCTTTTTAAGGCTTGTCTTTTTCATTCTTTTGATGTAGCTTTGTTGTATATTGTTGATTGGAAAGCTATGGAGTTCTTCCTTAATACCCAGAATAAATCCCAGTACTTCATCTCCTCACAGATGTAGCTGCATCATGCTTTTTCTGCATTACCCACATTGCAACCTTGTGATCTTTTTAATTTGCATTCCACACCCCCAAAAGCACTACACACTCTGGACTCACTCCTGATGATCCTCTTCACAGAAATAAAAGTGACAGCTTCTGTGAAAGGGGAAGTATTGCAGTGAGCGACATTGAGCAGAACAATGCAGTGAGTAAGCAGCTGAACCTTGAAGGGAATCTCCATTGAAGTAAAACACAAAAGGAGAGGCTAATTCAATTAGCAACTGATGCTTGTTGCTTGAACAAACTTCACTGAATTTTGAAAAAAACAGGAAATACACAGCCAATGAACATGTTGGCAAAAATAGACAGACACAAGTAAATATCTTGAAGTTTTTCAGATTTTCTTAGATCGCAGTAGGGTTCCCAGGTAATTGATATTTTGGTTTTTACCTCTTTCTCTCTCCTATTGTGTATTTTCTTCCACAGATGAAAATGAACTAATATGGCTAAGCCTCTGAAAATATTTTCACACCATCCTACCATCCTATATTTTTCAAGTACCTGCCTGTACAATCTTTTCTCTAGACCTGCTGCCCTCAAAGCCTTGAGTTATATACAGATTTATCCATGCTATTTCATTCCTATCGCTGTTTCATTCCATTCCATTTCAAAGAAAGATGCAAACACTCATTAAGCGGAGGTGTGTCAGGCCACTAGTTGGAACATGCTATTAACCAGACTAGGGAAAAGAAGAACTTAAAATCACATAAACATGTCTAGTTCTCCAAGAGCCCACCTACCCAGACCAAAGCAGCCTGAGCAGTGATGACACTGATTTAAATGTCGTACAAGAGCAATTCCATTTTTTCCTATCAAAACTTTATTATAAGGCAGTCAATTAATCCTTATGGTCACTTTAAGTGGAAAGGAGAAGGAAACAAGTCAAACATCACATCATTAATTCTGATTATTTTCATCATTAATATAAAAATCCTGTCAGGGTAAGGCTTTACTTTAAACATAGTTACTATGATCTGATTTTTGACAAGGTTATTAAGATTAAAAAAACCCAAGCAAAAATAGCAAGCAAAATTTATCCTAATTTTTATGCAAATGTATTATTTCATCCTTTTAAGAACATCCATAGCTGTAGCACAAACCCAGTTCCCTTCAGCTTAGCAATAAAAACAATATAACTTAGCTCATGTCAAAGTTTACAGTGTGACTTTAAAGCAGCTGTTAACTTTAATATGAGAAATGAAATCATTACTGAATATGGCCTCACAAGGCTTTTTTTTTTTTTAATGTTTAAGCCGTTCTTGTCTATACCCCCTTGTCATTAACTGGTAAATCAGTAATTTATTTCCTATTAGAATTTATATAGTTTGCAGCAATTAAGAAGAAAAGCATAATTGCTGACAAACCCAGGGCACTATTTAAATCACTTCCTTGTTGACAACATATTTCTCCTTCCTAAAACTGAATGTCACTGAAATCTGATTTGAACAGAACCCTTGTGGACTCATCATTCAAATGTACTGCACCTGTCACCTGTGTGCTAGCATTCTGCTAAGGATCAATTTACATAACCTCATTTAATGGTTCATAAATCATACCCATTAAGCCCAGCTAACAGGAACCAAGGGTTCTAATTTATGCTGCCTTTCATAGCAGAAAATTGGGAGGCTGGAGCCTGTGGATAAAGAACCCAGGTCTTGCCTTTGATTGTTGATTGTGATGGTAAATGTATGGATGATGAGAACAGATTTTCACTTTATTGATTTCCTGCCAAAGCACAGCATGCTTTATTGTGAAAGGGGGCCTTTTGGCAGCAGTGCTAAAAGTGGCAGTTGTTTAGGAGCCCTTTGCCAAGATGACATCTAAGACAATACTGAGTGGTAAATACTAAAATAATATCAAGCTGAAATGTTAATTTTTAAAAAGAAACGTCCCCAAAGGTTCATAAAATCAATCATGTTTTTCTACCCCAGAGCACCTTGCTAATAAACATGAAGCCAGGTGATTACTGTGCGGTATTAATTTTTCTAAAATCTATTTTTCTTAAATTCTGTATTCTATTATAAATTATTCATGGTATTTCAGTCAAAGTAATGCAGATGTTTGAAGCCTGCTGTAGAGTGACAGTTAAGCCAGAGTTGTGTGCTGGGCCTGTCTTGAGCTTTTTACTCTGATCCTCCCTTCGATTAAATACCTGGAAATAGCTTTTTCTGTCATTTGATTTTCCATTTTTAAGTTCTATTATTTAGTAGGTGGCTGAGTGCCGTATTGAGTGTATTGCCAAATGGAATATGCATATGCATAGGCATACAGCAGTCTTGCCACATGAGTTTAGGCAGGGTCTCAAAATACCAAAAATAGTCTTGGTATTACTTCCCAGAATGAAACAAACTCTGTTAGTTGGTTCCCCTTGCCTCACTCAAAATTGCACCCCTTCATTTCAGCTTGGTCTATAATTTTCTCCTTACAAGTAAGAAATCCTAAATTTTTTAATCTTCTCTTAGGACAGACTGATTCTCAACAACTGGGAGTTTAACCCCCCATTATTGCAGATGGACAAATAACTTTGCTGGCCTGAGAGTACAGTCTGTGTCTTCTGCTAGCCATGATACTAATTCAAAAAAGACAAACAATGTGATAGGTTTCTTCTGCTTTTCTAGCTATATTTTAGCAATTAAGATCTTTGTTTTGGAAGATGCTGGCCATGATCCGGGGAAATACTGAAGTTACTGAATAGTCTTGATATAAAAATCTTGCTCATAAAAAACCCACAATCCAGTGCTTGGGGCATTAGCTCAGCTGGGAAATTTGCTATTGAGGTCCACCATAGATTTCCCTTGTGACTTCACCAGAACTATATTCACAAAATGCACTTAATTTCAGTAAATTCCTAGAATAAAATACATACCTAGCCAACAGAGGAGGCATTAAAGCCCAGATACCTGCTTCTTTCCACCATTTGTGTTGCTGTTAACTGAGCTGAAGAATTTCATCTTACCTTTTTATATGTTGCTTTCATCTGGTGGCCATCCATCACAGCTCTGTAGCACAAGAGCTACAAAACATCACCAAGCTCAGAACAAGTTTTGGCTTTCTGGTACTTGAGATGGACTTTGAAGACTTCAGCTTGGAAAGAACATAAACAAAAATATCCCATAATGTATCAAAATGCTCTACCTATTCCTCTATGTTACAAAAGGCACTGTAGTCTTTCCTGCCTGTGTTTGTGCAAACTTTAGTCTATTAAGTGTGCTCTGTGAGATCTATATGAACAAGATCCAGGCATGGCAGACAGGGGAATACTTCATAGATCCTCATAAGTCTTAGGATAATGGGGTAGTTTGCCACTGTCAAGATGGATAAACTGGGCATCCCAGCACTTACAAACCTAGGAAAACAGAAAATTATGTGTTTCTTAGGAACACTTTCATGGACAAACAAGAATTTTGAGGATTTTAATCCTTAGCTTTGAGGGACTCATTTTTGTCCTTTTGTAGAGTTAGATTGTCAAGCTCCAAGAGTTAGTTTCGGTTATTGTTGCTGGGGTAGTTTTGCACATCACCACTGTGAGCTCCCTGCCTCACCTCTCTTTGCAGATAACTAACCCGGTCTCAGAAATGGCAAAAGAATATGTGACTGTACTAAGGCCATTGCAATTTGTCTATTAACTTCATGGCTGTCAAAAGTTTGCACTGAGGCTGAAATAGGAAGCGCCGCAGCTGGAGAATGAGCAAACCTCTTTTCCTGCAATGGTGGCAGCAATCTGGCAGAGGAAAAGGGAGAACAGATGGAATAAGAAATGTCTTAAACTAACATAGCTGTTTACTGTTGCGTGCAGAAGTGGATCACTCAGCTTCTGTCTCAATTTCCGTTTACAAAATGGGGAAAGTGTGCTGGATACATTCAAATGGACAGGAACAATTAAGTCCACATTAATATCCTGTATTTCTTCTCTCAGTAGCTGCATATATTTAAGTGTTTTGCTATATGAATGTTAATTGATTTGTAGATTGGAGTCCTACATTGGTTTCTTTGTCTCACAAAATCTAATATAATATTTTAGAAATGGAAACTGTTGAGTATCCCCTGCTTAGTCTAATGCACCTGAGTCCTGCGCTCGAACATCCCTACTGTTGAAGTCCCTGGCCTTCGCTTAAACAGAAACCAACAATCCTACTGAAGAGATGGAAGGCTCCTGTTAGTAGGCTCATGTCACTGTAGTCATGTTCACTTTTGACATAAATGATATTCCAGCTCAAGATTCTAGAGGTGGAGGGTTTTAAACTTGAGCTCAGCTCTATTAGAAATATATATATTTGGTTGTAGGAATTCTGTTACTGAGTTTCAAGTCCAATTAATAAAAAGACCCCCAAGCACAAAAACGCATAGAATATCATTCTGGTTGTTATTTACATAAACATTATTTATTTTTCAGGTGCAGGATTGAGCTGAAACTCAGTTATGGAAACAAGCATCTTTGCAGGTACTGGGGAATGTCACTGGCAAATCTTACTGATGTGTTTTCAAGTGTAACCGCACACAGATGTTTCTTAGCCTTGCTGAAAAAGGTTACTGCTGCTATTACACTGAAGCAGAGAGAGCCTGTGCTTACATCTTAAGTTCCTTGTCTGAAATGCTATCTTTGTCCTCCTTTCCTGTGGCAGTGATAATCCCGAACAGAGTGATGGAGATGACACCTCAGGAGCTGAGATTGTCACAGACATGGTGTTTGGTGCCCACAGTTTTCACTTTATTTATGTAAATGAAACAACTGTGGTTTTGATAAGAACTAAAGAAGATTAAGACCTATTCTAATATCTGAACAACATTTTTCCCCAGGTGCCACCCTTTCAAAGCTTCTGCACGTGTGCATTGCAGATGGCCCACTGACATTACTAAGCCAGATCCGCAGCTGACATGAACTCCATTCCAATCAACTGGACTCCCATGACTTGCAGTGGATTATGATCTTAATGAGTGAAGCTAAGCTGATGAGAGACTGTAGCCACCATTTAGGTCAATCATGTTTCTCATGACTTCAAGGCAGGCAAGGCTTCACACTACAGCATTCCCATGTAGTGTCAGTGACATTAATGGATGTGCACCATAGTGTATAACACTACCCAAGGGCACAGAAAATATGTGGTCTGAATGCCCTGAACCCAGTACAGGGTTCACTGTACTGCTGGAACTGCCCATGTGCATATAGACCTATTTCAATCAGTTCATAGCAACACTACCCAACCTTTATTAAGAGAAAGGAAATTTAATGGAGCCATTGAACTGTATCATTTTGACTTACCATATCTCTTCATTCTTCCTTTCCTTGTCACAAATGCAAGCCTGAGTTTTAAAACTGCTCAATTTTGACCAAAGTCCAGCGCTGCTATGTGGCAGTATAATAAAAGAAAATAAGAATGTGGTGAAGGGAGAGCAAGGTGGGAATGCAGGCAGCTATCCAAGGTATTTAGGGCTGTGACAGAGATGTTGGTGTCACATCAGACAGCTAACACTCCTCTAGTGGGTCTTGCCACTCTCCAAGGCAGAGTTGGCCAATATGCTCATAAATCTGCCAGTGAAAGGTTCACATCCTCAGACTGGCATGTTACAAGTAACAGAAATTACTAATAGTTCAATTTGATACCTTTAGTTTTACCCATTGACTTGTGGTTACTCCTGGTGACATTTGCCAACATAGCCTGTGAGAAGTTAATCTGTTTCAATAAAAATTAGGTATATTTTCATTGAAATTGATACATTATGCAAGTATAAATCTGGTGTAAATGGAATAGGGAAATTTTACAAGGCACTATGTATCCAAAATAAAGTGAAAAATCCAGTGTCTGACATATTCTTTGTTTTATACGGATGTTAAATAAAACAGACTATGCAATATTTTTGAGTCAAGTTGGGAGCAGAAATACAAAGTCTGGTCCAGATCTAGTATGAACTTACTCAGATTTGGTCACACTACAATTCTGTCTCTTAGAAGTAAAAATCATTGCACTTGCAAAACTGTGGCCAAGTATACCCTGTCAGCCATGATCCTATGGATAGAGTTTTTAATTTCTTACTGAGATATGTCCTGAGATTATCCTCAGACCCCAACATAAAATTCCAGACAAAAGAAACTAGAATCTTGTATGTGCTCTGGTCTTGTAAGTTTTCCACTCCACAGGACAGCTCTGTGCAGCTACTGACAATGGGTTAAATAATCTCTTCAATACTTAGTTCTTTTTCAACAGTAGATTGAAAATAATCCAAAAGTATGCCAATATTGATTCAACTGTATTGATTAAAAGTGAAAGAAATGGACCTTTTGAGGTCATGGAAGCCCAAATAATATGAGGGACTTTTAGCTTTTTTTCTAAAGGTGAAAAAGGTTTGTGTCATTGCTCTGCCTCTCCTCCTGCTGCTCCCCACTCCCCTTGGTAATTCCTCAATATGTAGTCTAATTTCAATGAAATTATACGGAAAGGTTGGAATTCTTAAAAGAGCGATTTCAGATTCAAGCTGAGTAGGAGATACATGAGAGCAGGCAGCTGAGCGGGGGTGCAAAATAAGTGTCCTCATTGCCAGTAAGATCGTGGGACGACATCAGCCATCAAGCCACAAGACATCAAGGCTAACACAGGAGAGAGACCATAGAACCAGGTTCCCTAATTCTGGCATTCACAGAACTACAGAACTATTTTTCTCTGAGGCTTTTACATTCAAATCCAATAATTTATCTACAAACTAAGAGATCTGCTGACTTCATTTTAAAAGAAATTCAAGGGGCTTTTTCCTAGTATCTTATATCTCCTTTTGGAAGCTTTTCTGGTCTCCCAATTATAGTGTCTAAATGAATAAATAACTGAATGCAGCTATTTGTATGATTACCAAAACCATGCTGATGGAGCTAGTATGCAAATTCTATTCCAATAAAAGTAGGTTATGCCTTTTGTATGAAAAAGAAAGATGTAGTTAGATGAATTTCAGCAGTCGGTAACTCTCTTTAGAAAGAAAATTTCAAACAATTCTGAGGTACCTGGGAGGGAAACTGCATATTCATTTTCACAATAAATATAGGCTGGGTGCAAGAGGCCCTAGTGTTAGCTGCATTTCAAAATAGCTTCACTTAATAAACATGTGTGCCACTGTAAACATAAATCCTGCAGAATGTACTTAGATATTCTTTATTGATCCATCTCTGCAATTGCAACTGCAACTGATGGATCTTACACATGATAAATTGTGAAAAGAAATTAAATGCCCAGCTCTGTGAGATAATGATTATCTGTAGTTCCTGCTGACTTCTCTTATATAAATATTCTTTAAGAATTCAGTTGAAAATCTGTAACAAACCCCTGTTCTCTTCTTCCCTAAAGACAAGAAAAAGAAAGAACAAGACATGGTAGGTTTGTCTCAATAATACCAGTAGTTTTATCATGCACCCAGTATCTTTAGATGGATTTGAAACACCTTTTTGAAACACTTTTGATGTGACCTACAAGATCAATAATGATTACAGTGGATGTTAGTGATGGAGTTTCCTCTGTGTATGTTCTTGTCTTAGCAAATCAAATTCTTAATATTATTTCAATGTATTTTTCTTTAATTCTATTTGATTTTTGGTTGCTGGGACTTTTTAGAATTTAAAGGATTTAAATTTAGCTAATTCAGTTGTCACAGTGCAGAAAAAGCTCAGTCTGTCATGGGTCCTATCCATTCATGGTGGAACTGCAGGAGACAACAGAATTACACCAGAGATGAATTTTGCTTATTTTGTTTCTTCCACTTAAATTTAATCAACCCTTTGTGAACCTCTTACATTTCAATGGCATTATCTGAAACAACTCAATGTGATACAATTCTTTTGTTGAAATTGCATTGATTCCTCTGGAGATACAGATATCAACACAAGTCTATAAGATCTCGTCTTCTTTAAGGTTACTAAAATAATTGCATTTTTAGTTAATGTTTTTCAGCTTTTGGGTAATAAAATATCTAAATGAATTTGTATGTTAAACTTGGTTTGTATGAGTTCAGTGTTACATTGTTGCTCTGTTTGTTCTAATATTAATGAGAACTGAGTCAAAGCTTTTCTTTTCCAAATATGAATGACTGTACTTCTTAAATAAAGTATGCTTATCTAGATTCCAGATCATTATTATATAAAATCCTGACAATTTATTTTTATATGTTTGATGAATTAGGGTTCTTTAGTTATTTGGATGTAATTTTAAAGTGAATTGAGAATACTGAAAAATAATGAACTTACATCTAGGGACAAACCTTACACTTTTAAAGACATTTAAAAACTCATATTAGAAGTTTAGTTGGTAATAGATGCTTAGCAGCAATGTATGAATGGAATTACTGAAATTATTATCCCCTGGGATTGGAAAGAAGTCCTTTTGTCCCTGCCAGCTTCTGAGGCAGAAAAAAAAAATATTCTGCAGTTCTTCCAACTGATGATGTCAAAGCACTCTGCAAATATCTGTGCCGAAATTAACAGTTAGAGCAATTTCCCAGATATAAATCCAAGGTTATTTCTCGTTTTTCCTCTTTTCTTTCAAGCACATGCATGCCAATACCCAAACGAAGAGACTCATTTGTGTGTTGCTACAACGATCTGTTTACAGGGAGCATTCCACACCAGGTCGGTGTTAAAACATGTCTTTAAAATGGCAACACTAGTGAGATTACTTCTGCTTATTCTGAGTTCCTTTTTTTTATCTTCCTGAATCCATTTCCATACTTCAGCAATTATCAAAAAAGTGTGTATTGAAGATGTGGTTTCCTCTAGACCAGGCCCCCTAAGTGTATTTCATTTTTGAGTATACTCCAGGGAAGGTTTATAATTGGGGATCCTCAGCTAAGGGAGACTTTTTCTCTGGCCTACAAACTGGATTCACCTACCAACAGGTGAGCCAGGAAAGTACCTCTTCTTCACATTTGTCTCCTTGGGAGCTTAAGAAGGGGACTGATTCATCCCTGGAAACACTTTCCTTGGTATCGGAATCTCTCCTGACCATGGAAAGCCCCCATTTCCCTCAAGGATGAAAGTTTAGTGAGGGTAGATTGGACAAGGGTCCACATACTGCAATATATCTGTATCACAACATATATCAATGGCATATCAGTAACCTCAGGGATTTCCGTGGAACTATTAAAGTTTAAAAGCAGAGTATTTTTAACCATTTGCACAATCAGTGACCCAAAAATGATTCAGATCTCTTTTTCCCAGTGGTTTGAACTCCCCTATGAACTGGACTACTAGACTCAAAGTAATCTGGTCATTATTAAGGCAGGACCTAAAACTGTGAAAGGTCAACAGGAAGTGCTTCTATTCCAATGACAATAATTTGAACTTACATTTTTAAATTGCTTTGGGGGTTGGCTTTGGGTGTGTGTCTGTGTGTAAAATTGGCCAATACTAGCAATCTCTGTAAAATATTCTCATGCAGTGTTCACTATATTTTCTTCTTCCCATATACACTTTTCAAAACTTACCTACATTATGGTAATAATAAAATAAATACTATGTTCCTAAAATAACTCTTCAACTTTAAAACAGATAGCAAACCCATTCCTTCTTGCAACAGTGAGCAACAGTGTACTTTCCAGCAACCGCCAAACACTATGAAAATGGTTTCATTTACTTCCAGAATTTGCCAAAAACAGATGATGACTGAAACTGGTAATGACTATTTTCTATTCTCTATCCCTAAGTAATTGACCATTAATTATAATATCAATAGGCTGTGGATAAGTAAAGCAGACACATGTTAGGGCTACATTTCATTTGTAACTGTTTTGTATATATCATAAATCTCTAATATTGGGCTATTGTCACACATGATGAATTATTGTAAGCATGTCAGCACATAGTGGAAGTCAAGTACATTCAAATACTACTCAGTCAGAATTGAATTTGGCATGATAGTCTCATAAAAGGGGACTCAATTGAGAGTTTCCACTTGCCTGCTCTAAACTTGTCACTTGTAGGTGCTAAAGAGCTTGTTGTGTTGGTTTAATTAGTCAACAAATCGGTCCTTACTTGATTGCGTGGTCGTATCACATATGTTAACACTTCACTGTTTGATGGAGATATTAACAAGTGACAAGAGTCTCTTGGTCTATGGACTTTAAAGAAGAGAAGCTCTTCTATATTATTTCATTTGGTCCTGCCAATATTTATTAGATCATGCTGGCTGCAGGCTGCCAACAAGAGAAAGACAACACAAACATTTTTCATGGTTATGCTCATCTGTGTCCCAAAGAAGGGTCACTAAACAATCAATGGTAGAAGAATATAAGTAAGATGAGTGTTTTCTACCAAAGCTTAGAAATCCATTATATGATACAGTTTGCTGCAGACCTCCTTGGAGCTTTTTTCACTTAAAGATAATTTATGACAAGAACAGAGAGGTTCTTGAAAATGCTATAGCAACTGGAGCTGAATGATGCCACTCTGGCACTAGATGCATAGTCACCAGAGGCCAGTAAAAAGGAAGTTTGCATTTGTATGAAGAACTGTATTAGTTAAGCATTCATCAGTGTTGTATAAAATATTCATATTACTTGTTGGTGGAAGATTAAACAAAAAAACTTCAATAATTAAAATGGCTTATTCCCAGGAGTGGGGGGTAGGGAAAAAGTTGGTCCTCCACAAGTTTGCAAAAGGGCTTGTCTATTCACTTTTTGTATAGCAGCAAACAAAAGAGGAGTGCATACTTTATAGGCTCCACTTGTTTGACCACCATTCTGTTATAGCTTTTATCTGTGCTTTACCAGTAATCAGGTCTCTGAAGCATGGGCTGCAATAAAGAGAAATACATCACATGTAGAAAATCTCCTTAATCATTTTTGATGAGTCTCTTGCTAGAAAAAGCCATTTAAAGCATTGTGATAGGTGCCGTAAATGCTGTTTGTCATAAATATTGACTGACTAGTCTTGGCAGTACGTGAAAAATTATCGTGAGAGACCACGTCTTTAAGTTTGCTATTATAATTTTTTTTTTGAAAGCTAGGGGACAATTTGAATAATTTCCCTAAGAGGGAAACAAATAGGATGCATATACATAAAACCTCATTGCTTCCATCTTCATTGAAATGTTGCAACCTCCTGGCTTCTTAGTTTTCACTATAATGCTTAGGCTGAACTTTTCCTCCCTTTTAATGCATAGATTGATCTTCAAAAGTCAGGGTCTATTACCAGACAGCTATCTTAAATCACTCTGAATTTTTCACAGTGATTTTAGGTTTTTCATGTAATGTTACTGGTACAGGGAAATTCACAAAACCAAATTTAAAAATCCATAATAAACTTGCTCATAATAACCAATGAAAGAACAATGTTTTCAAAAATTGTGGTGAAGAAGTTTCTTGCCTTAATTTCTCTATGCATAATTTTACAAAAATGTTAAGTGCATTCAAAAGCCTGAACATATATTTTAAATATATAATTTTGTAAAAACATGAGTAATTTGTTAATACAAATATGCATAGATTTTGAAAAGGGATATGTAAATGTGCAATCTTAGGAACTGAAAGTTGTTGTAATCTTTTTGACTGCATGGAGGTTCCTTATTATCACAGATTGTTTTTTCACACACCTATGTGTAGACATGCACATTTTTGTGAAAACAGTCAAATTCTTTACTAGTAAGCATATAAAATGTAATGGCTGTTCTAAACTGATTTTTATTTGTATGAGAAAAGATTTTATCTATGGTTCTCAGATGTAATCTGCATTAGCCTGAGTTGTTTTAATTAGTTTGAAAGTACTGCTCACTTCTTATCTAGGAATCTGGAATAAATTGCCTTATATTGTTATAACATTTATTGCAACAATGATGAAGGTGACATGTAGGTATTTAGGGCTCAAAAACTCTCAAAACAGAACAAAATATGATCTTGCTTTTGTCTCAGGTAAATATTTTACCTTTTTTTAGATTGGAGTATTTTTTATGGTGGATAGTCATATCCTGTATCTTTGGAATATGGATTATAAATTTCCAGAACTTTCAAATTGCTCCTGCCCTGGGCAAGAGACCATACCTTTAAGAGATGTTCAAATAAGAATCTTTGCCCCAATGTCCAAAACCTCTCAGAAAGTTTGTGGTAGTGTTAATCATTCAAATTGTTGGGGCGCTTCTGTGAATTACTAAGTACCCTTTATTTCTATTGATTGCAGTGAACAGGGGAAAATTAAAAACAAAACTGAGGATTTCAGAATACATGTGAAGTCTTTCAAAGTGAGGGTTTGATGTTCTAAATTTGTGACCACTTTGGATTTATTATGAGCTAATTTACCTTGATGTTTGTGGATGTATTCTTTCCCCGCATACTAGTTCAAAATTTTCTTCATTGCCTGTTAATTCAAAAATACACTTTCTTTTATTCTAAAATGCTGTTTTACTTTAATCACTGATCAATGCCTTCTCTTTGTCCTTTCCTGTCTTTTTTTTCTTCTTCTATCAGATCTGTTTAATTTATTGCTTTTCCTATACATTGTTATTTTGGTTGCGTGGCAGCACTACCCAAATTCCACCTCCTCCATACAGAGCTGAATGACCATCCCATGCCACCATCATGGCCAACAGGTGTTCTTCCAAAAGCTGATAGCAGACGCTATTGATGTAAAGCTGGTGGGTCAGTCCAGAGAAACAATGCCCTCCCTGCTGGTATGAGAGGCTTGCTATTAGATCCCTCCGAAGCTGTCTCTTTTCCAGTGCCAGTGTCTCTTTTCCAGGTTGAACAAGCCCCAGTGCCACAGCCTCTCCTTACAGGGCAGATGCTCCACCCCTGACCATTAGTTTCTGTGGCATTTCTCTGAACTCCCTCCAGCTGATCATTACCTTTCTTGTTACTGATGCTCCCTTAGCTGGACAGAATGTCTAAATGTGGTCTCTGGGGGCTGAGTAGACGGGAATAATGACTCTCCAGTCTACTGGCCATGCTTCTGTTACTATTGCCATGGATACTCTTGCACAGAGTCATGCATTGAGGGCTCATGTTCAGCTCACTACCCACAAGACCACCAGCTCACCTGGAGAGCAGAGGGACTGCTTCAAGGGACTCTTTCTTCATGGAGCAGGACTTTACTTATGTCCATGTTGAATTTTGTAACGTTGTCTTCTTCTTCCAGTGCATCTTGGGTCCCTTCAGGTGGCAACCCTGCCCTCAAATGCACCAAGTGATCCTGCTGGCTTGGTGCCACCTCACACCTAGTGAGAGAGCACTCTATGGTCTGCTTCAGGCCATTGATAGAAGTGGTTAACAGGACCAGTCCCATGAGAGATCCCTGTTGCACTCCATTTGTAACCAGCCTCCAGAGAGAGCAGGACTTAGTGATCACTACCAGCTGAACCTGATCATCCAAACAGTTATTTACTCAGCCATTTGCTCAACAATCTAGACCCTAACATTCCACCTCAGACACAGGAATGTTGGAGGGATTGTCCAAGGTCCTGATAGAGACAAGATAAATGACACCCACTGCACTCCCCTCATCAACAGATCCAGTCATTTCACCATCAAAAGCAATTTGGAAAAGCATGATTTTAACTGCTGACTTTCCAATAACCACTATCTTCCTACATCCCTATATTCGTTCAAGGAGGAGTCATTCTGTGATTGTCCTGGTGACTAAAACAAATCCTTTACTTTCCCAGATTGCCCCTGTTTTGAAGATGGATTCAGCATTTGCCCTTCTCCAGCTATCATGGACATCCCCCTGATCTCTATGACCTTTCAAAGATGACAAAGTGGCCTCACTATGATACTGAGTATAATAAAGATTCCAACAGAGATGACGAACCATGCCCTAAAAGCTTTGAAAAAATATGAACTTTTTTGCTATTCAATCCCAATTACATAGTAGGAAATAATAAATAGTTTCAGTGTAGGGAATTAATTCAATAGGACAATTTGGGTGATTGTCATGGCCCTGTCAATAGCCTGGAAGAAGCCCTTTCAATAGCCTGAAAACAGCCTTTTATAAAGAGTGGAATTATATGAAAAGTGTTAAAGAGTAAAGTCTCTTTTTGAATGCTCTTTATTCTGTCTCTCTGGATTCTTCTTTACATGTGTCCATTGAGACACTGAAGTAAGTTTTTTTCACTATTGAACCAGTGCCACTACTATGAGAGGATGAATCCCATCCCCTTTTTACTCATACATTATCAATATAACTGTTAGGTATGCATTGACTGGAACATGTGCAGCTCTATTAGGACCAGCTCTTTCTTGCATTGAGAGATGCCTTATCATGGCATACATATGTATATGCATAGTCATTCTTCAGATTAGCCACAGCCACATCTTTGTAAAATGCTTAATTACCAGAACACAAAACACAGATTACATTTCCTTGCCTAATCAACTTCAAGATAGACTGGATTCTGCCTTGGGGCTGGAAGATCAGTGTGAGGACATCTTGAGATCCCTTCTAGTCCTATCACCCTTGTAAAAAACAGGTAACAAAGACATCCAATTGCCACCTATGTGTGCACTGCCAACCATGAATGAGAAAAGTGATACTTAGTTGTGACTACTGAGGAATTGTCCTAAACTACACAATAAAGTCAGACAAAGATGACAAATGCTTTGTTATTTGAAAATCCTCAGTTACTCTTAAGTCCTCTAGAGAAAATGTTTATTTTAAAAGATAAAAAGATATTCCAGTTACATTCTCCCCAGCCCCACTCTTAACAACAACAACAAAAAAAGTTTTAAATACAAGCAAGGATGTATTACTTTTCAAGGGAAGCTGTAGCCTAATATCATTTTAGTCTAACTAAACATTATGTATCATAAATGTATGGATAATTTGTGGCTATCATGAGCATTATCTACTACTAATCTAAATATTAAGTGCACACTTTGCACAGTGTGGGTCTCAATTATCTTGGAGTGTCTGGAATTCCTTGACTGTCTTTTGTAGCTGCAAAAGGACTCTAAAAGACTGACAGGTTGGGTACATTACTTTTAGGCAGCTAAATTGTGGTGGAATGAATCTTGTCTTTAAAAATAATGTGGAGTTTGAAGCTGAGATGCTCTAAGATAAGATAAGATTATCTGAGGCACAAATATATACTCAGTTCTGAAACATCTGATAAAGGGGTGGTTACCTCTGGCATAGGAAGTGGAGTAGCTGTATGTATAGCCCAAAGGGCATGAAGCAACCCTAAATATTCTGCAGTCATTTCAACTTGTCTATCACAGCTCTTAATAATGCACTTGTAATTTCAGAGGAAAAAGTGCTGGTTCCTACTCAAGTTTGTAAAATTTATATAACATGTTATTAAAAGAATGAGAAGAAACAGCAATAATTACCCTTAATGTTTGTATACGGGTGCTTCCCACATGAAGTATGTTCATCACCCTGACCAATATATGCCTCTGTCCTTTTATATGACATAGAGAGACTCCAAAGTGTGGTCTGCTCATAGGTTTTTGAAAGATCTAAATGTAATCCACTAGGTGTCAGGGCACTGCACATAGAAACATCCTCACAAGATCAAATACGCAGTGAGTTTCTCTGGTCTACACTTCGTTTGTCTGGAGTTTCCCACCAACCAGGTCATGGAACCCAGGAAAGATAAAGGAACTCAGGACTAGACCTGCCAATAAGCAGATCCCTCACCCCAATGCCATGGCATGGAGACAGTTGGCAGATATTCTCAGCCCTTACCTCAAAATCTGTGCCAAATTGAGAAAGTGACAGAGCCACCTACAGAGGACTTCAATTCCAGAACAGAGCAATGTTAAGATCTAACAAATGTCTCAAATCTGATAAATACAAAAAAATACAGCGTTCACCTGCGAGGGATCCCACAAAAATGAAAAGGCACAACTGACTGTACGTCAACAGGTTATTTTGCAATAGCCACATAATGACTGTATCTCAGTTACAAGTGTTTAGATGTCCTTTGGCTAGCTTCAGATTCTGTTGTGTTCCAAATGCTGGCAAAACAAGAAAAAACAGTTTAAGATGTGTTTCAGGCTGCCATACCTGCACACTAGAGTGCTGGTACATAGTCTTGAATCACATAGGCTCTAATGAGATACAAGAATATTAATAGTCGGTCCATTCTTTAGTGGCTACTTTTGTTTTGAAAAAAAATGTATGAGAACATATATACAATGTTTCCATCAAAGTGAGGGCGTGAACAAGTGTCCTACTTTTATTGAAAATATTAAGGATGTAAGTTAATAGGTGGTTAATTTCATATTCCTTAAGGATTCAAGGTGCCTTTCATGACTCTTTAGTCTGTGCTCCAAGGAAAAGACTAGCCTTCAGAAATCCCAGAAGGTTCAAGAATACTTGGATGCAGACAGGATCTCCATGTTGTGCTTGCTAGCCAAGTTGCAACCCAAGTTGCATTGCTTATGTCTGTAATACCAGGTTAAGCTCCATCAGAAAAAGCTCAACTACTTTGGGTCTGTGTAAGATGTTAGGAACGGCGAGTCATCTCTGTGTTTACAGCAAAACATCAAATATGCATACACATGCAGATGCAAAATATATATGGTAAAATATGGAACTGTGATTATTTATTATATTTTTATGATTACTGCACTTACCTCTTACAGTTCCATCTCCTGAGCAGCCCTTGATGGCCCGAAAAATAAGAGACAACCTTCCAGAAAAACATTATGCCCTCAAAATTAAAACATCATCTCGCTAATACTCTGCAGTGGGGGAGAGTATTACACTACCAGAAAGGATGGCAAGACCCAGAAGGGTAGAGTCTGGCAGGCCTACAAGACTGAACACTGAAGTTGAATATCTTCAGATAAATACTTACGGTCAGTTTTAACAGCTCCAGTTCCCTGTAACAGCAGCTGTTCTAAAAGTAATTAAATCAGCTTGACACTAAATATAGACTCAAAATGTTTAAAGGCTTTCTAAAATAATTTTGAAGGGTTTTTTTATCTGCGGGAAATTAGAAATTACTTCAATTAATACAAAAATATACTCCAACTGAGGCTATAAATATATACATATATATTTAGGCTATATATGTATAGGCTATGTATATTTAGGCTATGTATATTTTTATATATGCTCATCTATATACACTGAAGAGTTTACAAGGATTTTTATAGAAGGATGTCACATACTTAAAGGTCAATAAACAATATAAAGGTTTCAAATCACAACCATTAAAAATAACCTTCTTGGCAAGCATTTTTTTCCACAGTGGTTAAAATTTACAGGCTAAAATTGTAGGGAGTTTAGTCCCAAACATGTTTTTAGTGCACTTAACCCTAAGAGTACTTGACAGTGCAGTACCTTGCCCCAATAAGAGAAAAAAAGAGGAAGTCCCAGCTAGCTCTGGACCTTTCTTTAGGTCCTGAAAACACCCTTGGTACCAACTGCTAAAGGTATGAAACATTCCTATTCCTTTATTCATTGTAAAGGTTAGAAATATCTGTGCTACAAGCACGGCAAGGCATCTAGTTCCCTCTCCTGGAGGTAGTTTCCTGCCAGCTGACCCCATTTTGGGTACATCCCTTTCATCTCAAGATTTTTGTGCGCCATAGCAGAGGAAGAGGAAAAAATTGGCTTCATAAGTTTTAAATTTACGGGCAAGAAAAAGGAACACATATTAAAAACTTAAAGGCTTTTTAAAAATCTTTTAAGGCCCATATGTCTATGTTATTACCATATAACACTGAGTAGAGCAGGAAGCAAAATATCAAAACGTCACTTTAAACCTGTATTTAGGGTATTAGGGGCCTGATCCAATGCCAAAGGAAGACAATAGGAAGGGTTTGTATCAAATGCTGAATGCCCTCTGAGCCCATCAAAGGGATTATGGACCATTTGGCAAATCTGTATCATCCTGTGCTGGACCATGCTAATCTTATTGTGCCATTTCAATTGTGATAAACATACAGCTGGTATGCAAACATATCTAGGACTTACTTTTTCCAAATCCTGAAGGATTTATGGAAGGAGGTATAAAATTTCCCCTCCTTTTTTACTTATCTTAACATTGGAACTTACTGAAACATACTAAGAATTCCAGAATTTCTTCATACAAAGTCTACATCTATTCCCTTACATAGTTGACAATACCAAACTCAACCAAATCAAACCGGATACTTGATTCTTCCTTCACAGAAAATATTTTACCCATTAATGAGACATTTTCTTATATAAAGGAATTATTTTTTTTTTTTTTGATTGGCGTTAGACTCACAGACAGACAGAAATAAGCTGCCATTCTTCCATTTGATAGCCAGACGCTGCCAGTTGTTGCTAGGGCAGTCATGCTGTTAAATTAGGTCTAATGAACGAGTAATTGCTTTAGGTATAGTGAACCATTTCAAAGAAAACAAGGATTCTAATTGATTTGCAATTTGTTTGGCACATTGCATTGTCTGGGGCTATTGATTAGTCTTCTGGATTTCACACTGCATGTGTTTCCCTTTATTAAGGGAATAACAGGTTACTGATTACTTTCCTTCTGGGTTTAATGTAGCGGTTAATGTCTACTTTGTTCTTGTGTCATGTCACAGGCAAGGAAGGAATAATATGCAAGTGGGTGGCCCTTTGCTAAGAAACTCCCCTGCTGCTTTGAGCTGTGTACTCTAAGACATGCTGAAAAGCAGATCAAGAGAAAGGGTTAGAATAGCAGGACTCACAAGTTACAGCCTGAGTCAGGCTAGACCCAGGCTGAAAACTTGGCTTTCCTTTACTATCAAAGCACAAAACAGTATGAAGTGGTTGGCAGTAGATTCGCTCTTGTTTGATTAGATGTCTCTATATAAGGAGACATAATGTGGTTTTATGTGCATTGGTTTATATACAGATATCTTAAATAAGGAAGCTTACAATATATTTGTCCTATTGCTGCAAGAGATTTCCTCCATCTATGCATATTCTGAAGAGCATGTCATTTTACCTTTTACATCTACTTTGGTTTACAAAACAGTGAGTCCATCTAATTAACAGTGTTGTTCCTTTCAAGGGACAACTCTCTATAAGATAGTTGATGTTATTTGAGTCACATTAATTTCAAATTTCTTAACATTCTTAGCTAAAAAATTGGTATCTTGGTATATTTTTAGTATATATTAGTATATCTTAGGATATGTATATATGTAAATGTATATCTTAGTATTCTTTAACAGGTATGATGATAAAATAAAATACACTTCATTGTTCTGTAATTGGTCTTGGTTCTGGAGATTATTTAGGTTTGTATTTTGTGGCCCCATATTGAGAGCCAGTACAAATAAAATTGTATATAGGCATTTGGATTACTTGCAGGGTCTAAAGAATCATGATTTTGTGTCCTTGATATGTGTCTTTCACAGAGGGATCAGCCGTATATCATTCATGTAACTGAAGATCTTAACCTAAGCCTGATCCAAAGCCTGTTGAACCCAACAGTAAATCTCTTATTGATTTTGAGAAGCTTTCCCCTATGAGTCCATCAACTTTCTTGATTCATATCTTGGGAACCTATACTTTATTTCAACAAGAAACCAAAGTTTCACTGCCAAGTGAGCCATGCTGAGGTCCAAGTGCCCTAAAGCTTCATGTTGTACCGGTGGCACCAAGTGATCTCAGAAATCTAGGTTTTGTCCCATGTTCCAGGATTTTTAATTTCTAATGCTGTATTGGTATTTATTTTTTGCTGACTTATTATAAAGATGACTATGAGTAAATATCAGTGAATTGCCTGAATATGATTTCTCTTTTTTTTTTTTCTAAAAAGGACTATGATACAACAGAGGTCATATTCAGTTTAGTCCAAAGATCAATTTTAAACTCAATAGTTTATGATGTTTCATGATCTAGAAATTGCTGATTTCAAATTTTTTGCGGTGAGGTATAGAACAGCTGTGACTTATCTTTAATTCATCATGAATTTTGGGTCATCCCAAATGTCCTCAAAATGAACATTTTTAAGCAGAAATGCTCACAGAAAAATATCAGTAGCTGCTGAGAAGTAAGATTAGAGTCTGATCAGACTCCAATTGCAACCATTATATCAGATTGGACTAAATGTGAGTAGTATAAAAACAAGTATTCTAATATGATATTACTTGAACCCTCCTAATAGCATGTTAGAGCCCATCACTTGGACCACTATGTGCTATTGAAGAAACTTGAGATGGCTTTAATGGGGATGATCTGATATGATCTATATCAATAAAGGTAGATTGCTGTGTTAAAATGATGGATTTTCCCCAATTCAGAGAAATCTTCTAAGTGCTATGCATGTCTATTACTGCTATGCAAGCTTAAGCTTTTCATTTCCTCTCCTTTGTCTCCACCAAGACTGAGATACAGCATTTAATTCGCAACAAAATTATGTGGAACATGACAATGAAGCAATGATCAGAAGTGATTCTAGTTTTCCCCTTTAGTTGTAGGGTTTGCTGTGGAACAAAATCCATGGGATGTATCACAATGAACAGATACTTCACTAATGAATTCAAGACCCAACATGCAGTTGTCAGTAAGGTGATTATGTAGTTAGTGCGTTCCAGTGAAATCTTCTTTTCTGCTTACTTAGGGGACTTACAGAGGAAATAGTTTCCTAAATTTTCTTCTAATCTTACTCTCTTGGGTTCAAATAACTAAGTTTTATGCTTTAGGTCCACAAAGTTGTATATGCTGCAGGGTGGTCCAGGATTCTGACCTCTTAGCACCCAGTAGAGAACCTGCCAAGGGCCACTCCTCTCTTCTGACCACATGAAGACCTCGGTACCAAAGACAGCTGCATGTACTCGGATTTCCATGCACCCATGGAAGACATCGAGCCCAAGAAAAGAAGTAGAGCCAATGTCCCTGTGGAAAGTGTTCCACTTCTTAGAAAAGAACTGAGAATGTGCTAGGACAGAGAGAAGGAATGTGAGATGCATGACAGCTGAGCCTAGCACTTAGAATAATTGCACAAGCTGAAGAAGTCCTAAGTCCCCTCTCCATAACATTATTTTTGTAGTTTAGCCAACAGGTACAATTCACTGAAGAACTGAAAGTCTTATATTTTCTAGTTATTTAAGTTTCCTAATCTTCAGGAGCACCTGTTAAAATGCACAATGAACTTTTACCTATGGAAACCAAATTCAAGGGCCAAAATCTATTTGAAACTTTTTGTCTCTGACACATATCTCCTGTTGAATTAGACTCTCCCAGGGAAAAGTTGTACCAGGGAGAAAATCAGTTGTGAGACAGTTTTCTACATTGGTATCAGAAGTAGCAAAAATGGGCCTGTATCAATTCCTCAGCTACCCAACACATCACTCAGTATGTTAATGAAAGTCCTTCTTCTTTTGGTGGTGAAACTGAAATGTAAGTTTGTGAACCTTCATTAACCGTGACTAGTAGAGTTAAAATCACACTCTCCTGTGTGCTGCCCTTTGCCCCACAGAGGATGCAGGCAGGATATACCTACATCAAGGGCCACTGTGAAGCTCAGCTTACTACTGCTTATCACTGACAGCAGAAAGATTCTTAGCAATGAAATTATAAAAACAGCAATCTAGATATGCACAGCCTTTTTTCCAGTTAAATTTTAAGTCTCTTTAGGCACGGAGTGCCTGTGGCTTTAAGATATAAGCTTGGATGATTGCCCTCTTTGATGTAGATACTTAAACCACCCATGAGTGGCTAATTCTTTCTGAGACTCCAGAGTTTTGTTTCTCATCTGAAATATAGGAAAATATTTTCATTTAAGTCCTCAGAGGTTATGATCATCAAGAATATTACCTTCAATAACAGATAGCTCCTCAGAAATGGTATATGTTTTCCACTGTCATTTTCATTAGTTGTTTTCTAACGCTGATTGTAATACTGCATAGAAGTTACAGAATTACTGAGCCTGGTGTGCTGGGTAGAGCTGAAACATGCCTGACTGAGATCCTGACTCTTGTAACTAATCCTTTTGCCTTTATTCTCTTAACTAAAAGCTTGGATGCCATAGTTTAGTTTCTCTCTCCTACCTCACTGTCTTCTTTGGGAAAATCTCACTGATCTCAGAGAATGTTTTTGTCACTGCTTTCTGACTCCATCTGTGTTCAGCTTTTTTACTACAGCAACTACTGTTGCTGAGATATATTACTTCTGTCTAACATTGCTTTGATGGTTAGCATGCACAGGAGCAAATGACGTTTTAAAATATTTTTAAAACATGGAAGAGCTTTAAAGAACTGTTTAAAAAGCTGCTCTTGGTTTGGTGCCAGATACAGATGCCACACTGATTACAGAAGATTACATAAATTCCCTGAGCCTTATTATCCTCTCACTTACACCTATAAAATTGGGAAGAATTCCACTGGAGTCCCTGGAATTATGCAGGTTCTGGAGAAGAATATATCCCTTACAGTTAGCAAGCTATCAGTATTTTCAGTGAGTCCAGTTATCTCTGCTTGTCTACTACTAATACTAAAAAAAACACAAAGCAAAACAGGGTATCATCTGTCCATGCAAATACTTCAACCTTCATTGATTTCAACTGAGTTGCACAGATTTATATGTGAGCTGAATTTTGACCTGAATATGTAGGGAGAAAATACAGGTCTTCAGCATCTTTGTTGTAGCACATTACCGAGATTTTAATACAATTTGTGAAACAAAAGATGACTAGAACAGGTCAACCCAAAGTTCAGTCTATCTCTGGAAGCCTTTCTGTAACAGTGGTTTAGAATGAGGTATAAGATGTTCCAAAAAAAGCCATGTAGTGTGGACAGAGCTGTCCTGCAATACTGTTGCATATCCTGACAGTTTCAGAGACTTTTGAGTAAATCATGGATACTGCTTGGGACCTACCTACTATGAGTCCAGACATTTACTCTTTCAGCTATTTGCCCCCATGCCCTCCTACGGAAAGAAGTTCCATGACTTAATTATGCATTGTAAGAAGAAGTTATTTCTTTCAGCCTTTTAAACTGGGTGATTTTATTTACTGCCCCTCAATTTGGTTGGATGCCTCAACTGTTTTTTAAGACGATGAAATTAGTTTTCTTCACTCAGTTTCTCCACACCACCTGAAAAAGTGTAAGCCACTACTACATTCCAGTTAGGAATATTTTCCATGCTGCTCAGTCTGTTTAGTTTTTCCAGTTCAAATGCCATTCCACACCATAGCTCAACCTCCTTGAATTTATTTTCTATATCTATTGTTACTCTCTTTTGAGATGGCTTGCAAGACCAACATACAGTATTCAAGATGAGGACATACCATTATCTTGTGCATGGTAGTCCTTACTATCATAGTAAGGTTGGGTTGTGGGTTTTGGTGTGAAGTTTCTTTATTATTTCTACAATACAAAACACACACTAGTGATGAATCTGAAGAATTCCTAGTAGAATGTGAAGATGTTTGTAAATTAAAGAGCTCCAGGGATAACACAACCACATTTTCACACGAAAATCATTGAGAGGTTGGTATGTCCCATGATTCTTTTTGTGTTATTTGCCTGACAATAGTAACTAAGAGAATTAGAACTTTGAGACCTGCCAAGTTTCGACAGACTGCCACCAACAGCTCCACAGACAACCACTGGTCATGAAGCAATGGTTAGAAACCAAACTGCAGACAATCATTCATACTAATTTTTCTGAAAAGTTGGGATGATCCTGTATGTTCTACCAGTGTAAAAAAGTCTCAAGACCTTCACTGTGGTCTCAAGCTCTCAAATAAGATGAGAAGTTCTTACTCTACAAAAGAATTGTGTATTTCTTGAACAATACAAAGTTGAGAATAAAAACAAATTTGTTCCTTAGAAATTGCCTAGTGAAGCAGTTGTTTCATACTGCCTGTTGAACATTTGGGTAGACTGATTCAAATGTTAAAGCTGTGTTCAAACCAGAAAAAATAAAAATAATAAGCTGTCAGAATAATTACTAAGAACATACAAGGATTATACAAAGTAAACTGCAGCCTGCAAAAAGAGAATTGCATGTTAGCTAATTGTTAATTTTAGCAATTGCAATGGCTAATTACTGTGGCACACATTGACTATTAGCATGATGCCCCAGCACCTGCTTTCTCCAATGAACAGATTTCTTCATTGCTCGTGCAGGAGCAAAATGTGTAATTATTGGCCATCATTGGGGCGATTTTTCAGTGATTCTTTTGTGTGATGTGAATGACGCATAATGACATATTTTATTAGAGGGCAAATAGCTGTTTGTTAATGGAAATGATTTGAAATCCAAGAAACTAGGAGCTAGGAGCATGTTTTCAGTATCAGCATGAATTCAAATGTATTTTCTTTTAACTCTTTATAAAAGAAGCATAGAAATCAAATCTAAACTTAGTATAATATATTTAATGATATGTGCAAACACAGCATTGATTAATTGCCTCAAATGTTTTCAATGCTACACCATTTCATTTGTTACAGCAGTCTGCTAAATTTATGCATTTCTTATTTAAACTCTTCTTTCCTGGGCATATAGTGTTAGCAAGATTATGTGGCTTGTTCCTCATTTACTGGGAAAAAAATCATCTTTGTAACTTAAGCAACAATTACGGGCTTTATGAGGCACATTTTCATTGCACACATTGTAGAACACAGTGCACTGACATTATTATTCCTGAAAGTACATGCTTGAATGTATCTATCAAGACCCAAATGTCAGCTACTGAATAGATTATGCATAGTTATCCAAAACAGAATATAGATACATAAAATATCAGCAACAGAATACTCAATTTCTGAGGAAAGATTTTTATTAGATAATCTGTGTGATACTTTGAAGAACAATGGAAATGAAAAAATCACATATGAACCTTAGACTATAGTGGTGTTTAAAACAGCAAACTGCTTTGTCATTTTTGAAGGGCAGGTTATGGCTAGAATAAGAAAACTGGCCTTTTCATTTTGCTTCAATTTGAATAGTGTTCAAAGCTGGGGAAAAAGAGGAATGCTATAAGGGACCTAGTTTGCTGAATTCCACTGAAGTAAATCCAGACTAACTTGATGGAAAACAATTAAGTAAGTTCAGATATCCAAGGAAAGTAGAAGTCTTGTGAATATCTTTGAAACTTTAAACAATAAGTAGGAAACCTAAGCATCTTCTAGACTCTTCAGATAGTGAAACCAGAAGTGTAATGCCATCTAATAGTAATAACAGATTTTTTTTTAATGACTCTGGTCTCATTCAATTTTGACAAAGATCCAGTTGATGACCTTTGATTATATTTGACTCAATTTATAAGCACACAATTCAGACAAAATTCACACCTAATGGATGCATATGAAATGACTGACTGAAGGATACTCAGTTTTAAAAGCATATTCAAATCAATCAATCAATCAATCAATCACACATGTAATAGGTGTAGTATAGGAAGATATAGCAAAGGATCATATCTTTTTTTATTTCTTCTACAAATGCATATGACAAACTCACTGCATTTTAAAATTGCAGCTTCAAAGACCACCATAAGAAATTAAGCCAACTCTACATACACTGAAAATCTGGGTTGTCCCATATACCAAGTGTGAGTTAGTTACAAACTTGAGGAAGAAACTATGAATGAGCACTTCCTCTTCTCACCCAGGGCCTATAGCTTCTCTGCTGTTGCAAGATTGTAGATAAGTTTGGTATTCAGGTTCACTGTTTGACCCATTAAACTGGTATTGAGGTATAATTTGTGTGTTTTCCCAGTACGGTTGCACATAGAATGGGATTCATTTCCACAAGTTTGAATAAATTTATCCAGTTCAGTGAACCTGTTGTTAAGCTTAGCAAAACTCAGTAGGTGGCTTTAAAGTCCTGTAATTAGCCCATTACATAAAATCTGTACTTTAGATTTTTGCACATTGGTTAATAAGTATAACGTGCTTCGTATATATAAATAACATTACATTAAATGATGTAACATAAAGGAATTAAAGGCCAAAGTAGTTAAATAAAATACTTGAAGGAGATCTCAAATTAGCATGTTTAATTCCAACTCATTGAACAGGAAAAGGCTTTAGCCTTACTGTACCAGTTCTATACAATGTGCAGAATAGCAGATATTTAGTCTCCATTTTATATAAGGTCGCTGTCATCTCTGACCTCTGTGTGACTTTGGAAAAATGTTCTAATTAGCTTGTTTCTTTTAAAATCTAATCATTACAATGTCTAAATATAGTAATGAATTACCAAGACAGCACTTGCCTCAACAATTTTTCGTAGTTTGTACATAGCTAATTAATTCTCGATCCTTAATTTTTGCTTTCCAAATGAAATATATGAGGAAAATGAAGTCTACAGCTAATTAACCCATGCAATGCTTACTGTTTCATAGCAAAAGCACTTATGTTAAAGTTCAGGGTTTTTACTAGCTAAAAAAGAAAAACACGGCTTTGAACCTATGGTACTAGGTCAAAGTTTCAGTTCAGTCTATCAGATTATTCATTATTTTAATTTTTTTTAATTGCATAACCAATATCCCAGACTTTAGTTTCTCTTCATGTCTATTGACAAATTTCATTAAATGAATTAATATATTGAAACATAGTGTTACATATATAACCATTATCCTTTTTGAATTTTTTTCTATTTGTATATAATGAATGCTATGCAACATATAGCCCTCTTCAGAGATTCAGTTATCATTGCATGAAGAAATATATTTTAATAATAGAAGTCTTGTATAAATGCACAGAGGTACACACACATCTATCTATCTATCTATCTATCTATCCTTATATATGCAGAAACATAATAATGTTTTTGAGTTATATGAAATATTCTGAGTTAATACTGCAGCCAAAGGAAACTTGCCCAGATTTCATCTCATGAAAATAAGTCAATAGTCCTTAATGGTTTGTCACGATTAATAAATACACAGATTCTACAGGTCCTTATTTATATGTTTATACTGAATTACGGTAAATCGATGATTTCACTTGATCTCAACCCGAAGCCAGATCTCATTCAAAAAACAGATCTCATTCATTTGCAATTTTAGGATTTATCTGCAAACTCACAGAAAAAGCCTGGATACCTTTATGATGCTCCATAAAAATAAACAAGATTGAAAGGGATAATTTTCATACATCTTATGCTTATTGTGGCATGCAAATAAAATTACTCAAATTTTTAGTTTTATTCTGCTTATCTTGTGCCATTTTATAGCATCATCTTTGAGTGCCTTTGACTTCTTTCCCATCTCATTTATTGCATGTATTGGATTTCATGTATTGACTCCTCTACTGCTCTATAGTTGTTGCTTGTTTTTTCATTTTACTGACAATTTTTAAAGCTAATGTGATAGCTGCTTTACATACACACACACACACACGCACACACACACACACACACACACACACACATTTATATGTTGTCTTCTGTTTTCTTATAAACATTGACATCTGAAGGACTTTTGTCCTTTAACCAGACATATCCAGCCTTGGAGCTAATTCCATTCTCTGCCATACAGATACATTTCCTGCTGGTTTCATACAGAGTTGACAACATAAAATTGGAGTAAAATTTGATCTCTGGTGTAAGGAAGCATATTCCTCATAGAATTATCTGACCTATATTGGGAGTTAAGAGAAATCTTGAAGATAATATCGCATGTGGTATTAATATATCAGAAAGTTGATTAAGAGGTAGAATGACCCACATTGATAGCATATTCCATAATTTGTGGAAAATTAATCAATTTAACAGTTAAAAAAAAAGTTTAGAAGAAATTGCAGGAAGGAAAACACTCAGTAGAAGCCACAAGACAAGCCACATAGATCTTCCTTAACTTGTTTTATCCTGATATCTTCCCAACCCTCCATCCTGTCTTACAAAATACACATCCTTGGGTTACCTCTCAAGGCCAGGGTAATGCTCTGATAAGCTATTTTCCAACACCTGTTTAGACACTTTTTTCTCTGACAAATTTTAATCGAATCAGCTAAGTACACCATCAATTACACTTCTTTACACTATGGATCTGCTTAAATGAAAGAGTTAGGAGGTCACAGCATATGGGTTATTTTTGTGAATGGAATCTTTGATTCAGTCTCCTAATTGACCATGTGCATGATGTCTACTTGTGGGGAAGAGTTATACCTGAGGGTGAATCTGCAAGAACACTGAAGGGAGGCAGTTATGGACATCATTTACAAAGCTGCCTTTTCCTCTCTCTAACTGAAAAATTTCTCATTAATATCTAGTACTAAGTGAACAAACCAACAGAACACCATCTTGCCTACCAGCCATAGTTCAGAAGCAGGAGCCACTAATGAATAGAGCATGTTGAATCAAATAATTTTTCTCTGTGTAATTTCTGTTTATTTCTGTTTGCTAAGTAATTTTGTAAACATGCATATTACCAGGCAATGCTTAACCATGTTCATCATTGACCATCTCTATAAAGAAGCTGAATTTAATTTACCAAATAGTAGACCTATCTTATCACAGCTGAAGAGCTTTTTGGGATATTTTCCCAGCAAATAACTTGACCTCAAGAGAAGACTTAGCTCCCTCTTCCTAGAAATGGGTAAGCATATAGAAATAGATGAATAGTTGCCTAAATGAGATGGCTATATACATATATTATGTGGCAGTAAATTACATTTTTCTCAAGCAATGAGAAATGCGTGTTTACTTTGAAAATCAGGTCTATACAATGCATTAGGTGACCATTTTTCCTTGTATATGTGTTGCTAAATATCATGTCAGGCTATTGAGTGCCCCTGCATCAATTACATATTCCTGTATCTCTGAAGATTACCACTATTATATATGAAATGGCAAAGACACAGAAATTTATTTTTTGTTGCTTTTGGATCAATAAATTATTAGTGACATCATATCTGGAAGCACCTACCAAATTTAAGGAATTTTGCTAGTTATTGTTTAGATTAGTTTGGGTTCTTTAACTATTTAAATAAGAGAATTAACCACTGAAGTACTGAAAGGTATAAATATCATTGTCATAAAGGTAATTAAGGCAGGACAAACTGAGGTAGAAAAAGTGTATTTCTTCACTTATGTTTTTTTGGCTGAACAATACTACTGATGACTGTCAGGGCTTTGGCTTTGCTTTGGCTAAGTCCTTAGCTTTCCTAGATACACAGACTGGTTTGAAAATATGATTAATTTTAATTTTAACAGTCCTTTACTACTTTTCTTTATACACCACATGAAAAACTGAGGCACAAAAGAGCAAAGATGCTGAAGACACAATGTGCTCTCTGTTGTTCCACTGACTGTGCTGTTCCAGAGTTGGTAGAAACAAAAATCCGTTACAAATTTCCGCATCATACTGGAGCTTTTATAATATATATTGAAAATATGTTATATGGGAACATTTTGTGTGGAACTATCACAAAATACAGACTTTTTGCTTACAACTATTATTATGAAGACACTAGTCATGACTGGGTAATGAAAAATGTGTTGATCTTTTCATTTAGATGTAGCAGACTACCCAAGAGTACTCTAGTATATCCAGTCATGATCACACTCCCAGCAACTGGCAAAGGCAAAAGTTAAATACAGGGGGTATGCTGCATAGTTTGTAATGTGTGCAATAATTATTGTTTGATCTTTGGAATTTACATTTTGAATTATGGAAGTTTTAAGTGGGCTGGGAAATTTTTAATAATCTACTGAGTCTGCTGTCTTCTCTATCTTCTGCTAAGACAAGTTTGCTTAATGCTGTGAAGTTAATTATCTATACCTTGAAAAAATTGAAGGACATACTGCTCACATAGCAAATAACTCTTGATTTCATGTAATATCCTGGGATGGTTGAAAGCTAGAAGCTAGTTCCATGGATTCCACTCACTGAGACAGCCAGAATTTTGATTTGAAGAGTAATATATATCTCTAGGAGACAAACAGGTTGTTTGTACAAAGTAACTGGCTTAAGAGAAAATAGTTCAGCAGAGAACCTAGCCAAGGACTTTTTTTTTTCAGATTTCATGCAATGTGAGAAGTGAAAACTTAGAGGAGTGACCACTCTCCAACTCAAATGAGAACACATTGGTACTCAAACAAGTACAAAGTTTGAATTAGAATGGATGTTTTCTGTGGTAGATAAGCTTCATTCAAAAGTCCAAAGATTATCTGAACTTTCACAGAAAATATTGTGGTAGACAGAGAGCATGTCAGGCTTCCAAAATTACACAGCAAATATGATATTGCAGTGTAATACATTATTATCATCATTGATGTGGAGCCTATGCTTTTACCAATGCATAAACTCACGGAATGTGTTTCTAATATCACTGAGCAAATTAAGAGGAAAAATTCTGTATACAGCACTAACAAAAATATTTTTGATTTACCAAATATTCATTCTAGAAGCTCTGTTTTTGCTCATTGGCAATTTCTACATTTGTTCTACTCAATTTGTGGGCTAGTTGTTCACCTTCTGTCAAAGAGATCCATTAAAAAGACATGTTAAGGATAAGAAAAAAATAAAGGTTATTAAAAAATAATTACTCCTTTATAGAGAATATGATGTGGATGTGTTTCTTATGGTCACCAGCAAATTTATTTTATAGTAATTCCTTCTACAGTTATATGAAATACAAACTGGCTGCATTGAACTCAGGACTGCAGCCAAAAAACCTTGGACACAAGACACTTTGATGAAGTGGAAGGAGTTTCGAAACACACACAGACTGCAGGATAAGACCTAAACAAGATACAAGTTTTGCATATTTAATTTTAACCCATTGTTGCATATAATCCAAAAGAAATTATATTTATTACCAAAAAAAAAGTTTCAAAAAAGCCCCAAACACTATTAAGATATAAAATTTGTGGAAAATACTTGGTATTACTTTAAGTTCTGTGAAAGAATCCTTATTTTCTGAGGCCATTCAATTATATGGACTATGTAAAAGAACCATGCTTGTGTTCAGACGATGTCACTTCATTGCCCAAGAATTCAGGCTTTCCAGTTGCAATCCTGGTAATGTGCACTTTAGAGATGGAAGAATAAGTGGCTAGGAGGAAATAAGTGTGCAGGAAGAGAACTCACACAGCAGAGGAAAGTTTTAGATCAAGTAAGCAGAAGTCATGTAATCTGAATTAATTATCCAAGCTTTTCTCTTGGTCAAGTGTTCAGAGAGTTGGACTGGAAGTTCCAATATTGAGGGTATAAACTTCCAGCTCGGCTCTAGGGAAATGCATGCTGAAGCTTATTAATTCTTCTGAAACAAACTGTTCCTAATAGGTTCTAGCTGTCAGAACTTCCCATGCTTTCTCTGAAAGTGTTTTAATTTCATATTCACAAGACTTCTCCCACGTTAGCAAGTGAAGCACAAAAATTTCAATCCACTTAAAACTCAATGCAGGAATCTGGGAGGCCCAAGAGAAAGAATTTTGCATCTCTCTTTTCAGAGCACAAAACCTTTAAAATGTGTAAATAAAGCTCCAATTAGGTTTACCATTCTAGAGGATAATGAGAAGTGCCCATCAAATATGCTACATTCTTAAAATGTTTTGATTTAGCAGGCAAAATTCAAACCACCGTAGTAGCTTCCAGAGTAAAACCTGATTGCACTTGCACGTCACACTCACAAAAAAAGCAACCAAAAAAAAAAAAAAAGAGGGATCGACACCCCACTACCTCCCCAACACACACATACACACACACACAAACTATAAAGCTGTAATTGGAAAGCTTCCATCATCTGAGTACTTGCTTCCTGGCATACATGAAATGATCAGTGGGGAAAGCAGGGTCAATCGAGACAGACTGAGAGTGAAATTAAAATAAAAAAATGTCTAAACATTTAACTGCAAATAGGAAATCTTTATACCCACCCACACCCTATTCTGTAGCATAAAACTAAGGCAACAATTATTCATATACCTCCAAGTAATTTGCAGGCTCCATACAAAAATCTCATTTAAAATAAGAAATTGCTATTTCTGCACATTTATTCTCCCCAAATGCTGGCTAATTGCTGCAATGGCCATTATAAAGAATAATTTTCGCTTAGTGAAAAAAAAAAAAAGAGGAATGAAGAGAACATTTTCTGGTTTTGTTCCTCTGCGGAGGCTCTATTCAGCGAATCCTGAATGCACAGCGTTTCACTGCTACATTTATTATGCTGAGAGGTCAAGTATTACACAGCATCTTGTATTACGCTTTGCATGCTAAGTATTTCACTTCACAAATTGACCCTTCGGTGTACTTACTACATAATGCTCTAAAAACCCAGCTAAAACGCAGGACAATTAGCAATACTTTGGCTCACGCTTAACAATGGGGACACCAATGTAGGTGATTGCATTTACAGTGTTGCTTTCTTCACAAAACATTTTTGACACATTAAAGGTACTTTGAAATTGTGCAGTACCAGTCGCCTCTCTCGTGAATGGCTTTTCCAGCATGTACCGAGAGAAACAGTTACTGTAGTTTAGGGCTTAATTGAAAAGAATTCAGACACGGCCCTATGAAGCACCAATTAGAGAGATATTATATCATAAAAAGCTGTAATATCCATTTTCAGGCTTGTTCACCTGCCAAACAAAGTAGGACACGGCTTAAAAAAGGAAGGGATCTGCAACTCCGGAGAGCGGGATGTTTAGGGGGGAGGAGGAGGGCGGCAGCCGACTGCGGGAGCAGCGCCAGGTGCTCCCGCCTTGGGGGCACGGAGCCCCGGCCCGGCCGCGGCCTCGGCTGGGAGCGGGAGGAGCGGGATGCAGCGCCGGACTTTGGTGCGGGATGCAGCGCCGGGCTTTGGGGCGGGATGCAGCGCCGGGCTTGGTGCGGGATGCAGCGCCGGGCTTTGGGGCGGGATGCAGCGCCGGGCTTGGTGCGGGATGCAGCGCCGGGCTTGGTGCGGGATGCAGCGCCGGGCTTTGGGGCGGGATGCAGCGCCGGGCTTGGTGCGGGATGCAGCGCCGGGCTTGGTGCGGGATGCAGCACCGGCTTTTGGCGCGGGATGCAGCGCCGGGCTTTGGGGCGGGATGCAGCGCCGGGCTTGGTGCGGGATGCAGCGCCGGGCTT
>VWZS01000240.1:1564298-1595611 GCA_013397075.1 Rhabdornis inornatus | reverse complement strand
CATTTCATTTTATATTTTATATTTTATATTTTATATTTTATATTTTATATTTTATATTTTATATTTTATATTTTATTTCATTTTATATTTCATTTTATTTCATTTCATTTTATTTTTTAACCGCAGAAACGGAGAGCACAGCCGGGGGGGCGGGCAGCCCAGCAGCCCTGTGCGGTGCTCCGACCGCGGTACCACCCGCGGAGGAGCGGGCCCGGCGTTATCACCTTAGTGCGGCCGACAGGCGCCATTCAGACGGCTGAGCCAGGGCAACACCTCGCGGCCCCCATTTCATTTCCCCCGCGTGGGTGCCATTCGCTCGCCGCAGGGCCTCTTTCGGCTGCCACGGGCCTGCCTCGGGCAGACCAGGACCACGCAGCAGCCATTTTGCTGCCTGAGGCAGGGCACATACCTGCAGGTCGCCGTGTCCCTGTCTCTGGCAGAGCAGCACCTCACAGTGAACAATTTGCTACCTCCACCAAAGGCCACTGCCTTTGGGGCACCATGACCAAGCCTCGAGGCGGCTGAGGGGCATGTGTAGGGGTTCCAGCCATCTCTGAGCTGATCAAGCTGATTAACAGAGCCCCTAACTTCTAGTGTCCTGCACAGAGTGTCCCCTCCCAACATACCCTTACCACTTAACTTAACTGAGTGTGCAGTGTGGGCTTGAAGCACTGTCCAGGGCTAGACGAGAGCACTGGAGGAGCCTAAAGGTCATTCTAGTTCAGTCTGGGACACTCACTTTTAGTCTGAGCTGCTGGGAGGATGTGTGCAGTCACACGAATTTCCCTTCATTCAGCTCTGTACTACCCTGCACCTGGAGGTGCCAGGACAGAATCCTGCTGTGAACCTTTGGGCTCTGAGAAAGGCATCTTGTTACTGTAGCTACATGGTTTGCCAACCAGACCATTTATAAGGTTGACCAGGATACTTCTAATCCATTAATCTCTTCCTATTTGATGGCATTTAAAAACAGGGGAGAGAGAAAACTTAGTTGTAACATAATTAAACTCCCCTTAATACACCTGCGAGGTTTTTACTTGGGTATGCAGTGTATCTCATGCCTGTTCGTCAGTCCATGCTCACAACAGTCTGTTTCGGCCTCCTTTCCAGCCAGCAATGAAAGGGTGAAGTCCAGTGTCAACACAACTGATGGAGAGAAGATTTTCACTGTGGCTTCCTGAAAAGATGGTGAATGGGTACCTCAGGCTGTGCCCCTGTGAAAATATATGCCCTCAAGAGGAACAACAAAGCCTGCTGTAAAGGAAGGCAATGCAGAATTCTACACATCTGATGCCTCTTCTGTCGGCTTTTCTCAATCCACATATTCTTTTCCTTTCTCCTTTTCCTCAAAGCCTGGTATCAGGTCTTTAGCACTGTCCTGGCGACACAAGTGGTGCTAAGATCATGGTATGAGGGAGGAGGACTAGTAACAGCAGGAAATTAAAGCTGAATGATGGGGAAGGAGGGGAATGCTGGGAGCAGGGAGCTGTTGGATGCATGTACAGTCTGGGCAGCACTATCCATCCTCCTGCAATCCCAGCTCCTGCTATTTCATGTGCTTAAGAGACATCCTGTAAATGATAAAGCAGAACATTTCCTCTGAAGTGAACTGATAAAATAGCACATTTCAATGGAATATGGTTCCCTCAGTGCTTCTCTGTCTTGCTCTTGAGACAGTCTTCATGCATAAAGTACTGTTGTTTGTGAAGAGCAAGAGCTTTGAGGACTGACAGCAGCTGTAAACTGTAGTGGCCCTGCTTTAGCAAGTGCAAAGTCACATGTTTTCCTCTAGTAAGGGCTTTTTGGAGCTGCACATAGCAGTGAGTCATGCTTTTTTGTCATACTTAAATTTGTGACAGCTCTCTTTAGGTCAGGCAACTTAATACTTTCATATGAATGGTCTGTGTTGTTCAATTTTGGCTGTGCCAGTAGCATCTGACATCAAACTTTCAGCACCTGCATATATCCCTACCTGTCTTAACCCTAAAATAAATATTTTAGACAAGTTTTAAACAAATATAAAGAACCAAACCTACCAGTCTGGCTGAAAAGTCCTTTCTTTGTGGGCAGATGATAGTAAAGGATGATGTGGAGGAGCAGTGTGTGATTATGATTTTCATACTCTGCTTAATTATAAATTAAGTACAAATTAGTGATATTCTCTATGGTCACAGACTGCAGCTGTTTTAATTCATTCTTCTTAGTGTAATGTTAGGTAGACTATTGCAAGTGAACAGCAGTTACATGCTTCACCAGTCAAAGCTGCTGAAAGTAAAAACCTGCTCTACTGCTCATGCAGAAATAACCGAAAGTACAGCAAACTGGGCTTTATGTTTGAGGTTTTTATGTATGGTGCAAAATAGGTACTTGCAGAGACCTGCTGCAGGACTCTTGTTTGGAGGACTATGTGACATGCAATAATTCGGTGGGGTTTATGAAATGTGGCATAGCTGGCATTAACCAAAACAGGTTATTCACGTGCCTTCCAGAGGAAAGCACTTTTCTGTAGCTCAGTTAATGCAACTTCATAGCTGATGGTATGTCTGGTTTTTATGGATGTCAGTATTTGATAGTACACAAGTACACCTGTGTCACTCTGGTGCAGCCTAAAACTCATTGCACCTTGTGTATAGTTTTGTGTCCCTTATTTTAAAGCAACAGTTGATATAAGCAAAAGAAGAATCACTCAAATATTGGTAAGGGTTGGTTTTCACCATGACAAGCTGCAATAGCCACAACTTGGTGCTGAACGGATAAATGCCCCAGCAACACAACACTTGACAGAATGATGCATGTGCTGATTAGTTCCAGTGAAAAGTACTGTCTAATTGTACCATCAAGCTTGATGAAACCATGATGAAATATTTTTGAGAGACTTTTTTGTGTCTGCCATGGTAGAATCAAGTTTTAGTGGACATGTAAGATAGATGTATTCTGAACCTTATGTAGAGTTATCTTTCTTTAACCATTATGTTAATCTCAAACCAAACAAACTAAGAGAAAAAAAAGAGGAGGACAAAAATATCCAATGAAGGAATTCTAAGAAGGAAGAAGCTTGCAACAATCAGCAAAAGTAAAGAAAAACATAGAGAATTAAGTATCATTGTACAATCAATCAAACTTCTATATTATGTCTATATTGTTAGTTGCTAAGTTTGCAATTTTTATTTATAAAGTATTTCAATTGCTTATAAAGAATTACACACCTAATCAGTTAGAACTGACATACATTTTGGCTAAATACCTATAATTACAGTTGTTTCATACCTGAGCCCCTGTTACTGATGTTGTGTAACAAGCAGTCCTGATTGCTGACATCAGCCCACTTAATGTTCCTGCATTTATGTGATAATTAGATAAAATCAAATAAAGACTTTCTACTAACTTCATAAAATGAAGTAAATATATTTACTGAGATTAGCATAGATCTAAAATACTATTTATGGTTTCATCTTTTTCTGACAGTGAAAACGAGCATAAAAATAGGAGATTTATCTAGGCAGTGTTACTTTATAAAAGTAACAGTGTGCAGGTTTGTGATATGTGAAGTGAGATTTGCAGAGTTAAAGTCTTTGATAAAACCCACTATTTAGAAAAATACAGACAATTCAAGGTTTTGTGCTTGGAAGGTCTCTGCTTCTCCCAGGTCTGTCAGCTCTCGCAACCTTAGACCATCACTGATACAGCATGAACATGTAATGAATACCTATTATTTACCTAGAATAAACAGAGGAGCAAACTAAGCTGCCCCTGTACATGACCATGTGGAAATAATGGTCTGTTTAGAAATTAAGCTTCAAAGATATTCTAGAGCATCAGCTTATTCAGAAGATGCTTCAGATTAGAAAAGCTGATTTTAAAAAAAACTGGTCAGTCGGAGTAGCAGATTTGGATTGAGTTGTAGATCTTTCCCCCAAAGCATCAGTTATTCAGTACATGCTACAAGTAAAATGTATGGATAGTATACATGCCACAGAACATCACTTGAAATGTTAGAGCAATAAAACCACATTTGTTTACCCCAAGGTAAAATTCATTGTAGAGCAGAGGGTCTGCAAAGGGAGTTTTTTCCTGCATTAACTTCAAAGTGCAGATGTCCAGTGAGCATGAGCAAAGTGAATGCTCTACAGCAGTCACTCCATGCCTAGTGGAAGCCAGAAGGAAGGGAGCTCTAGCATTTGGCCATGCACACCCAAGAGGACTATAGGAACAGTCAGTAGAGGCTTGGATTTTCTCTTTCTTTCTGTAGGCTAGAGGAGATCAGCACTGCAGTGTGTCAGACTGCACACAAACAGGCAGTCAAATTTCAGTCATCCGAGCTTTCTGCTCTCCCCTGTTCAATTATTTATTTCGGTGATTCTAAGTCAGTCCTAGTAAAGCTCATCCCATTACACACTCCATGGTTGGGTCCTAGCCTTGTGGATCAGTTTGCTGTTAAGCTTTCCTCAATCTGAGTAGTCTGCAGCACTGCTTCTTTCCTTGACATCTTTGACATGTATCCTAGGCATCGCTTTTCATCTTTAATCCCTTTACAAAAATGGGTTCTTGATGGCCACCTGCCATAAGCCAGCAAGAGCTGCTTTGGCTTACCAGGCTTCTCATTTAAGTCAGTACCTCAAGCTCCAACTTCCCCATCTCCAGTTTATCACTTACTCGGCATATGTAGCAGTAAGACAACACAAAGTTTGTGAAGATTTTGAAATCGGTCACTCTGTACCTGGACAGACAACAATAACAAACTTTTTTGGTGTTTCTTTATGTCCTCCGTCTAGTTTGTCCTCCACATTCAGATAAAAGTGCCTCTGCAGAAATCTTTGTCTTTCCTATCCTGCTATGATAAACTTTTCCCTGAATTGCAGAATTTTCCTTCTGTATAGCTGTTTCACTTTTTTTTTTTCATCTGATCTTGCAGTTAAACAGAACCATTCTGCTTTGGAAGTATGCCCATCTGTTCTGCCCCAGCATCCTTTGTCTGTCTGCAAGTTACCTTTGAGTGACCCTGCAGTCTTTCAAACTGTATGGTTTAAAAGCAGTCCTGCTAGCTTCTCTTCTCTTTCAAATCCTTCAGAAAGACTGGAAATAAGTGGTTTCAGCCATTCCATTTCTTGAAAATTAGTTTTGATTGTTTCTCATTAGTTGGATACATAGCAGAGCCATAATGAAAAATAGCCAATTCGGAAGCTTTTAAGATAAAACAATGGCATAGGGGTTTAATAAAATTAATTGGAATTTTTCATTATATACAGATTCTCCAGGTCATCACATGGACATTTTCACAGCTTGTGATGTTATGAGGAAACTCCTAATATTTAGGTCTATTCAAAATTTCTCTTTCCTGGAATCATGTGTCTATATGAAAATACCGTTTCTCATTTCTTCAGGAAATTCTCATATGAACATAACCAGAGAATAGCTTTGTTGGATCGGATCTAAATGATGAAGGATGCAGTGTGTGACAGTGTTCAATGGCAAACTCTCAGAATCTAATAGATAGGGGAAATACAGCATGATACTACTGGGTTTTTCCCTTAGACATCTAAGAAATCAATGGTTTAATGATTTCCTGAGCAGAAACTTGCACTGAGGTCAAGTTGTGGCTAGTAACCACATGAAGAGTTCCTTTCCATAAATTTGTCTATGGCATTTTAACCCCCTTGCACTTCTGGCTCTATAAAACCCTGCATCAATGAATTTCACAAAAAGATTATGCAGTATTTATTTTTGTTACTTTTAAACCTACTACTTCATCCTTTCACTAGATGTCCTCTTGTTCTTCCTTACTCACCTTCCTCATGTCATTCTTTACAGGTCTTTATTTCCGAGCTGAATAGTCTTAGTGTAATAAACTGAGACTTGGTAAGAAACTATGTTATCCTGCTGATAATTCTGATGTGGTTTTCTTTTTTTTTAATTATTTCCTCAATCCATTGTAACCTTATATTCCTTTGTGGTGGCTTCACTGTAGGGCTATAGTCTAATATGTTGCTGCAGTACGAATTTGTTCATTGACACGGAGATACTTTCTATTTTCTTCTCTGTCTCCACCAGTAATTTCTAACATGTCATGTTCCACGTATGTCATTACTGACCATGGAGCTGATATTTTCAGAGGACTATATGAAAAGATTGCCAAAAGCTCCTTCCAGCACCACTGGTTAATTAGAGCCTATCTTTGCATATGTAGAGCTGTATGTAAAGAGGTTGTTTTTCTTCAGGTTTGTTACTTTGCATACGTCAACATTAGGTTCAATAGTAATTTTAGTGGCCACTTACTCAATGTGAGATCTTGAGATCTTTCTAAAATTCTCCATAATCAGCTCTAGTTTTGAAAAGCTTGAGTATCAGCAATAGTCTCTCTTTACTCATGACATCCCCATTTTTTTATCATTTGTAAGTATTCTGGACAGAGTTTAGCTAAAATGTGCTGGTAACCTACTTCCATATTTTTCATCAAGATGGTAAAACCTGGACATTTTTCCTGTCCTCAAAGCAGAAAACCTACCATCTTATGCCAGGACAGTTTAATTTCATAGTCTTTGATGATTAATTTTATCAAAAACTTTTCTTAAAATCTGCTATATACTGTGTAGTCGATATATAAGCATTGATTTTTTTTCCCCTAAATTAGTGCTGAAGTTGCTAACAGCTGTTTGCTTAGGAAAACTCTGGGGGAAACCAAACACTCAAATTTAGTAAGTGCATAAACAGAGTTCTACACATGTGTTAAAAATTGTTATCTTAAAGCCTGTTTTGTAACTTTTCAATGATTGGTGTTGGCAATGCAACTAATTGCATGTAATTGGTAGTACTTTCGCATTTATTTCCCTTTACCTTCTTTATGGCTTTTTTTATGCATGGCTACTTGTTGTTAGGGAGGAGGTGCCTCACTGAAAACCTGATTCACTGAAATAAACCCTAAGATTTACTCTGAAACTGAAAGGGATTTCTGGAGTTCCTAGGCTTTGCATTAGTGTGGTGCAGAAGGCAGAGTATCAGGCCCAGTAAGCCAAAGCCACTTTTCCTATACAAAAAACTGAATGGTGTAAAATTCTATCATTCATAGGCACTCATAGTATTGGACATAAATGTAGAGAGGGAAACTGTAAGCATACTTATAAATACAGAAGGCTTAACTGTACTGTTAATCCACAGTTGCCTTAACTGAATCAGAGGATGTGGCGTTACTGTGCTTTCAAAAGTACCAGGCAATATAGCTGCTAACCACAGGAACCTTCCAGGAAGAGATTCGCTATGGCCATAACAGGCTCCAAGTTTCCTGTATATAATGTGTAATGCTAAGTAAGATGGATGGAAAGATCAGGAAAATGCAAGGGGTGAAGTGGTCTCGGTTACTCATGCTGAATCACCAATGAGAACAGTCAATGTGCCATGCCATTGAGTCTTGGATATGGAAGTACTGATCCTGCCATTATTTTAGTAAGAGGAGGTGCAGAAATGTCATAAGAGGTGTAGCATGTATCTTTTAGAAGCAGTCCTGAAATTGGGGTATAGAAAATAGGAGATTGCTTTTTTAGTGTTTGTGCCTTCTCTTCTATTGCTCTTGTATCACAGTTTAAATTATCAATACCTATACTTCAGTGCAGCTTCCTACTTTGATAGAGAAATGTACTTGACTCCCCACAGTTATTGCAATTGGAGGGGGATCTGATTAGGATGCTTTTCCTAATTAAGTGATATCACCTAAAGTGAGTTTCCCTACCATTGTCTCACTGCGGTGTAAAAATAACAACAGAGGAGAATCATTTGGTTATTTTATTTTCCTGATTAAAATGTCTTTACTAATTCAAATTTTACAGAGTAAAATTCCATCTTAATGAAAGACTGAGGGTCAGTTTTCTAACACAGCTAATTATGTGTCCTCATATCCCAATCACAGTTAGGGCTCAATTCCGTTGAATTCAACAGCAGCACGTCTCAGTAGATCCATACATAAGGAGAAAGCCCAAGGTGGATACTCACCCACCAGAGATCAAACAAGATTCTTCAGAATGTTTTCTGCCTGCAGTCAAGTCTGAGAGAAAGCTATATCTCATGCTCCCCCCAGCCAAATACAGCATAAAAGTGAGTTTACACAGTGTGCCTGAACTTCTTTGACTTCAGCTGATTCCATAAGAATGGTGTATTTCAGATTCAATTGTTATGTTTCTTCTTTTGCAATAAATCACTCTTCCTGGAGGAAACATTCCTCTAGAGTATTTTCTCTTTCTATTTACCCCTTTTAAAGGTGAATCTGAACCCATATTTGGCCAAAACTCTGCTCTTCTGGTGTAGGTAGTTCCATTGAACTGGTTGGCCAAATAAAGAGGATTTGGAGCATCTTTCTGTACTTTATGTTTCTTGTTAATAACTACAAATATGATAGATGAGTTTGTATTTTATCAGCATTTTATTTTTGTTTCCCTCCCTTATTTAGGCATCTGTTCATGAGGTTGCATCAGAAATCTTTTTAAGACCTTAAAAGTTAGACACACATGGTCTTAAAAAATATATTTCTCCCAGAAAAAAAAAAAAAGAGTTTGTTATGGAAAAGAGTTGTTTTACTTAAGAAAGATAGAAGTTAAATATATTCGTGTTAAAGAATTGCAGGCATAGCCATTCGATTTGATTCCTGCAGTTCTTACAGCTGAATACCATATTTATGGAATTCTTTCCCAAAACATGTTTCAGGGCCAGGCCTGGTTAGATAGATTTTCTAAATAGATTACCGTGTAATACTTATTCATTCATTTATTGTTTGTTTACTTTTAACTCTAAAATATATGTTTCTTCAATCTTTCTCATAACTGAATGCAGCACACTTTAAAAATCAGTTTTCTTTATACTAATATAAAAGTTGAAGCAGGATTTCATTTGGCTCATTCATTTCATTTTGACTAGGAGCACTCTGTAGAGAATATTTCATCCCCGTTCTGCTGTTTTCTGTGCCTTTGTGCCTGTGTGCTTAGCCACCAAGTAGTTTTCTTTCTTCTACTTCCTTTCTCAGTACTGTTGTTTTTATTGATTCTATTACAATAAGTAACACACAAAAGAGAAGATTAGGACAGAAAGATTTCCCCAGTCCATCAATAAATTTCCTAGGCTTCATTAGCTGTAATTTCTTGAAAAGACTTAGAGTTACATTTACATTATGTAAATAAAATGTATAATCCAAGGGATCAGCTCTTTCTCATTCAACAATGTATACCAAAAATAATTCAGCTGAAGCCAGTGGCTTAAATTCGTATGAGAGTGCAGAAAACCAGGCTGGTGTACAAAATGGCAAATTCTTGTCACTTCTGCTTAGGCAAAAATCTAGAGAAAGACAGCTGTGAGAGTTTTGTCCAAATAAGAATTTGATCCTCAGCCAAGGAGCATGAAGAAGACCAGAATTAAGTACCAGTATTTTCTAGATAGAAGTGTTTGATAGACTGCTCTGTGCTCATGTTTTTTTTTTCTTCAAATGTTTTTCTTTTCAGTTGTACACGGCACAGCAGATTCTCTCAATATTAGCAGAAGGCAATTTTACTGTTGAAAATTATGACAAATTAAGTGCTTGAATTTTTTCTTTTAAAATTTCTCACACAGTATATCCTGCTATTGAGCCAAAGTCTAATATTAACTTTCTGTAACTCCCTTTACAACTTTGTCTATCAAAAGGCTTCAAATATTTTTACTTAAACCATTTGACCTTTCCCTGGGATATATTTGCTTTAAGAAACAATGAGGTCAGAGACAATTCTATGACCACTTTAATACTCATAGTCGGCACTGAGGCAGTGACATTGTATTTACTGAAAAATGGGGTCAGCAATGCGATTTTTCATTAGCCACTGATCATAAAATTACCAACGTGTTAAGAACACTGCAGTCTTTACAAGCAAACTGTGTCTCATTCACAGATGTTTAATTGAAACATGAACTTGAATGGCACAATTGTCCTGCTGGTCAGTTTTGAATATCTCCTGTAATAGAAGCATTAAATAATTTGAAGGCATATGCTCTATTGCAGTAGTTTATTAAATGCAAAGGAGACTTCAGAGAAGCTTAAGAGTAGTCTTTGAAATTTCATTTACTTCTGTTTTCAATTCTTATTGAAAGTGGTTTGGGATTGTTTTTTACACTGTTTGTTTCTTTCTTTTTTTTTTTTTTCGAAAAGCAATCAAACTAATGATACAAGGTAGTTTCCTTTTTAAGTGTGAATCCTTGCATTCCCGCTTCCCAATTAATCCCATTGCCAAACCCCATTCTCTTTTGTAATAAAGGTGGCCCCTTTTTGGTTGGGTCTGGTATTTACAACTGAGGGGCAGAAAATGTCTTAGTACTACTTATTTGTTGTTACAACATGAAGAGCAACAGTGAACAAATAATAAATAATGTCTGAAGAAAACATGGCTAGGATTCAGAAAGTTCAGAAAAAGTGCTGTCTTGCTTAGTATGGCTTTTTAGACAAAATATTTTTTTTGCCTTCTGCATTCTCTAGTATGTATCCTTGTTTAAAAATGCGATTTTGAGTTTGGAAGCATTGCCTCTGACCTCAACAATAGTACATGTTTATATATATGTACACAGTGAATACTAAATCCCAGATTTTAAAATACTACCTGTTAAAGCAAATATTGTACTCTGATGTTTTAACTGATGTTAATCCATAGACAGGCTTTGGCATCTTTCACTCTGAAGTTACAGCCACTTTTTTGGAAAGAAAGCATTTTAGACATTTCATCTCAGCTGTTATGTGAAATGAGAGCTGTTTAGTGCCTTTTTGCAATGCATGATGCAAAGACTCTTAGCCTTTTAAATATATACGTTACACAATCAAAATTAAATTACATAGATATAATGCATTAAATAGGGTGCTTCTCCTTGGAAAGCCATTGGCCTTATACAAGTTAACTCTGCACCCTCCTCTGGGCCAGAATATTAGTTGAATAGTTGCAATAAGAAGAAAAATCAGATGCTATTTAAAGGCATTAAGCAAAGTGTAGGCGTTTAATACAGGTGACTCAGCTGTGCATTCAGTTAATATGGAAATAATTATTATAATGTAGCACTTCATTATTTATAATGCATTAAATGGAGATTTTTGTATGACACCTCTACAAACAGTTCTCTAGCATAACAGATAACTGAAGTACACAAAAATGAAAATAAATACAGAAAAGCTAAAAGATCTCTGAAAAAGCAATATATATGATTTGATGATCAAGAACAGATATTAACACACACAAATAGAAGTATATACCACACTGTTCAGTGGTTGAATCTCTTGTTTTATGGAAATTTTTTAAAATATCTTCTCTGGTGCAGGAATGCTGTCTGAAATTACTCCACAATTTGAATGAAAAAGCTATATACTTTCTAGTTCTTTTCTTCATGTAGAGTGTGGGAAATGTTTATTCTAAAGCTCAGATGAAGCACTGATGTGAGAAGTGTTGTAAAGCATTTCATGTTGACTGGAGCTAATTAACAGCAATGCTCCAGTGTTGTTCTTGGTTTTAAGCAGGAATACACAGTACAATACCTTTTATTTTGCTGTTCAATAGATTTTTGCTTAAAACTAGATAAATTCAATATCCTTACAATTTTAACTGTTTTTTGCTTAAAAAATTACTGGTGGATACGCTAGAAATATTTCCATTGGCATGTTGCTTTTTATGTTTTAAAGTAAAATGTAACTTGGTGAATTTGTGCCCTTCTCTAAATACAGTGTATATGTGAAACATACTGCTTTGTCACTGCATTTCTAAATCTGAGCTACATTTTTAAGGTAGATATACAAAGAAAGCAAGTCCAGACATAGAGAAAGCTGAAAGAAAAAACAATTATTTATTTTCTCTTCTCTCATACACAAGATAACTTTGAATCAGAAGTAAGTGCTGCTATCGTCTACATCCTACCTTTACGTCTGTTTATCTGTGGAGATACATACATTCACAGAGTTAAAAACTGGAATAATAAAAAGCTATTTCAGTGCTGTAAAAGCAGAAATTTTCTTATTTTGCAAGTCAGGTTGTTTAAATATTAAAGATGTTTGGAATGTGTAAGAATTCATCATCTAACTTTAGTTAGTGCCTCTGAAATTTTAATATCTAGAGATATGCCGTGCAATGAATTTTATTTAATATTAAAACGAACTACCACTTCTAAATAATTTGCTTTTAAACATCTCATGTTTCCTATTAGCTGCACACACACACAAAAGAAGTCCCTGTAATTTTCATCCGACTGCTAATTTACCCATCACCTCTTCATGCCACTTTTCAAATTCTTTATCCTTGTTTCAAAAGCGTTGTTTTATTTTTCCTAGAAAGTTTCTTCATTCCTGCCCATACTGCCTCTAAGAAATCAGAACAAGACATTAATCTAAACCCAGAAGGTCTAAAACTAGTAATTTGAAGATTTCAGGTTCAAGAGCTTCAACTCTGCATCACATAGGAGCCTGTCCCCAGTCTGCAATGGGAGCTCTATCTCCCACTTGGAATCTGCATCTTTTGAAGTCGTACCTTGTGATCAGTCCCTGCTCACCACTCTCACTAACCCTCTGGGGCATCAGATTCTCCTTATGCTGAGGAGGGCTGCAGGGACAGTAGGAACAGACAGTTGGCTAAAGTCTGCAAAAACAAGCTCCAGAGTGTAAACACCAGAGGGAAGTCTGTTAGCTGTTGGATTGCAGAAGAAATCAATCCCACCTGAAATACCGAATATGTTTTATGCTGACGGTAGGGAGAAACTACCTTTTCTCTCCATCCGCTGTTATGCCCTTCAGACAACCATGACATATTCTTGTACCCCTATGAAATCACACTTCTATAAAGTGGGATTGGAGCTGAGAGGCCTCTTCAGGCTCGGGGTCAGTGAGAGTGTACTACATCTTTTGTTTCTGTTATGCTGCTCCTGCTCCTCCTAGGGATATGAGAGCAAAGAGAATAAGGAGAGACTTGTGACTGAGATGTTAGCTGCACAGTTCAGCAGGCTATTTTCTTGTTCTCCCTCATGCTACAAATTTCCAGAAGATCATTGAGCCTGTTTCTTCTGCTCTCTCTAACCTGTTTTCTTCATTTGGGTAAAACTCTTTTCTCACTCTTTTTTCTCTGGTTGAAGCTGGGCCTATTTCTGGAGTTTAGACACTGCAGTCAGATGATTAAGCTCCCCTTAATCTATACATCATCATCACCTTTGTCATCACCTCTGCACCAGAAAGTAAGAATCATCAAAGGCCCTATGTGTGACCATGGTCATCCACGCAATAGAGAAAGAAGAAATCTGTGACAGTTCAGAGCACAGACAGTTTTTCATTCTTTTTCATCTGCAGAAAAATACATACTGAAATTGCAACTTGTGGTAGGTGTCCACATGCCTTAAGAAGAAAATAGATACTGCTTGTAATAAATCAGTATTCAATCATCTATTTACATAAAATGCCTTTCTACGGAATTAAGTATTCAAAAGGAAGAATTCTCTCCTTCAGCACAACCAGTGCATATTCCAATTCTTCCATATCCTCTTGTCTTCTCTCTATTTCCCCTGGCTTCATGATTTTCCTTTGGGTTTCTTGTCTTCCTCTTTCTGTGCAGCCATTTGAGTTCCCATTATTGCCATCTGCATTTCCCCTCCTTTGTCTCCTTCCTGTCATTACTTACTAAGATTTTGAAAACAAAGTAGCTAAAATTGAAATGTTTTCTGGAGGCATTAACTTCATTGTTATGTTTATACTATGTTAACCCTGAGAGTTAGAGGCATCTGAAAAATGTGACTGCAATTCCTGTGCAGTCTGAATATATCGGCTGGGTCATTGAGATATATTAAATAGGCCATATATCTAACATCTCAGATCTCCAAACCATGTGCATTTTTTAAAAATAACATTGGTCTAGTAGTGCTTCACATCGAGGGCAGATCATACTTTTCTGTTAGAAAGTACCATGCTGTTTTTTTCTGGAAGTCCCCTTACTGGAAGTATTTTGGTGGAGCAAAGATTTCCAAAAGCAACCCTCTAATCTTATTTCAATTGTATTGTACTGGATATGAAGCTAGAATTTCAAAGGTAATCTGATTTTTAGCATAAAATTGAAAACCATGTTTCAGATTAATTGATATTTCTCCTTTTCCTGACTATGTTGGGTTTGAAGAAGCCCTTTTACTTGAGGTGTTAAAGGCTTATTGGAGCAGCCTGTCAAAGTACATTTTTCAGCCCCAGTTAGCTCCTGATACACCAGCACGAACTGGCAGCAGAGCTGACTCCTGTGCCCTCTCCCTTCCTCTTTCCCTGCAGAAACACTTAGACTGGAAACAGAGAAGATGCATAGGGAGCAGAAAAGTGGGGCTACAGCAATGAGAAAGAAAAGTATTAAATCTAGTGAAAGACAGGTGGTAAAAGCTTTCTGGAGGCCTCTTGCTCTTGGGTCACATACCCAGAGTCCAAATTAACTGTGGCTTGGATAGAGACAATGAAAAATGGGTTCCCATATGCTTCCAACATGTGACTGCTTTCTCCAGACAGACTGAAATCATTAGGGAACTTGTCTCAGGACTGAGTATGGGAGCCCTGGAATAGCTGATCATAACAGGCACTGTGGATTTGTGGGGGCTTTAGTGTGGACTTTTCAGTGGAAATTAATATTGCAGTACATTCATGTATCTGTGTGATGGCAGTTTGGCTCGTTTTGTTGAGAAACCTGAGACAGGAAAGACCTCAGGACTTCACATGCTGTGAAGTACGGGTGTATAGTGATGCCTTAAGTTTTAGCTTTCATATTTTCCAGATTCTGTTCTGCATTAGTAGATAACTCTGAACTTCATATAAGGTGTTAGTTAACTTTAGTTAGACAAAACAATTATTTTCCAGCGTGAGAACCAGGGACACCTGGTTGCAGCTTCAGGCCCAAAAGGTATAAACAACAGCAAACTGAGGAGAGCAATCTGGGAGGATGGGACTTCATAACCTGAAGCTATAATTGGACAATTAACCCCAACATGAAAATGGACCATAAGTAAATATGTAAAATTTATAAAAGTGTGAAAACTCGTGACTTGGAGTCCATCTTGAGTCCGTCTTGGGTGGAGCCACAGCTGGGGTCTTGCACTACCCAAGGTGCATCCTTTGAAGATCTTTTAATAACCACAGCTGAGATAAGTAATGCCACTCCCTGAGAAGGGAGGTGGCTGGGATTGGTTCACTGGTTTGTTGAGAATACACGTCTGATGGATGACACAATAAGTACAGAGAAGCAGTGTTTCCATGAATATTGGGCATTAACATAGAGACAGAAGTACTTTAATCCAACTAAAACATTTGTTCCCATTCACTGTTCCAGAGTTTTATAAGGATAAAAGCTTTGCAAACTTCTCTATATATTGAATTCAGGTTGGGGGTAGCATAGATGTAGATGTCAGGTTATCAGCGTTACCTTTGTAGTTGAGTGGTTAATGGTCTTGATCTCCAGTAATACCCTTTCTGAAAAAGACAGCATTGAGACATTTCAAGGACAAAGGAGCTTTGTTGGTATAGGATTCCTCAAAGTTACTGGAACTGAGGCGAGAAAGAGCCAGCGTGTATCTTGTGTCTTACTGCCTGCGCACAACAGGTGACCACATGTCACCCAGTAATTTCTACATCAGGGTTCTGTGCATGCTGCAGAAAGACATACACTTTCCATTTAAAGTGATAGAGGATCTATCACTCTTATATCTTCACTGTTAAAGATTTGCACCTTATTTCAGCTAGAGTTTGCCTAGCCTAAGATTTCAGCTCTAAAGTGTCATGTTTCTGTCTACTTAATTAAAATGACATGTAGTAGGAAATTGTTTCCTAGTTACATGTAAATTGTCACTGTGTCACCTCAACCTCTTTGCTATTCCCCTGGGAAAACACACTTAATTGATTTCATATACGGAAAAAAAATACTTCTGTCCTATAAATAAATATAATTAAAATGTCAGTTCTGAACTGGGGTGGAAATGGAGTGCATAAGGGAGAACAAAAAGGAAGATACTGTTTGTATTTGCAAAGATATGTTTTAAAAAAACCCAATACTCCTAAGAGTATCATATAGGAACAGAAAAGAGTTTGGATTGTGGCACATATTTTTTGTTTCCATTTGCTGTGTGAATTAAACAAGCAGGTGGTGATTCCTCCTATTATGAAGAGACTCATAAAATCTTGTGGTTCTTTTTCTTCAGAGGACATACCAGCTATTCAGGATAACATTTTTACTGCTCCAAATAGTGATGTATATAGCTCATGCTCTAAACTAGATAACACTGAAGAGGACATTAGAAATAAGAGAAGACCTCTAGATCTTATAACATTGCTTACTGACTCAACAGGATAAACATGGTTTCTCCAGGTTGCTCTAATTTCTGCAGCTTCTAGAAAAAAGGTTGCATTACACACTGCATTAACATAATGATGGAACTGATTCCAAGATACAAAGTACTGTGAGGAAGAGGAACACTAGCTTTAATATAACACCACAAAAGAAGTTGCTGTATGTAGCCTGCCTGTTTAAGAGCTCAGGAAAAGTTAGAACAGCCAAATGTGAATCGTCATGATGCAAATGTGTTGATATTCCACATACACCCAGATACCCTTGGGAAAGTTCAAGAACTGATGAAGTTCAGAAAGCTTTCAGACACGATTCTGATAGCACTCTTTGAAGCCAATCACTCTATACTTAGCCACTTTGAGCATCTTGTTTTAGAAGCAAGAGGTAGTACTGTTGTCCAAGGAAAGGGTACTGAGTTATAGGAGCTACTGGTCTGATTTGACTTTGCCTTTTTATATAATCTTTTCTCTAACTATTGCTCAATGAGTAACGTTCTAGTTTCTATGAACTTTTGAATACTCACACCATCCCCATTTCTTTCCTGTCCCTGTAATATTAGCAGGATTTTTGTCTAAGCTGTAATAGCCTCATGCACCTCCATGAGCCTTACCCCTTCATTACAGCCTGGGTTTTATTGGTGCAGCACACTACTGAAAATAAGTGGCAGAAGTTTTCCTCACTTCAAGCAGTGAAGGTTAGCAGAGAACTTCCAGAATACACCATCTCACTTTCGTTATTCCTCCAAGCAGACAATGACAAGCAAAAAAAAAAAAAAAAGAAGGCAGGAAAACTCATAATTTGACTTCTTCGCTTAAATATACCTGTAACACAGAGGACTTCAGAATAGAACTAAATTTTTTTTAAAACTCCATAAAAAATTGTTGTTCGTGTTCTGTGTCCAGCTGTGTTGAGGGTTTTTGACTGGCTGTTACTGGATTCTGCACCAGTCAAATATCTTCTCACCTCTGGGCTTCCCAAAATTCTCACTAAAGGAATAATGTAATTACATCTCTAGAAGCCAAGAAAGCTTTTCCAATAATTTCAGCACAATGAAAACAAGGTCACTTCTGCATGTTTTGAAGGCCTTTCTCAAACTTCTCTACAGATCTGTTTTTGATAATGCTGGGCCTGCCCTTTCTCTAGTAGGAAAGGCTTTTTCCACATTCTAGGAAGTTGTTGGTTGCAGGTCATATTTCACTTTCCATATCAAAAGAGCCTGCTGGTATGCCTCTTAGCATAATTCAGAGACTTATCGCTTAAGACCCCTTTGCTCTCTCCTCAATTTTAGCACATAACTTTCCTGTGTTACTGTGCTGTAAAACCTGTTCTTCCTCAGTGAAGTGCCAAAATCATCCAAATAGACTGAGCTGAGCTCACTTGCCTACAGTCTGATCAGCTGCCTTCTGTTTCTAATAAAGTCTGGAGTCTTTTGGAGAGCAGGATTCCATGCTGGTTTTGCAGAGCTTTGCACATGTTAGCATTGCTCTGGCTTGTTTCTTCATGCTTGCTCTCCATTCTTAGAGCAGCCTCTCTCATTATCCTAATCCTGTGTGAGATAATGCTAGAAGAAAATGCTTGATTCTCTGTTTTTTTCCTTTTCTATAAGCATTTTTCAATACATGCATGTCAAGAAAAGTGTCACCTCTACCTCCTAGCTTTAGTCTCTCCTTTATTATTTCTCTAGTTCTTGGTTCTGTCTCAAGCAAGGACAGTACTGGAATTGTCAGTTTGTTTTGTCAAAGTAGAACCTTTGCTGTATTTACTTTGCCATAAGTCCAGATCTTTCTGCCTTCTGTGAATAAGCCACACACACACAAATCACAGGTGCTGCAAGCAGAGATACAGGGTTACTCTTGGACTGATACCCAGAAAAGTCTTATAATTCGAACTCGTTCAGCTGTGTTCAAGCCTAATGTAAAACAGATTAAGCTGTGGCCTGAGTTGCTTTCATCTGTTTAACAGTCTTTTACGGCAAGAATTGCCCATTGTTTCAGGAAAAAATATTTTTGCCTGCATGACACCGTTTTAATAAGAATAAAATTTTTAGCATTAAAATCAGTTGGCGTATCCTACAATCTGCAGAGAGAATGTATACTACTATTTTATTTTCTTAGAACACTGATTATTTGGTGAATGTATCTCCACATTATAGGAAAGGTCTGAAGAGCACTTTATTTTGCAAAAATATATATAGATCCTTTCAAGTAAATATCAAGTTTTGTTAGGCAAAATTGCGTCTATGGCTATTGGACCGAAAGCAAAAGACAAACTGTGAATCGTGGCAGGTCCAAGGAAGTAGTAAAAATCTGAGATTTAAAAATAATCCTGCAAGAAAGATAGGTCAGGCTGATATCTCTCTAACAGACCTGAAACAAAGTTTTTGAAGTGATAATGCCAGCCTACCCCAACACTCCCTGTAAAGAAATTTTCAGGGCAAACGGAGCAAGCCTATCAGCACAGTTATGGAGCAGGGTACACATGGGGACTCTTGCACTCCAGCACTTCGTTCCACACTCAACATCACAGCAAAGGCTACTCAGAGGGTAACTCGCTCGTTTTTTAAAAGATGACAATTTACTTCAGCAGTCGCCATCGGGCTGAAACATTCTGAGCAGTGTAGGCTGATGGGGCTGAAAATACAGATAGTTGTGATTACTTTTTACCATTATTACTTATTAGATTTCCGGGGGGAAAGAATGACAAAAGAGCAGTGGGTTATTGGTATCACTGCCTGTGGGTTATTGTGGGCTGTGAGAGGTGATAGAGAGCTGTTTGCTGTCACCAAGGAAATGCAGGATAAATTTAGGAGGAGCAATATCATTGCACCTGACCGGGTCAAGGTTATAATGGTGGTTGTTGGGCATGTGCTGATGCTATTAAACCTCTATTAGCATGGAAGGGCTTGATCCTATTCTACCGAGAGCTGGAAGAGGTCTCTCATCATAACTTCAGCAGGAAAAGGATCAGGCCCTGACAGTATACCCATGGCAAATATTTCTCTGACACGGGGAGAAAAAAAATGTCGCCAGATTTTAAACGGAATAATCCCAAATTTTAAAGCCTTTTGAAAATTTTCGAGTTTAATTCACAGAGATTTGATAAAGACTTTTCGAGAAGTCCTAATGATTGGGGGGTGGGGGGGTGGAGAGAAAAGAGGGGAAAAAAAAAAGAAGAAAGGAATGAGAGGATGGCACTTGAAAACCCTAATTATGTGAATGTCAGTGGTAAAAGCATCCTTCTCAGGCTGTCCATATGAAACCTGAACACAAATAGAAACTTGTCATACGAGCGAGGAAAGAACCCCTCCAAGTGTGTATTTTTCCCGTTTCACTAATTTATAGCCTGACGGTAAAAGTCTGGGACAGCGGCAGGCAGGTGGCGTGGTTAGGTGTCGCTTTGCTGGGGTGCTTTTGGGAAGCCGCGTTGCGGGGGGGATGCGCTGGGGCTGCCCGCCCGTGTCCGTGCCGGCGCTGCCACGGCGGGGCGGGGGTGGGCAGCGGGAGAATCCCCTCGGGAAGCGGCCCAGCCCTCGCTCCGCAAACGCCGCCGCCACCGCTTTAAAGCCAGCTTTAAAGCTCTGGGTCCGATCCCGGGCATGGTTCACTCCCCTCCCGCCCCGAGGTTTTCCCGTTCGTAGGCAGAGGGGTCCGGCCCGGGGGCACGCCGCTACTCCCGCCGGCTCCCAGAAGAAAGGGATGCAGCAGGCATCTTCTCCCCTCCGCGTCGCAAGGAATTTCAGCTTGTTTTTTCTTTCCTGCTGTTTCCTATTCATTTTCGCCCGGGAAACCCGAAGAGTGCTTTGCACTCCAAACCGCCGAGCGATGGGGCGGTAAGGATAACATTCAGGGGTTGAAAAAATTAGCTATTGCCTGGAGAATATCACTTAAAAACTGCTCCGAAATATTCTGTAGCTCTTTAATTGAAGTAAACAAAGTGCAATAAATTCTAACTCAAATATGATTGCACTGAGATTAAGCTCTAATTGCTTAAGGCTCAGGTGGAATCCACAGGCTAAAGCCTATAAGAACAATCTGAATTTCACAATCATTCTGTCAAAAGCAAAGAGATGAGAGCCCACACGCTTCCTAACAAGTCATTTTTAACAGTTACAAGCTCCTTACAAAGACCACACAGGGAGTCTAAGAGATGCAAATCTAATCCCTGGTCATTCTGCAGGCCTTCAACAAAGATGTACTAAAGCCTAATAGAAAAGAAATCAGTTCTCTGTCACCAGCTCCTACTAAAATCTATTAGAGAAAGTACGGATCTTGTATTTACAGCAGTTCCTTTTAAAGGTTAAGGACAAGTACATATAAAAGGTATAATTTTTTAAATGTGAAATATTTAATGAAATCCATCATCTGCTCTCTTTTATTCCTGAAGATGCTTTGGTATTTAGTTTGTATTCATTGAGCAAAAGAATTATCCATCCCTTTGTTGTTTGAAATATTAGCAACAGATTTTTTCTTTTAATGTTAGTAATTTGGACGAGTGCCGTTTTGGGGTGTTTTTTTTTTGGGGGGGGGGGGGGGTTGTTTTGTTGGTTTTTGGGGTTTTTCCCCCTTTCCCGGTTCCCTCATTTAAAAACCCGTACAGGGACCTTAAAACAGCGGTTGGTATCTTTTCAAAATACCTTGGAGTATCTCCATCCCGTCGATAGTTTGGCCACTGTCCAGGAATGAATATTTAAATCAAACTAATATGTAAATAAAGAAGAATGAAAAGTCCGTCTGCGCTTTGGCAAATGATACACAGAAATAGCCAGCCTTTTCTAGGATCCTCTGATAAGCTTTGGGTTTAATGACCTTTTTTTCCACTCATAACTCTCTATATACTGAATTAACCCCGTATCCCGGCAAATCTCACCCTGATTTAAGTTCGGCTCTCTATTGTACGTTCGAATAACTCAACACGAAAATAAACGCTTTTCTACATGAGCACGCTCTTGCTAAGGGGACACACACCTACATTTGTAGCACTACTAATTTTTAGGTCACTTCTGTTCCTAAAACATTCGCCTGTTCCTTTTGCCGAATCGCGGTGGACATGGGGATGGGAGCAGTTCTTAAATTACGACTGGAATAAGAGACTGTGTAAACACGCGATGCTTCTGGGGGTAACATGTGTCTTTCTAGTTCAGAAGTGTTACCGGTCTGGATAAAGTTTTGATCCCCGATATATCGCTGCATCTTGGTCACATACACAGACACACAGACACACAGACACACAGACACACACACATACGAAGAACTAGACTGTTCTTTAGGAATTATGTGAAAAAGGAAATCGGATCGGAGTCGTTTCCCTGTTCGGCTGAGAGCCCTGGAATATTTTTCCCAGGTGACGAGAAATTCGGTTCTATTCAACTGGGTGGCTTGAGGACAGGAGAAAAACACGTGGGGGCAAAATCTACTCCTGGCTCCCCATGGTCATCACATACATTTTGGTGGGACAAGTCGCGTAAATAAAACCATGGGTGTTTGTCCTTGGGAAATAACTTTTCCTAAGACAAGTTGGTCCTTTTTCTTTCTCCTTTTTCTCACCCCATACACACTTCCCCACACCGTGGTCTTCGTGAGTGAATCAGCTCCAGCCACTGGGCAGGGGGAAAGCAGATCTCCCTTGGAAACAGCGGCGACCGTGAAGCCCTGCTTGGGCACAGCAAGTAGTAATCCCCGCCGAGCGGTGCGGAGCGCTGCGGCTCGGAGCCCCGCGGCGCCCCTCGCTCGCCAGCTCCGAGGGCCCCTTCCTTCTAGAAATTGGCCAGTAGCTTCCCCTCACGACCAAATTTCTATCATGAATGTGAAGCCAGCCCGTTGCTCGGCTGCTCATGGGAAGGGTCCTACGAATGATCAGTGCCCAGTTTTTTTGGGTTTTTTTTGGAAGAGGGACAGGACAGAACAGGTTTGTCACTGTGAAACCTCGGGCCGGGGAGGACGCTCTTCCAAGCACCGAGCGCAACCTTTCGGGGCCTCCAGCTCCAGCACCTGGTCCCTTGCCGGGCCGTCTGGCCCGAGCCCTGATTAGGGCTCAGACCTAAAGAGCCGGCGCAGAGGGAGGAATGTGGGTCTTCCTTGGCGGTCTGGGGTAAGCAAAGTAAAAATCCCAGTGGAGAAAAGTTTCCCGGCTCTTTCTTGCACGGGAGAAAGAGGGGTTGCAGGTCGCGGGGAACGGAGTGAGAAGAGGGCTGGGTGAGCAGCGGGTCCCGGAGCTCTGTCCGGAGCTGCCCCTCCCGCGCATCCAGCGAGCGGGAGAGCGCCGAGCCCCGGTGCTCTGCACAAATCCACCTGTCCTCCTCGCCAGTGTGTGCGTGGCTTGCAAGTCAGTAATAACAGTTTATGCCTCTTGTAGGGCTAATTCATATTTCTACGACATTGCCTTATTTATTCAAATATTTATTTATTTACCATTCTCCCCCCCCGCCCCCCGCCCTTCCCAACAGCTGATTTGGTCTTTTAAAGTGGAAGAGAATAAAACAGTGTGGCGGAGGGTGGGAGCCCGGAAAAGCAGGACTGCTGTGACTGGGACGGGAACGCTATTTAACTATGAGGAACAAGTGTCTGCCTTCAAAATCCAAACAGAGAACAGAGAACAGGGAGGAGGGTCGGGCTGGGCCGGGCCGGTCCACTGCCTGCAACTCCGGCGCGCTGTCAGCGGTGCGCACCGCCGCAAAAACACATAAATAAGGGAAATGGGAAATGCCGATCAATTCACTGTGCGCGGGGCTGGGGGTGCCTGCATTCCGCCTTTGGCGCCCACGGGCGAGCCTCGGCTTCCTTGCCTATTCCTATCAGGCAGGGTAATTATGGTGGAGGACGCGCAGGCCTCCTGGCTTTCTCCTGGCTTTCTCCTGGCTTGGGGTACTTGAAGAATAAGAAAAAACGCTCTAGAGCAAGAAGAGGCGGGGAAGTGCGGTGCCTGCTTGGAGTAGGGATGGCTGTGGGAAGGGTGGGGGGACGATGCGAAAGAGGGGGTCTGCCCTCCCTGATGCCATATCACCCCCAGAGCTTTGTGGTCTGACTTCGTGCATCCTTTTCCCCACCCTCTCAGCAGGACACGTCGCGGCTCTCGAGGGCACAACCGCGGGGAGTCTCGGTTTGCTTCGGCACCCGCGGGCGGTTGCGTGTCCCTGGGTCCTGGCTCCGTCGGATGGGGCTCCTTCGGAGTAGAGCCGGCTTCGATGCCGGGCTCTGGGCTCGGCGGGAGGTAGCTCCTCTTAAGAATCCCTGCACCTGTCCTTCCTCTGGGCGTTACTTTAAAAAATAAATTACCATTTTCTAGGGATCATTTACCCCGTGAATTTTTTATTAAATTACTGTTAACCTTAAGCTATTGATAGGACAATCAACAGGCTTTTTCAATTACGATTTTTACTTGGTGGGCTTTTGTTTTGCGTGTGTGTGTGTGTGTGTGTGTGTGTGTGTGTGTGTTTTCCACCCAGACTCTCTCTGTAGGTCAAAACCTTGCTTTCTAAAGCAATTAAGGGATATTTTAAAAAATTAGATAAAAAATACATTGTGATTAATACCATCGTGTAAAAGAAATGGTCTGCAGCAGGAAGAAATTATTTGGTGCTTGTCTGTAGATTCCCTCACCTACCACCTACTCTGAATGCGTCCTGTATCTTACAGCGTGTCCGGCCCTCATGATTGCAAATAGGCCTGTTTTCAAATGGAAATAGGACTTCCAAACTGATTATGTGTATTGAATCGGAATCACTCGCTAGATCCTCTTGTATAAAATGTATTGAAAAAACCATGATGGTTGCACAGCGCTGAAACTGGCTTCTTCTCATCTCAGGGAGGTCGATCTATTTTGCAACTTTTTGCCATTTGTGAATGTTTCAGCTAGATAATTACGCTACCATTGTGGAAAGGCGATGCACTGACACAAACACACACACACACACACACACACATACGCTCCCCCGCACACACACGCACACAGCCACCACCGCAGAGCCTACTCTGTGCACAGCCCACGCCGTGCCCAGACTTCCACGACAAGAACACGCCCGGCCTCCCCACGGCAGCGCAGCTCCAGCGCCTCGCCACTGCCACACAATCGCGTGTGTCCCAGCGCTCCGGCACCGCCACGCACAGCCTCCCTGTGACACCGAGCACAAAATACACCATCCATCAGCACCCTCCCGAGCGCGACAGGACAACACGGTTCCCAGGTCTGGGTTCCGCTTCGTGAGCCACTATTTAAAGACAAGCAGACTGTGTATGTATGTGCGTCCATGGAAAAGTCAGAGCCAGGGAGCAACAGCTATTGCTCACACACTGAAGAATGGGGACAAACTCCATGCAAAGGTTTCGCCTATTGGTGTGTAACGAGAGCTTTAAACCCTGTCATATCTCCCGAAGAACTTCTATTCGAATTCAAAAAAGTGATTTAAAAGCGATGACAGAATAGGGAGATCTGGACCGAGCAGAAAGCCGTCTGGGGAGAAAAATCGGTGGCAGGAAGAGGGGTTCCCCTGCCGCGCCCCCCGTTGGGGGAGGGAAGGGGCCCTGCACGTCCGCGCTTCCCCGCTCCCGCCCGCTATCGTCCCTCCTCTGCTCACCCAAACTTTCTCAGGTGCTTCCTCGGGAATTGCTTTCCCAACCAACCAAACGAAACCCGAATTGGGATGGGGTGGGGGTGCCCAGTCCTGTGTGCCTGGCAGAGCCCCCGCTGCTGGGCTGGCCGAGCAGACAGGGTCCGGGGCCGCCTCTCCGTCGAGCACCGCGAAGGCAGAGGTGGCCCGGTATCACCCAGCAGAGTCCCTCGAAAGTGGCTGCCGCAGGAAACTCCTGGCAGCGCTGGAGATGACAGTGCTGGGACCTATCCTCTGTCCTTGCCGCACTCGCACAGTACCTTTGCGAAGACGTAAATTCTTCCGCCGCATCCCGTCCTCGATCTTTTTTGGGATACCGTGGAGGTTCCACGCACTTCCCTGACATTTACCCCGCTAGGCAAGTGTGTTATGCGTTTCAGTGACGAGTCACCGAGCCCCATGCCACTCGCCCTAGCTATGGCAAGGCGCCATAGGCGGTCAACACCTTGTCGGGGCGTTTGGGAACAGCGCTTGGGCGAAAGTCAAAGGGACTCCTGGCCCGACGTTTGCAGCCCTCCCGCCTGGGCATCGCCCCAGTGCCAAGGACGAGAGGAGCGGTGGGTGCGCACAGCTGGGTCTGCCCGACAGCACCTGCAGCCTGGCAGCCTGGCAGTGCAGGCAGAGCCTGCCATAGTCGGCATTAAGAGAATACAGAGGGAGACAATCGCTGCTCTCGACTAGCTGTAGCCCTCGGGAGAGGAACCCGGCTGGGTTGCAGCTGATTCCCGAGGGCAGCAAAGCTGCGGGGCTGTGTGAGAGCCTGTCCTCGGCAAGCAAGGGACCCCGCGGCCGGGGTGCAAAGCCCACTGGCAAAGGGCAGGATGGACCTCGTGCCCCTCGACGGGGAGCCGAGCCCTGAGCGCCGGCGGCAGCTGTGGCCGTGCCGGGCATTCCTGGCGAGCGGCGGGGGCAGAGAGGACGCGCTGCGGGCGCCCCGCCGGGCTCCTCGCGGGGCTCGGGGGAAGCCGGCCCGGCTCGGGCGCTGCGGCTCCTTCCCACCGGCCGGGCAGCCCTCGTGGGCCGAGGCGGAAAGTTGCGGGAGGGTCTCCGCCCTGTAAAATTAAGAGCGCAGGGGACACACAGGCCAGCGGTCAGTACTTCTTCAAAGTAAGAGTTTTCCTGCCCGCCTCTGATCCCCAGACTCCACAGTTACTGCCGTGCACATCAGCTCCTAGGTACACCTATCAGACATACACATCTATATTATGTAATCGATACACATCTGTAAGATACAACGCGTATACAGACGCGTATATGCAGACTAAGCGGTCCGCATCGGCCATCCATATGTCTTTTGCTCTCTGAATTGAGCTAATGCAGATAAAAGTGCAGAGGACGAGCTCCGAGCACCCTATTTCACAGTAGCAACAGTGCGTTTGTTAAGTAACGCCCAGTATAAGAGCAAAAGCAGGGACCAAGAAGGTGGTGAAGCTGAAGATAATATTTTAAGAGCTTCTCTGAGAAGTAGCAGCACTGAAAACAAAAAGTTTAACGAACAAATGCAGCCAGATGAACTTCGAAAAAATGGTGTCCTAGAGTCGCATTATTAGGTCAGTAACACGCTGAAATTATTCAGCCACTTCAGTAACACCTTTGATATGAAGCAAAAAAATCTGCTCCCCTTACGATCCCAGATGTCTGTAAGTTTGTCGCCTTCTAGCACGTTATTACTTGCACAAATATGCTTGATCGGGGAGAACTCCGGTGAAATCCACCAGAACACAAATGGAAGTGGCGATCTCATACTTTGTTTAGTTTTCTAAGCAATGCAACTATCCTTTTATTCAAAAAGAAAAAAAAAAACAAACAGAAAACCACAACCCAATCACAAACCCAAACAAACAAAGCCCTCTTTCCTCCCCAAAAACCCCACAAACCAACCAACCTCGTGTACGTGCGCTTTATTATTTTCCTTTACACTTTAAGGAGCCCCTGTATTGATGAAGCGCTACTCAGAATGATGTGGGGAGTTCTCATTGAATCAATTCAGTAAGTCATGTACGTTCACTAAAACATGCCGTGTTAATCCACATTCTAAAGAAGCATAACCTACAAAGTAATTTAAAATTACTCCAAAAGTCCCGCTGTATTTAGTGAATAGAAATATTTTTTGAGAGAAGAGTTTTCATCTCATTCAGGTATAATTGTTAGCATGAGATATGGAGCTAGCCAGTAAAAACCGACTTAAGTACCTTGGACAATATTTTTAGAATATACATTTTTAACCTTTTTCAGTTTCTATAGGCCAGCTCAGGACAGTGGATCTACACCGTCTTTCAGAAGTAATGCATTCGGCCGTTTGTAAATGTTTTTCCTTCTTAATCTATGTCACGGTAAAAAAAAAACAACACGATTTCCCTCTTTGCCGTCCCTCTAACAAAAACCTTTACATCGAAGATTAAATGTCATATGTTATGTTTTCATCTGTAGGTTTCCCTAGAATTTTTCTGTGTAGTAAGTTTTTTTAAGCTTCTAAACGAATTTCAGGGTTTTTTACATCAATACATCTTACACACCATCTTATTTATAACGCTGACCAGAAGCCTTTGAGAGAAAGACATAGGATATAGAAAACTTTGACCTTACCTGCTCCCTAATGTGCTTGCAGCCAGAAAAGACGGGGGGGGGGAGTAATTTCATATTATTCACCATTTTGCCAGGAATAGTCGTCTCTCTACCTCATAGGAGCAGCCGCACTGGGTCAGATGTCTGTACACATTTGATACATATAAACAGTATTATCATTAACTTAGAGTTTTGGGGGTCCCCCCCCCCCCTCGACGGGGATCATGAGAGGAACAGCGGGTCTGAGAGAAAAAAATTCTCAGCTTTGCTCCCGACACGGCTATGAAAGGACTTAAATTCTTCAGAAGTCACTCAGTCTTTAGCTCTAGATCCCCTTTGTAAAGGCTAAAGGCAGCGGTCAGAAAAGTTGAACGGGGGCTGCTTTCCCGGCGAGGCCCCTTTACCTGCGCTGCGCTACAAAACTCCTAAAATACTTTTTTTTCCCTCCCCTCCCAGCCGTGGCAACTTCTCTTGGTGTCATCTCAGAGCTGTCTCAGATTACACTGTTTGGGATCTGAACTTTAAACATCATCTTAAGGCCCTGCACTGCCTTTTGAACCGAGATGCAGGCAATGCACTTTTAGATCAGCTCGCCCATCCCTTGCCTCTCCGTAGGTACAGTGACACCGCACCGCGCCCGTCCGCTGCTACCGGGGCCGCAGCAGAGCTCGGGGCAAACCCTGCCGCCCCCGGCTCCCCTGAGCTCTTCCTCCCGAGCATCCCTTTTGCTAACAGACTGCTGTGAAACAAACAAAAAAGCCAATGACGCACTGATCGTTTTGATATGAAGCAGTCCATATGAAGAAGACTTTTGCTATTGTTGCTGTTGTGGCCGTAGTAGTGATGTGGTTTTGTTAGGGTTTGGGATTGTTTTTTGTTTTGGGTTTGTGTTTCGTTTGGGGTTCAGTTTGAGGTTGTTTTGTTGTTGTTGTTGTTTGGGTTTTTCTTTTTTCTTTCCCCCTCCCCCCTTCTTTTTCCCACAGCCTGCTGTGCCACTTCACGCACACTTCATGGAACTTAAGAATGAACTCCTATTTACAGCGGGAGAAAATGCCCTCCTCGATTCTCCTAGACTTACAAGCAGTGCCAGGCATTGGGGGAGTGGGAGGGAATAGCCATTCTTCAGTAGATCCTTTTATCTCTCAAAATACGGGGTACCCATGGTCTAGAGTGCATAAAGCAGTTATATTGGGAAACGTGCATCTCTTCCATTATTTCAGATTTGAATCATGCTGCCCCTCCCCTTTGCCATGCCATTATTCAAGTTCTGCATTGATTACCGGGAGACTGGAAATCAGAATATTGGAAGAAGCAGGAGTTTAGACGGAGGAACATATTTTAATTTCAGTTTTTAAAAACTATACAGTAACTAAGTTCTCACGAGTGTTCTCAAGGGAGACTGGAGACTAAACTGTATTTACACCCCTGCCTCCAAGTATCTTCATCCTAATCAAGGGATAACTAGTTTACTAAAATAATATGATAAAAGGCAGTATCACCATGTCATAAAAAACTCTATAAAATTGTTAAAGAGCAGTTTGTTTGCATTTCTCCTGATTGATATGTAAATACAGTTTGAACTGTGTTTGCTCGGTCTCTAGTGCTTAATAAAGAGATGAATTCACCTTTCTGTGGAACAAGTAAACAGACTTTAAACTAAGCCGACATCAGACAAAGTGGAAACCAGTTTATTTAATCGAAACTAAATCTAGTTTAAGAAAGATAAGTCAGTGTACATAATAATCCATTACAGTAATTACACCCACCACCAAATATGTGTTTATGAGGTTGTCGAGACACAATGAAATTACTTTCTTTCCCCCGAAGTCTATAATGAAAAGTCACTGACTGGATCTCTATCAAACATGCTAACTCCAATATTCGGGGACGGGAGCTGTAATACTTTTCGGCTGTATTAATGCCTTTCCGTGCTACTCACTTTTGAACGTTCCTGGGTTTGAAAGAACGCACATTAATTACGTATGAAGAGGAAATGTCGAGTTAACCGGAGCACTTTCCCCTCGGTCTTGCGTATAAACTCCGGGACAAACTAACCCTAACTAAAAAAAAAATCCTTAAAGTTAACCCAGGTGTCGCTTCCTCCGCGGAAGCTGGCAGCTCTGCACCACGGACCAGGAATCCCCAACACTTTCTTCTTTTAGCAGGAATAACACCACTAAGCTCCAGGCACTCTGCCGCCCCCCCACCCATCCCCCTGCCATGCTTAACACGATGTTATAGATCTAAAATGAATGTTCTGCGTAGAAGAAAAACAAACAAACAAAAAAGAATAATCTTTGGGTTAGTTAAGAATGTCGCTGTATAAATCAGGACATAACCTGAAGAATGAAAGGTCTCGAAATGCCTGTTGACACACGTGATGTCCTCCAGTTAGAAATAAGGGGGAGGGGGTCAGAAAGAATCCGATACTTTTTTTTTCTTCCTTGTACTTCCCTTCTTCTCCATCCAGACTAGCACTTGGTCCCCGACTAACATGGGCTATCTTGTATAAATAAAGAACTGGAGCTTTCGAAAGCTGCTACTTAAATTGGAGGTTGGGTTGTTTCTTTCCCAGGCAACCTGTTTTCTTTCACTTCAAAAATATGATTATTTCGTAACACCTCTGTAATTCAGAGGTGTTTCCATGACTGCGATCACTTTCTATGGATTTGGGGGAAAAAACGCAACCGAGCAGCAGATGCAAAGGAAAACATGCTACCAGGTCTTTTAGAGTGGGGATACTTCATATTTTGTTACACTCACAAAAGCGATATTTGGGACCTGAAAAATAGAGAATTACAGGGATTTCGGACTCGTCAGATACGAGCTGTTTAGCTTCATACGCTTACTATATTTACAGAAAAGTCAACATCTAACCGCCTTGCATTACCGATAATCTTTACCTTCCTACCCAACGCCCTCTGTGTCTCAGCCCGGCGCGCACCTATGCGCACCCACCCACGTGCGCGCACGCACTTTCTCCTCATCTCCTTCTTTACAAACTGCCCAAATGGCTACACAAAACAACTCCCAACAAACAAACAAACAAACAAACAAACAAATCCCCCTTAGAAAAACAAAGCAACACGAAAAACAGCATCCAAACCAACCAACCGAAGCCGTCTGTGTTCCACCGAGCCGCAGCCTGCGGCTGACCTCCGCCTGAGTAGCGGTGTGCTACTCTTCTCTGCAGGAGAACCTGCGTGGCCGTGTGCGGGGGTGTGGGGTTGGATATGTAGAAAATTAAATATATGGATATGTAGAAAATTAAGCACAGCCTGATAAAGAAAGTTAATTCAAACTACATGTTGTACACAATAAACTATCTTTTTATTTTGATTATAAATAAGGTGACTGTACTTCCCTTAAAATACAAGTACATAGGAAAACCTGGTAGAAATTATCTTTTTTTTTCCTTACAAGGTATTAAAACTGGACACTTTAAATCGGACTCACGTTCTATACTGACAGCAGGTTCTTCGTTATTTTATTTTTTTCTAATGGCGTTAGACTTTTACCTTCTTTCTCCTCCGTGCCTTTGGCATTTGAATTTCTAGTCCCGGAATACTTTGCTTTCTCTAGCAAGAAGTCGCTGAGGTGTCCCCCGCCCCCACCCTCATCCCCCCAAAAATAATCGGGCTAATGAATTTGGAACTCGATTCTTTCGCTCTCGAATTCGTGAATCCCACGCGTTTCCTCGTCCTGTTTGCACGCTGAGGACTGATCCTGTATCCCGTTAACCCTCTGGTGCAGCTCTCCTTTGGGAGCAGGGTCTGGGCCCTGGGAGGGGCAGAGGGCCTTCTGGGGTCTGGCAACATCCC